>CM050999.1:28200165-28221885 GCA_027704905.1 Muraenolepis orangiensis
TTGGATATGGGACCTCCGTGTTGAGATCTTTATAGTTAAATATCATGGTTTTAGTTTTGATATGGTTGATCGTCAGGTGATAGTGTTGGAACGTTTGATTAAGTAGGGGTAGGGCTTGTTGTAGTGTGGCTTTGTTAAGGAAAAACAGTTCCAGATCGTCTGCATAGCCAACCCAGTCACCTGTATGCAGTTTTACCTGCATACGTTTTTTACCTCTAGCTTCCCTAACAGTAGCCATTGATCTTACTCTGTATTTAATGTCGACAAAGTTCACATTATTTTTCTTGCATTCTAGCATAAATACCCTCATCACAAATCCATCATTAAATTGAAGAAGAGTGGGCTTTCTGGGCCTCCTTGTCTGACCCCTGAGCTGATTGTAAATGTATCCTCTGGTGTGTCAGTTAGGGCTGTGGTGGTATCTTTATAGATGGCCTCTAGGACCTTGATGCAGATTGTGTTAGCCTTGTTTGGGAAACGGATATAGATGGACTTAAAAAGCCATTTCCTGATGATGTGGTCGAATGCTGCGCTCAGATCAACAAAGAGGACCAAGATCGGCAGTTGCATACGGTCAGATATTTGTTGGACCCTTTTGGTGATGTAGATACCATCAGCAGTACCGCGCCCCTCTCTAAAACCTTGTTGTTGGTCAGTAAGCTGGAGGATGTACCATTCCTTTAATCTCGCAAGAATTATCATTACAGTAACTTTACACAGGCTTGAGCCAACCTGCAAGCCTCTGTAAGAGTCAGGTTCTTTCGCCGAGCCTTTGCAAACACCTTTCCAAAGTGTAACCAGATTACTGTGGCTGAACCTGTGAGGCAGCTTCTGATTGTGCCACATTTGATCAATTAAGCTCTTAAACTCTTGTAGCATTTCTGGTGATTCCGCTGCATACTTCAATAGTTCTGGACTAACGTCATTGGCAGCTTTTTTGTTCTTAAGGGACTTAATGTTCTTTTTTATTTCAGATATAGTTGGAGTGTTACTCTCTATGACAGTTTGTTGTGTTAGATTTTGAAGCTCTGTAATAAAGTCTGGAAATTCGGTTCGCTCTACTGACTCATAAGGTGGCATCGTAGGGTTGAATTGAAGTGTTGTTGAATCATTCTTGAGTTTTAGGTGGATTTTGTGGAGGTTTTTACTTTTTGAAAGATCAAATCATCTTTTGCTGTTTTGAAGAGATCTTCGATTTCTCGTTTAGCTGCAAATTGGTTGATGGATTCGGCCTCTTGCTTTAGACGTTCAGGTGAGGTAGGAGATGTGCTTTTTTTTAATCAGTTTAGATATTCTTTTATACTGGCTAGATTTTCTTGGCCAGTGGGACTGAGCTATTTTGTCCAGAAGTGCTCTTACCTCTGTGTAATCCCTGAAATTTGTGTCATGCTTACGATTATTTTTATTATTTTTTATAGGTTTTGTTTCTGGGGCTGCTTCATCAAGAACTGTCACAAGTCTGTCTGAGATGTCTGTCATAGTGGATGGAGTGGTTCTTTGTTGAAGTTTGATGTTGACCAAGTGTGTGAAGGCATATTGGATATGCCATATTGTAGTGCTGCAAGGTCGACTTTTCTGCCAGTTGGAGGTGGAGTTTTCTGATATTTAAAGCGTGCGGCTCTGCTATATGGTGTTTTAAAGGTTGCAACTAAGAGTTTGCGATCTGTAGAGAAATCGTATCCACGCCTGATTCTGCAGTCCAGCATGCAATTCTGAAGGTGTTTATCGGCCAAGATGTAATCAAGGACCTTACCTAGGCCGGTACCTGAGTACCAGCTGTATCGATGGATGGCCTTATGTTTGAAGAATGTGTTACTGATGCATAGTTTGTGTGATGTGCAGAAATTGATGAGCCTCTCCCCATTGTCATTGCTGATGTGGTTGATGTTGTTGCTGATGTCACTTCCATCGAGTTTCGACAATTTTAAACTGAGGTCAGTTGTGGCGTTCATATCTGCTAGGACCACAAGCTTTTGGTGTTTGTTATCTCGGGCAGTGGCTATTTGGAGATCATCATTATTTTGTCGTTCCCTTGTCATTGTGTCATTTTCGCAGTTGGAAGGAGCGTATGCGATGATTACCTTAAGTCGGTATCCGTAGTAGTCTACTGAAGCAGTCAAGAGTCTGGCATTGATATAATTTACCTCTTCACTATGTTCTGACATACTCATATGAGTATACCTACTCCTGCTTCCTAGTGTATCCTGACCAATGATATTCATATTTACTGTCGTTGTTAATGACTCTGATTTCTGTGCCAGAATTTAGCTGTCTTACTTCTTGTAATCCACAAATGTATTATCCTGCCCTAAATGCCTCCTTAGCTACAAAGAATAGTTTACCAGCTTCTTTACCAGTTTGGATGTTAATGGTGCCAAGTTTGTTTTGTATTTTGGAGCATGGTTTTTGCTTTTGGTCTTCACTAGTGATTTTGGTAACATATTGTTATATATTGTTGGTTAGTCATATGGATCGTGCTATTCTTTACATTACATTACATTACATTACAGTCATTTAGCAGCAATTTGTCCAAAGCGACACAACAAAGGTACAACAAAGGTAGGCAAGACTTGTCACCAGAAGTCAAAAGTGCATTTCATTCCTAACAAGACTCTAAGAACCGAAACAGTGCACAGGTAAAAGTACAATAATTTGGCAAACTATAGAACAATATCTAACTAACTAACAAGCAAACAATCTATTTAGTAAGATGCTAGTAAAAAGTGATAAGAGGACACGCTAGGTAGAAGGATCCGGGTAGTGTTTCCTGAAGAGGTGAGTTTTCAGCCTGCGGGGGAAGATGGGCAGTGACTCTGCAGTCCTGACATCTGTGGGGAGTTCATTCCACCACTTTGGGGCCAGGACAGAGAAGAGCCGTGACCACGTAGATCGGCCACAAGGGCCCCCAAGCGACGGGGAAAGCAGACACCCTGAAGTAGCAGAGTGGACGGGCATGTTGTGATGATGGATGTTGGAACTGTCCTGGTGGTAGGAAGGAGCTGTTCCTTTCACTGCTCTGTATGCTATCACTAGGGTCTTGAACTGGATGCGAGCAGCTACAGGGAGCCAGTGTAGAGACCGGATAAGGGTAGAGAAGGGTGTGGGAGAACTAGGGTCAGTTGAACACTAAATAAACTGCAGCTTTCTGAATGAGCTCCGGCAGTCTGATGGCAAGATACAAGATACAAGATTTTTATTTGCCATTTGTAACAAGAACATAGGAATGTTTACTCCCCATTCCCTCCCGCAGTATAAATCTCCAAAACAACATCATACAAATAAAAATAATATGTACAATAAAAATAAACAAAAAAGAGCAGCAAAGTGACTTAAATGATATGTACATGTTTTCACTTTTAAAGCATTTAAAGTGCCAGTAGTGCAGCAGCATCATGAATACAGTACAGTGCAGTAACTGTGATGGGTCCAGAAAGTCCAGCAAAGTATGTAAGTGTGATGTTAATGACAATGTTATAAAACTGAAAGTGGCAGCACTCCTAGCAGTTAAGTAGGTGCACTGCCTGTGGATAAAAACTATCCTTAAACCTGGTAGTACTTGTATGGATGCTGCGCAACCGGCGACCAGATGGTAGGTGGGAGAAGAGATGGTGCCCAGGGTGGTTGCAGTCCTTTATGATGGACTTGGCCTTCTTCTGGCATCTGGTCCTAAAGATCTCCTCAATGCATGGAAGTGCACACCCGATGATCTTCTCTGCTATCCTCACGACCCTCTGGATGGATTTCTCCATCCAGAAGTTCACTAGCCACCTCTGGCCTATTCCGCTTCTTCTGAGGCACCGCAGACTATAGTGGTGCGGGTGTGCCTTCTTCAGCATGACCTCCATGTTGTGGGTCCACGCCAGGTCATCGGAAATCTGTAGTCCAAGGAAACGGAAGCAGCTGACGACTTCCACCGGTGACCCGTCCAGGCTGATGGTGGAATGGGTGTCCCGTTGGCTCCTGAAGTCCACGATGAGCTCCTTGGTCTTGCTGACATTCAGTGCGAGGCTGTTGTCCTCACACCATCGCGTCAGCTGGACTACCTCTGTACACCGTTTTGTCACACTCGCTTATCAGGCCGATGACTGTAGTGTCGTCTGCAAACTTGGTAATCTGATTATTGCTGTTATGTGTGTACAGCGAGTATAGCCGGGAACTGAGGCAGCAGCCTTGGGGTGCCCGGTGTTGAGAACCAGAGTGGATGAGATGTTGTTCCCAATCTTCACCACTTGAGGCCTGCCCGTCAGGAAGTCCATAATCCAGTTACAGGTGGGGGCGCCCAGACCTAGGTCCCTCAGTTTCAGGACCAGCTTGGAGGGAACGATGGCATTGAATGCCAAGATGTAGTCAATGAACAGTAGTCTGACGTAGGTGTCCCTCCTGTCTAGGTGCTGCAGGGCCAGTGTAGTGCCAGGGAAATGGCGTTGTCTAAAGACCTGTTTGGTCTGTATGCAAACTGGAGTGGGTCTAGGGACTCAGGGATGGAACAGTTTATATGCAACATTACGAGTTTCTCCAGGCTCTTCATGGCTATGGGTGTTAAAGCCACTGGACGATAGTCATTGAGGCATGTTACCTTGGTCTTTTTGGGTAACGGTACAATGATTGTCGCTTTGAAGCACGCTGGGACTGTTGTAGTGATGCATTGTAGATGTCGGTGAACACAGGAGCCAGCTGGTTGGCGAAGGTCTTGAAGACGCGGGATGGAACTCCTTCTGGGCTGGCTCCCATCCCTGCCTTCACCCTCCTGAAGGTCCTGCGGACCTCGGACTCAGACAGTTGTAGAACGTAGTCCTCTGGATGGTTGTTCAAGTTGTTGGTCGGCTTATGGTCCCTTTCAAAGCGAGCTAAAAACTTGTTAAGCTCATCTGGTAGGTTAGGGTCGTTGTTGGTGACTGAGCCCCTGAGCTCCCCTTGTAGTTGGAGAGGACCCTCAGACCTTGCATATGCGTCTGGTCAGAGCCCCCGAACGGTGATTCCAATTTGTTTTTATAATCCAATTGACCCTTTTTGATGGCTTTTCTGAGTTCATACTTCATACTGGCCTTCTTGTAGTGATCAGAGTCGCCTGTTGTGAAAGCGGTATTCCGTTCCTTAAGTTTGTTTCGTACGTCAGCATTCATCCATGGTTTGCGGTTCGGGAATGAGTGAACAGACCTGGTCGGGATGCATTCCTCCACTAGCCTGTTAATGTATGCTGTGACATGATCTGCATACACATCAAGGTCAGTGGTCTTAAACACACTTCAGTCAGGGATTTCTAGCCCCCTTGCAGGTGTAGTATGGCATCGTCTGTCCAGCAACGCACGTTCTTTACAACTGTGGGCGTGGACTTCAACTTCTGCTTGTAAGCGGGAAGTAGAAGCACGGAGGCGTGGACTGATTTGCCGAAAGCCGGCCGCGCAACAGCACGATAGGCGTGCTTGATGGTGGTGTAGCAGTGATCAAGAGTCTTGTTCTGTCTGGTTGAACAAATGTTTTGATTGTATTTTGGTAATTCCTTTTTTAAATTGCAGTGGTTAAAGTCCCCTCCTACAATGGGGACTGCCTCGGGGTAGCGATTCTAAAGTTTGCTCACTTCAATGTAAAGTTTGTCCAATGCGATGTTCGCATCAGCCCGTGGTTGGATGTAAACCGCCACCATGAGAATAGCGGAGATTTCCCTCGGCAAGTAAAAACGGCGACACTTGAAAGTCAGTAATTACAGATTAGATGAGCAGTGTTGAGAAAGCACCTGAACATCCGTACACCAGCTGTTGTCACCAAGCAGCATACGCCCCCATCTTTATTCTTCCCTGTGGACTCAGCTTTTCTGTCGGTTCGAAACAAGGAATCACAGAGGAATCTCAGGAATCACGAAGGTCAGCCACGTCTCCATAAAAATAATGGTGCAACACTCCCTGATGTCCCACTGCAAGGCTATACGACAGTTCAGTTCGTCGGACTTGTTTGCGAGAGACTGGACGTGGCGAGGAGAATGCTCGGTAGGGCTGGTTTCCATCCCCTCCGGCGTGTCCTAACCAGTAGGGGGACCCTCTCCTGCGGGCGTGCTTGTTGTTGCAACCCCGGGCTTGGTGGCTCCCTTCCCCCCGCTCTCCGTAGGTAAGTCCCAGTGCTTTGTTGCGTTGTCTGTAGTTGTATTGTTCCGTAATTCCAAGAGTGTTTGGTGATCATATGTGATAACACACATGGTGACTTGCTATAGTCCTACAAAGTTACTTAAATATAAAAAAAGAAAAAGTAGTAAAAGTACAAGTAAACTAAGTAAACTGCGAGAGCTCGTACAGACGCGTCTGTTATCCTCCAGTGCCACGCTCCAGTCCCTCTAGTTGAAGTGAAGAGCATCAGCCGTGGGGTCAGGGAAGGAGGATCAGATATCGTTGACCTTCATCCGGGAGCAGGGAGGAGGTGTTTCAAAATCCTTTAAGGGTTAGATGCTGCTCTTTGAGTTTTTGGAACAGTAGGCAGAAAGCAGTTTTGGCAGCTGAAAGAGATGAGGAAAAGACAAGGTAGACGCCAGGGCGCCAGCTAGGAGAGAGTTGCAGTAGTCCAAACGGGGATGACAAGAGCCTGGATGAGCACCTGTGCACCTCCTGATGTATGGATAGGATGTATAGGAGGAATCTGGGGAAGGAGGAGTGTGTCACAGATGCAATGTTTGCCATGAACGACAGTTGGTTGTCCAGGACCATACCCAGATTCCTTGTAGTCAGACTAGGTGTCACCACAGCATCAATAGTCATTAATAGTGACAGCCAGGTCTCAGTGAGGACAGCCCTTTGCTGGGAAGCACACTAGCTCAGTCTTGTCCAGGTTGAGCTTTAGGTGGTGCATCGTCATCCACTCCGAGATGTCTGCCAAGCACGCAATGTGTATTTTCACCTGCATTTCAGAGGGGGGAAACAACAAGATTAGTTGGGTGTCATCAGCATAGCATTGGTACAATCAATTATGGGAGTGGATAACGGCACCAAGAGATGTTGTGTAGAGGGAGAAGAGGAGAGGACCCTTGTGGATCGAGTTGTCAGTGTGCATGGAACAAGTAGTCAGTCTGCGTGGTTCCGACAAAGACCCTCTCAGTGCCACCTGTTGGAGCGACCCGTCAAGTATGATGCAAACAAGGAGAGAGCAGAGCAGGCAGGTCCAGGAATATCAGGACCGAGGAGTTTGCTCTAGTAGCATAGAGCGACTCTGTCACTGCCAGGAGGGAAGTCTCGGTCGAGTGACCCGCCTTGAAACCAGACTGGTGGGGGTCCAAGAGGCAGTTCTGTTGGAGGTACAAGGTAAATTGGTTAAAGACTGCACGTTAAAGAAGGCAGGGGTGGTTGAAGTGAAGAGCATCAGCCGAGGGGTCAGGGAAGGAGGATCAGATATCGTTGACCTTCTTGCTAAAGAAGTTGGCAAAATCTTCCGGGAGCAGGGAGGAGGTGTGGGGACGGGGTGGGGGATGGAGAAGAAAGGAAAATGTTTCAAATCTTATTTAGTGTTAGATGCTGCTCTTTGAGTTTTTGGAACAGTAGGCAGAAGGCAGCTCTGGCAGCTGAAAGAGACAAGGAAAAGTTTGACGGGAGAGCTTGAAAATTAAGAAAGTCCTCTGGGGTTTTGCTTTTCTTCCACCTGCGGTCCACCTCTCTAAGGCCCCGCTTCTCCATACGTACTGAGTCTGACAAGCAAGGGGCAGGTGAAGTTGGATGTGCAGACCTGGAGGTGGAAGGAGAGAGTGTCCAGAGAGGAGGACCAGGTAGCGAGAAGAAGGTCAGTGGTAGAATAAGGGGATAGAACAGAGAAAGAATCAGGAGGAGGAAGGGCAGAGTGAACCGAAGAGGAGAGATCAGCAGAGACAGAGCGGAGATTGCGGTGGAGATTTCTTGTCTTCCTGTGCTGGCTGGTTAGTGTTTCTCAACCTTTTTGCAGTCACAGTACCCTTTAAAGGATGCTAAATCTGAAGTCACCCCAGTCTTAAATGTATTAAAACGAACACTCCCCAAGTCTTACGGACATATATTTATATATTTAAGTGAAGCTTAGTATTATTTGTTTATTATCATTTATAAACAAAGAAAGAAAGCATTTTGATTCATGCTTAAGGTTTGAAGTGCTTAATTAACAATTAACCAAACATAAATAATGTAAATACATTGAACTCATGAACTGCAAAACATTACTGGCACAACCCAACTGCTCTTTCGATCCTCTTGTCTCTCCCACTTCTCTCTGAAGATAAACAGAAAAAGCAATAGAAATATGTTAAATACAACTTCTAGCAACAGTTGATGACATGAAGAAAAAAATTGCTTTTGCAACTATCAAAATATAAAATATCACAAGAAAAAGACAAATTTAGAACCCTTTGTGGAAAGACCAAAGAGGTCATTCATTACACATGGGTATTTTAGCACAGGTTTGATCCCCCCATTATCAGTGCTGGAGACCTGTGTATCGTAAGTGGGTTTTTGAGGGGATGGATTATAATATCAATTAATACCACCGACCAAATCCTAGGAGTTGTAGTGCTGAAGACAGATACATTGGTTAATTGCTTTGGAGAAGTTAGTTCAAGTCCTGCTTATAACACTCTCCTCCTTATAAACTTTGGCATGTTTCTCTGTGGCACAGTTGTGAGAGATGCAGGTTAGCATTTCTGGTGACCTGTGTTTGATTCCCAATGAGGTTTGTATTGTAAATGATGATGTGGTAAGACATGTGGTATGACAACGTTTGAACTAGGACAATTTGTGAAATATGAGAATGTGTTAATCATGACAATTATTTGAGTGTGTTTTTCAGTTTTTCAGGATTGTTTTTTCAGGATGTATTGTCATACATTCATAATTCCACAACGACACCAGGACTTGAACCCTAACAATGTCCTGTTAATTGTAATGTTGATTAAAACCTCTGACCAGAACAGAGCACTTGTCTCTGTGGTGCTGTTGACAGATCAACTGGTTTGGAGACGTCGGTTCAAGTCCCGCTTATAACGTTCTCCTTGGAAACCAAAGCTCTTTTTGGAGACTATGTCATGTCAATTGTAATGTCATAAACTCAGAGCATGTCTTAGCATGCCGAGTGACGGTGACAGGCACTTGGTGCAGCCATGGCTTTGAATGTCGAAATGGATATTAAACTCACGGCGCACTTCACACATAAATAGCCTATAATGTTATGTTTGCCCGGGGGTTGGGGACCGCTGCTCTCCATGCATCTGACGGCTAACGGGCACACAAGTGGTCGTTATGAGAGAAGGCTTTTTTGCGCACTATCGCGCATCTGCAATCAATTCAGGATATGCAGAAGTCTCTCCTATCAGGAACGTTTTGCGTTATTATCGCAACAGTCGGACCAAAACCTTCCCCCGGAAAAGCCAACCATGCGTGTATCAACAAGGCATGCTTTTTCGGTCCCATTTCCTCGCATACGACTCGAAAACAGACACGTCTCTAACGGCCATGCCTTGATGAAACAAACAATGTCCACCACTCTGTCCACTACATCTGAAAGTTCTTTCGGTAGCGTCTTTCCAACCAGTGCCCCTGTGAAGGAAACAGGGAGTGGTTCGTGCATTGGAGGTTTGCCCTCTGCTTATGAAACCCTTGGCGCTGCCCGGCATTGCGGCAGCACTGTTCACAATTCACAGGTTACAGGCGTCTGAGTTTGTTTGGAGTGTACACATATGCACAACAAATGCTGACTCATCACTCTGAGTTTGTTTTGGAGGCTGAAAGGGACAACGTTTGAAAACACCCTCAGAGGCCCCTGTGGCCTTCAATTTATATTGAAATAAGCAATGATTCGTTTGAGGCTCTTCTTTGTTATGCTACCTCCAGGATTCTCTGTACCTCCTTCTCACTCTCCCTTTTTTTGACGCCAGAGCAGAATTTGATGAAGAGGATAAAGGTGAGCAGTGTGACTCTTCCGATGACCTTTGAGTAGAAGATTGAGAATATTTTACCAGGTGTTAAAACTATATCCTGGTTCAAGCCCTGAACCAGGTATGGTGCCTGCCAGTTTATCATGAGGCCAACTGTCATTGTAAGGGTTCTAGTTTTATGCCACACACGGATCGCTGGGTAGTACAGACAGAGTCAGAGGCAAAAGGACTTCAATAACCCGTGGGCGTCTTTATTTGGATATTGCTCCAATGAAAATAATGCTATGAAGTGTGAACAATCAACTGTGTGTGTAAATTACGGAAGTAATAATACAATGTGTACATATTGTACTTTTACCTGAGCACTGGTTCAGTTCTTGGAGACTTGTTAGGAATGAAATGCACTTTTGACTTCAACAGCCAACCAATGAGATTTAAGATCAAGACCAATCAGTGGGGGTTGAGGTCAAGAACGGCCAGTGGGATGTTGAGGTTAAGTGGAAGAAAAATAATGGAATGAACTGGGAGTGTGTTCACTATTACAACAACAACTGCTCCAGATACGTCTCCCCATGTATGGACCACCCACCTGACGGCAAGGAAAGACTGATCGCCAAGGCCAGTCGTGGCGTGTGTACTGCTGAAATCTGCCTTCTGTCCTGAGTTGTCTAGTCGGAAGGAAGCTTTACACTAGCAATGGTGTCAGTTTTGTTACTAACAGTTATAATTTTTCCTGACAGAGGACATGTACTTCAAGTCACAATGTGAAAAATGCAGAGCGGTAAAGCAGGTGAATTTCAACAAAAATAATTACCTTCAATTTATGAGAAGTAGTTGTGTTCCTCTTTATTGTTGTTTACTTCTGTTTTTTTAAACAGAGTCTTGAGTATGAGAAGGTTACGCCAAGCAAGATTTCTAAGTGGACATTCCAGTGAGTGACACGTCTTGACATCAGTCCCATAGGGTTGTCCGATTCATCTCGTCTTAACCACAAAAAATATATGCTTAAGTGTGGTGTGTGTGTGTGTGTGTGTGTGTGTGTGGTGTGTGTGTGTGTGTGTGTGTGTGTGTGTGTGTGTGTGTGTGTGTGTGTGTGTGTGTGTGTGTGTGTGTGTGTGTGTGTGTGTGTGTGTGTGTGTGTGTGTGTGTGTGTGTGTGTGTGTTAGGGTGATGCTGGAAGGCGAGGGTACCTATGAGTGTTCGGTTACAGGCCTGGTGTTTGAAGTATCAGAGCAGGCTCTGGTGCGCTACTCGGTCCTGTCCTGGTTCAAATTCACAGAGTTCCTCCAGGACACCTGGAGACCTGCCGGACCCATTTTCGATGTGGATGTGGTCAACAAGGATGCATCTGTGCTCAAGTTTATCCAGTTCCCACACTCCCTGTGTCTTGCTGGTGAGAACACAATCCAACTGTGGGGAAAATTAAAATACATTTCTTGGTTTCAAATTGGGCTCACTCCCTCAGCTCCCCATAACATTTGATACTATTTGGCTCACAATTTGACGTTCAATCAATCAACGTCCCATCATTTTCACATTTTACAAGATGCTTGTATTCTTAAAATGCAATCTGGATTACAAAATCATCAATAGAGCAATGTACTAGTAATGTAATGTCATTTTTATTGTTTTACTTCCACATGCATTTCTCCAGACTTATGAGTCTTTGCACATACTGGCTACTGTCATTTCCCAATATGCCAAAATAACTTTATGTTATGCTTACGTTTCCCCAGACCTCAAGTGTGACCCGGGATTCCGTGTGTTGCATGTAGACGACAGGGACGGCCGCATTGAGCCGACGGTGGACTTCTCTGCCAGCCACGTTCGCTGGCGCGTGTCCTCTCTCTCTGTAGTGGGTCTCCTCATTCAGATATGTCTGCGTTTGAAGCACCACGGGGTGGTGCTGGTGTACAAGGAGCTCCACAACCTCCGCTTCAACGTGTTTTTGGTCTCCAACAACAAGTCTGAGTTAAAGGTGATGAAGCGTAAAGAACCAATGAGTCACTACATATAGTCAGTATTATAGGGGGCAGTAGCTCAGTCGGTTGGCTGATGGGACTTGGCTTGGGAACTGGAGGGTCACCGGTTCAAGTCCCTGAAACGGACCATGCCAGTTCCCCTCCAGGGCACTTCCAAGGTGCCCTTGAGAAAGGCACTGGCCCTCCTACACTGCTCCCTGGTTGCTGTATGTACAATAGCTGCCCACTGCTGCTAATACTAGGAAAACAAATTTCACTGTGTGTGTACATGTACTGTATGTGACAAATAAAGAGGATTCAACATCCTCCAGATTTAGATTTAGACTAATGGTATGCCTGTGCGTTGATAAACATACATAGATAGACAGACAGACTCGACAAAACTGGGCTAGGCTAACTGGGCTAAGCTGGACTAGGCTAGACTATACAGGACAAGGCTAGGTTAGGCTAGACTGGGCTAGGATGGGCTGGATTTGGACTAAACTAGGCTGGGTTAGACTAGGTATTACTACGTTTGTAACCTACTACAGTCCAAAGTATGCGGGTAAACAGATTACTTGCAAAAGTCTCCTAGTGCCACGTCCGTAAAGGGGTGGCCTAATTAAGAATACATTTAAACTAATGAAGAGAATGTGAAATTGCTTGAAAATTGCTATATTTTTCTTTGTTATTTTTGCTTTTATACCACGAGAGGTACCTGATCAGGTCAATGAGTACTGGCAATGGGTACACAGGCAGTTTCAAACTTGAGAGGTCCCGGATCCAGTTCGGGCAGGATCCGGCACAAATTACGCACTGCTTAACTCACATCTGGCATATTACTACTTCCTGTTTCTGTGTGTGCAGGCTATTGATAGTCAGGTGCTCTCTTCCGGCAAGCGTTGCATCAGGATTCCAAAACCGGCACCCTGTTGGCTGGAAGAGTTAAAGTCCTACCAGCTTGAAAGCACGCCAGAAGGGCGGATTGAACCCACGGTATGTGTTGTGCAACCCATTTATTCTCATTTGCATGTAATTTAAACATTAAGTGTGTGTGTATGTGCGTGTGCAGGAAGTACAGTTCATCACTAAAGAAACAGCGCTGAAGGGCTTCTTTGAAGCATTCTTTGAAAAGCCTCGTTTCAAATTATTTCTCAAGGACTCAAAGAAGACTTTGTGGTCCACGACAATCAGAGAAGGTAACCAATGCTCACATTTGTAATGCTTTTTTGTGGTTTGTAAGACTCTGTGATAATCCTTTTTTACGGCAAACCCTAGGAGATTGGGAAAACATTAAAGAACTGGAGGAAGAAACCACAGGTACGCTTTTCCTTAGTTGTGCTGTGGGCATTTGGATTGTTGTTGTTGTTTCAATCATATATATGGAATATTAGGCAAAACAGAGCAGAGGTCGCCAAAGGGATGTCTCACGGGAACGAGGAACGGGGACTTTGGAGGTGAACCCAAATGCACGACTCGATGACACGTATCAAAGTATAGAGTCTTTACTGAAAAATGCAGGAACACAAAAATCCTGCAGCTGCAGCAGAGAACTAACAAGGGGGCGTGGCTATCCGGGCGAGGGCTGGGGAAACGGTGAAATGAATGCGGGACGTGATAGGGGGCGTGGCTATCCGGGCGAGGGCTGGGGAAACGGTGACAGGAATGCGGAATGTGTAAAGGGGGCGTGGCTACCTGGGCGAGGGCTGTGAACGCGGGGAAAGGAATGCGGGACGTGATAAGGGGGCGTGGCTACCTGGGCGAGGGCTGTGAACGCGGGGAAAGGAATGCGGGACGTGATAAGGGGGCGTGGCTACCTGGGCGAGGGCTGTGAACGTGGGGAGGCAGAACTGCCAATCCTGACAGGATGCCTGTAAAGAAGTGATGCCGAATAAGTTTAGTGAGCCTTGGAAGGTGTTGGAATGAAATCAGTGGTTCCAACCCAACCAGTATCAATGTTTTACATTTTAAAGGGGATTTTATTCAAAATAAAAAATAATTGGATTTTTTTTAAACAACTAAATTGATTTGCTACTTAAATGTGGGAGATGTGAAAGACTCAAGAAAAAGTCCTCTCACTCTCTGCTCCCTCCCTACGTTTCTGGATTCTCCAAACAAATCACGGAAGATATGCCCTGATTGGTCAGAAATGACCAGGGAGTGGTCTAGAATCTAAATTGGCTCATACAGAGGTCATTTCTTACAAATTGCACTTAAATAATAGCACTTACATCCTATATATAGCACATTCAAAATTGTGAAAAATACTGCGAGATAATTGAATTTTGGCGTTTGCCTGTCTTACCCAGATTTAGACGAGTTGTTTAATTACAAAATCATCATCGTGCTTCCAGAAGAGAAGTTGGTTTTCCTTTATCTGTGTTTGTTGGCTAACTACCAGCACTAATTTTTGAGTAAGTCTTTGGAAATTAATAATAAATGCGAACCCAGTGAACTCTTCTTCTGAATGCATAATGATAAATTTGGAATTAAACAACTTGTCTAAATCTGGGTAAGACAGGCAAATGGCTTTCTTCAAATATCTCGCAGTATCCCTTTAATTTCCCTTTTAAAATCCCTTTTTTCACAATTTCTCAGCCCCTTCAGAGTCTAGACTAGAGCTTTCAATGATCCGCACTACATTTGCGCAGACAGTTTCAATCTCTGTTATCAATGGTCTCCTGGATGAACTTTTGCTGAAGAGCGTTTTGAGCACAGAGGACATTTAACACAGACAGAGCAGGTTGTCTCATCGACATACGACTCAAAAACAAGACATGTCTTTAAAGGCCACGCTTTGATGAAGTGAACAATGTCCACCGCTCTCTACACTACATTTACATTTACATTTAGGGCATTTGGCAGACGCTTTTATCCAAAGCAACTTACAAGGTGTACATTTGTTGAAGCAGACGATAGCATAACACTGAGGTACGCGAACATAAAAATAGAGCAACACTACATCGGAAAGTTATTTTGGTAGCATCTTTCCAACCAGTGCCCCTGTGAAGGAAGCAGTGAGTGGTTCGCACATTGGGGGTTTGCGCTCTGACGCTACTGATGAAACCCTTGGTGCTGCCTGGCATTACAGCGGCACTAGTTCTTCCAACTCAATCTCATGAAGCACGTCACGGGGATCCGAGCCAATAAAACATGCACGCACACACACACACACACACACACACACACACACACACACACACACACACACACACACACACACACACACACACACACACACACACACACACACACACACACACACACACACACACACACACACACACACACACACACACACACACACACACACACACACACACACACACACACACACACACACATACACACACACACTGTAGCCCAAAAAAGAGAAGTTTTCAAAACAAAAGTAAATTGAACGTCAGCCACAACTCACAGCCCTGTAAACGATGGAAGGTAGGCCGTCTTCATAATAACCATGTATGATGTAGGCTAGTTTGAATGCGCAAGAAACATATATTTCTCTTTTGCACACGTATCAAAGTATAGAGTCTTTACTGAAAAATGCAGGAACACAAAAATCCTCAAAAGCAAAACAATTTTTTTGCAAAAAAACCTGACGGTGGGATGTCGTGGAAACATGAACAAGTAAGAACTGTAACATGAAACAAGTAGCAAGTCTCAAAACGTGACACAAGTACCAGTCTAACAAACAACGAAACAGTATTTAATGAACTGGCCCCGAACAAAAGAAGACGCCGCCTATTTAAACACAAGGAACATAACTGGTGGAAACAATAAGGTCCCAGGCAGCCAATCAGACGGGCAGGAAAACATGAGGGGGAAGATCACGGTTGTTATAACCTGAGTGGTAATTAAATACACGCAGACTTGTACTCCAGTTTAGGTATCTTTACTGAGAAGACTTCGGTAGTTTAACACATACATGACAGGTACATTCCCAACCATGACACGAGTGACAAGGTCAGCCGGGTCACACGCTTACCTGTCCGGAGGGTACACAGACTTCCTGAACAAAGGTTGCTATGTAAACATAGTGGTACAATCTCAATATATAATATAATCAATATATAACACTGGTGATGCGATGCAGCTGGCAGAACTAACAAGGGGGCGTGGCTATCCGGGCGAGGGCTGGGGAAACGGTGAAATGAATGCGGGACGTGATAGGGGGCGTGGCTATCCGGGCGAGGGCTGGGGAAACGGTGACAGGAATGCGGAATGTGTAAAGGGGGCGTGGCTACCTGGGCGAGGGCTGTGAACGCGGGAAAGGATGCGGATGTGATAAGGGGCGTGGCTACTGGCGAGGCTGTGAACGCGGGACGTGATAAGGGGGCGTGGCTACCTGGGCGAGGGCTGTGAACGTGGGGAGGCAGAACTGCCAATCCTGACAGGATGCCTGTAAAGAAGTGATGCCGAATAAGTTTAGTGAGCCTTGGAAGGTGTTGGAATGAAATCAGTGGTTCCAACCCAACCAGTATCAATGTTTTACATTTTAAAGGGGATTTTATTCAAAATAAAAAATAATTGGATTTTTTTTAAACAACTAAATTGATTTGCTACTTAAATGTGGGAGATGTGAAAGACTCAAGAAAAAGTCCTCTCACTCTCTGCTCCCTCCCTACGTTTCTGGATTCTCCAAACAAATCACGGAAGATATGCCCTGATTGGTCAGAAATGACCAGGGAGTGGTCTAGAATCTAAATTGGCTCATACAGAGGTCATTTCTTACAAATTGCACTTAAATAATAGCACTTACATCCTATATATAGCACATTCAAAATTGTGAAAAATACTGCGAGATAATTGAATATTGGCGTTTGCCTGTCTTACCCAGATTTAGACGAGTTGTTTAATTACAAAATCATCATCGTGCTTCCAGAAGAGAAGTTGGTTTTCCTTTATCTGTGTTTGTTGGCTAACTACCAGCACTAATTTTTGAGTAAGTCTTTGGAAATTAATAATAAATGCGAACCCAGTGAACTCTTCTTCTGAATGCATAATGATACATTTGGAATTAAACAACTTGTCTAAATCTGGGTAAGACAGGCAAATGGCTTTCTTCAAATATCTCGCAGTATCCCTTTAATTTCCCTTTTAAAATCCCTTTTTTCACAATTTCTCAGCCCCTTCAGAGTCTAGACTAGAGCTTTCAATGATCCGCACTGCATTTGCGCAGACAGCTTCAATCTCTGTTATCAATGGTCTCCTGGATGAACTTTTGCTGAAGAGCGTTTTGAGCACAGAGGACATTTAACACAGACAGAGCAGGTTGTCTCATCGACATACGACTCAAAAACAAGACATGTCTTTAAAGGCCACGCTTTGATGAAGTGAACAATGTCCACCGCTCTCTACACTACATTTACATTTACATTTAGGGCATTTGGCAGACGCTTTTATCCAAAGCAACTTACAAGGTGTACATTTGTTGAAGCAGACGATAGCATAACACTGAGGTACGCGAACATAAAAATAGAGCAACACTACATCGGAAAGTTATTTTGGTAGCATCTTTCCAACCAGTGCCCCTGTGAAGGAAGCAGTGAGTGGTTCGCACATTGGGGGTTTGCGCTCTGACGCTGCTGATGAAACCCTTGGTGCTGCCTGGCATTACAGCGGCACTAGTTCTTCCAACTCAATCTCATGAAGCACGTCACGGGGATCCGAGCCAATAAAACACGCACACACACACACACACACACACACACACACACACACACACACACACACACATTGTAGCCCAAAAAAGAGAAGTTTTCAAAACAAAAGTAAATTGAACATCAGCCACAACTCACAGCCCTGTAAACGATGGAAGGTAGGCCGTCTTCATAATAACCATGTATGATGTAGGCTAGTTTGAATGCGCAAGAAACATATATTTCTCTTTTGCACACTTCGATGTAGGTTATAGGCCTACGTTAATTCGGATTTTCGTTTGAAGTAGACACATTTGAGAGAACGACCAGGGTCCATTTTAGTGTGTCGCTAGTGTGTCGCAGGCTGATGCAATACAGGTGACTTTGGATATACGCAGGTAGTAAATGGTATGACGCCTACTACTACCATATAGCAGGGTCGACCTGCTGGGTTCATGTAGGCCTATGCATTTGTTTATTTATACACACCCAAAGATTGTATTGACTACAACACTTTCTATTACTCTTTTTTTCTCAGAGCTTTCAAGGATCCGTGCTGACTTTGTGCAGAAAGTTCCAATGCCTGTTATCAAAGGTCTCCTGGATGACCTGTGGCAGACGAAAGTGCTGAGTACCGAGGACAAGGACTCTGTGACGGAGAACCAGACGAGCAAAGTGGACAGAGCACGTTGTCTCATCGACATGGTGATGGGCAAAGGGAAGAGAGCCAGTCAGATGATGGTTGATAGCATGAAAGTTAGGGATATGGAATTATGTATCAGCCTTGGTCTGATCCCTTCTCCTCTTCCTGGTGTGGGTGAGTTGTTGTTATGAATGTTTTTTTTATTCGTTTTTTTTTCTCCAAGAAATTACCCACTTTGAAAAAAAAGGGGGTTCTTTATCCTTTAAACTACTGGGATACAGCAATGAATCATTGTCCATTCTCAAGGACATTTTGTTGTGGACTGCGTATCCAAAGACATTCTCCCAACTTGGTTGAGAGTTGTACTTAGTATAATTAAAATTGCTGAACAGCACAGCAGAAGTCCAATTTGGGTTATAATGTGTGAACAATTTGCTGTTGGATGATTGGTGTTCCAGTAACTTTACAAATACTTAACTTAACTTAACTTAACTTAACTTTTCTTGTCTAACTCAAACAGGACTGATCTGAGGAGAAGATCGGGTGGCCTCAGTCTTGAGGAATGAACAAAGATAAAAAGTCACAACATTGTAATGACCGCTGCATTTGTTTTATTTAAATGTCAGTGGTGGGACATTTATATCCCCTGTGATGTCAGTTAAAATGTCCTCTATAAGAGACATATGGGATACATTATTAAATGTATGAAATTCTATAAATAACTGGCTGATGTTTTTCCTTTAATTATTATGAAATCAGGAAGCGTCTTTTGCTGATTCTCAGGAGATTAAAGTGTCTTATATAGATTCAGATTCAGATTAGGCAGATATAGGCTCAAATACTTTCCGGCGATGCGATGAGCGGCAGCCAGCAACAGTTGCTCCCCCTCCCCTCTTACTTTTTAGTTATTTATTCTTATATTATTGTTGTTTTTAGTATAGTTTTTCATTAAGTAGTTGTGCTGTTACTGAACCGTGTCTCCGTCGCGGCTCAACATTCGGCGGAGCCATTGTCTATGCGCGGAGTCAGCTGTTGTCGCTACAACAGACCTCGCTGCTACGGGAGAGGCCCGACCTCCCCAGAGAGCTGAGGAGGACGTACAGGGGACGCAAGGCTGGACGTAAACAGCGGGAGAGGAAGTGGAGATATAAACCATATCTCCCTTCCATCACCATGGGGAACGTGAGGTCGCTAGCGAACAAGATGGACGAGCTAGCGGGCCTGGTGAGGACCCAGCGGGTGTACCGGGAGAGCAGCGTGCTTTACCCCAACAACAAGCCATGGGTCACCCGAGACATCACGGTCCTGCTCAATGAGAAGAAGAGGGCCTTCAGAGACGGGGACAGGGAGCAGATGAGGCGGGTTCAGAGGGAGCTGAAGGAGAGGATCCAGCAGGGCAAAGACAACTACAGGAGGAAGCTGGAGCACAAACTTCAGCAGAACAACCTGAAGGATGTGTGGAGTGGCATGAGGAGCATCACTGGCTACAAACAACCTGGTAGCCAGACAATAGGGGGGGGTCCTGACCGGGCCAACGAGTTGAATTTGTTCTTCAATAGATTCAATGAGTGGGCTCCGGTCTACCCCCCCTCCCCCAGCTCCTCTACAACCATTCCCCTCCAGCCCCCCAGCCCTGCTGTCCCACCACTGCCCTGCTGTCCCACCGTCCCTCTCCAGCGACAACATACCTGTTCTCTCTCCCCCACCACTACCACTACCTCACCCCTCCCCCATCAACACAACAGAGACTCTTCCTGCCCCCACCGACGGCACACAGACCTTCACAGCTGAGCAGGTGAGGAAAGTGCTGTGCAGGCTCCACCCAGGCAAGGCTGCAGGTCCTGACAGTGTCAGCCCGAGGGTCCTCAAAACTTGTGCTGCCCAGCTGAGTGGAGTCCTGCAGTACATCTTCAACCTGAGCATGAGACTGGAGAGGGTCCCTGTGCTGTGGAAGACATCCTGCCTGGTGCCGGTTCCGAAGAAGGCACGTCCCAGCACCTCTAACGACTACAGACCAGTGGCGCTGACGTCCCACGTGTCGAAGTCCTTTGAGAGGCTGGTCCTGTCGCTTCTTCGGCCCCTGGTCAGACCATCGCTGGACCCTCTTCAGTTTGCCTATCCAGCCGAAACTGGGAGTGGAGGACGCCATCATCTTCCTGCTTCATCGTGCCTACGCCTACTTGGACAGACCCGGGAGCACTGTGAGAATCATGTTCACCATCACCATCCGGCCTGCCCTGCTGGGGAGTAAGCTGACGGCGATGAAGGTGGACTCTTCCCTGGTTTCCTGGATTATAGACTATTTGACGGGTCATCCACAGTTTGTCAGACTGCAGGACTGTGTGTCTGACACTGTGGTCAGCAGCACTGGTGCTCCACAGGGAACGGTTCTTTCCCCATTCCTGTTCACCCTATACACCTCAGACTTCCAGTTCAACTGGAAGTCCTGCCACCTGCAGAAGTTCTCGGACGACTCTGCAGTTGTTGGTTGTGTCAGCGAGGGAAACGATGAGGAGTACAGGGGCGTCGTGGACTCCTTTGTTGAGTGGTGTGAGCTGAACCACATGCAGCTCAACACAGACAAGACGAAGGAGATGGTGGTGGACTTCCGCAGGAGGAAATCTACCCCCACACCCATTTCCATCAAGGGTGTGTCCACAGAAGTTGTTCAGGAATATAAATACCTGGGAGTTCACCTGGACAACAAACTGGTCTGGGCCAAGAACTCTGAGGCCGTGTACAAGAAGGGCCAGAGCCGTCTCTACTTCCTGCGGAGGCTCCGGTCCTTCAACGTTTGTAACACGATGCTGAAGATGTTCTACCAGACGGTGGTAGCCAGTGCCATCTTCTCCGGTGTTGTGTGCTGGGGAAGCAGGTTGAGGTCAGCAGACGCTAACAAGATCAGCAGGATCGTCAGGAAGGCTGGCACTGTCCTGGGGATCACCAATGTGCACTTTGACAACATGTATATGCGGGAAGGTGCTGAGAAAGATGAGCAAAATATGGAGAACCTGCTGACCTCCCTCGGATACACTGTGGTTAAATACAGAGACCTCAACGGAGTGGTACGTTGGAGCCTAAAACACACACACCTATACCCCCCTCCTATCCCCTCGTGGTCCTTCCCCTGAGCGGTTCTGTTAACGCATTCATGATCCTGGGGTGCAGCAGATGGACGAGGCCATCGAGAAGTTCTCTCAGGACGCCCGTCTGCCTGAGGCAGACTCCGTCTTCGTGGTCATCATGTCCATGGGCAAAGGGGAGCAGTTTTAGGTGTCCGTCACTCCAGTGACGGGGAAGCCGACACGCTTCCCGTTGACAATATCTTCAAACACTTGAATTCGGAGAGATGTCCGGGACTGCTCAACAAACCCAAAGTCATCATCATCCAGGCCTGCAGAGGAGGTGTGCTTGCCATTTGGTATTTGTGTCGTCGTGTGTGTCGTAAGTGTTGGTTAGCACACCTGTGGTCCTTGTTATCAAGCCCAGGTTTAACCACCACCACCACACACACTCCACAGTGTTGTTTTTGAATATCTGAATACAATACATAATACATAACCATATTGCAAACCTGTATCGGTGCAGTCACCGGGTGCTACA
>CM050999.1:28222885-28284743 GCA_027704905.1 Muraenolepis orangiensis
TGTCCAGATTGCACCCTTCGCCTCCTCCCAAGGATAAAAATAATATTATGCTTCCTCACCGGGCGGGTGTGTTGGGGTCCTGGGGCCGGGAAGAGAGGAGGAAAGGAGGGCGGGAGGGAGGGAGTGGGGAAAAAGAGGGCGGGAGGGGGAGGGAGGGAGAGAGTTAGGGAGAGGAAGGAAGGGGTGGGTGTGCCACGCCTCACCCCTCCTTAAGCACAGTGCAAACTAAAATCAGTGCCCGCAGGCTTCTCTTTCCCGTAGCCTCAAAGACACATTCTCTCACACACACACACACACACACACACACACACACACACACACACACACACACACACACACACACACACACACACACACACACACACACACACACACACACACACACACACACACACACACACAGGATCAGATGAACTAGATAGGCACTTGGGAAGTGATACACCGACGTCTACACTCACTGTAATGGCCCCTTAGAGATGTTCCTTGGGGTAACCTTGTCATAGTCAGAAGTCTGTTGGAAGAGAACCAATACAAAGCAAAACCTTAACAACCATAAGAATGAATAGATCAAATGATCACTATCCAAGAAAGGGTTTTATTCACCTGCTGAGCCGCTTTGCATTTTTCGCACTGGGGCTTGAAGTGCATCTCCTCTTTGGGGGTACAGTGGTAGGAAGGCGTGGCTGCTTTTGGGAGAATATACAAGATATTTTATTATTATAATGTACAAACTCATCCCTGTACAAAAGAGCTCTAGCGCTACTAACTAGCTAAAGAAACATAAGGTAAAAATACAGGTGTGTGTGTGTGGGTATGGGCAGGGTGCGAACTGGAGGGGAGCAGGGGGAGCTATAGCTCCCCTAGTGGTGACATGAGCTCCCCTGGGAACATGGTTTGTGAAATTTGGGGGGAGCTCTCTAAAATACTTATGAGAGAAGGGCTATGTGCATCGTTGTGTTGTGTGTGTGGCGTCGGGTCTCTCCAGGCAGTGAGAGGGTTGTGTTGTGCTATAGCTGTATTATTAATATTAATATTGTTCATGGTTGGTGCCGCTGGCTGCCAGTGGCGTTTTCTCCCGGAGGCCAAGGGAAGCCAGGCTTCCCCTGTTTTTTCGGATTGTAGTTATAATTTTAATAAATAAATAAAAACACTTTTTTTTCGGTAATTCTCCTTTGCTGTGTGTTGCTGCCGGACCGTCTCTCCCCCATTCTCATTGAGTATTTTACAAAGAGTGAAACAACAGCGCCCCTCTAGATGTTATGGTGAAACAGTAAATTGCATTCACTGTTGCCAGAGGAAGCCAGCCGAATGAGCTTCCCTTGGTGAAAAAAAAAATGGAGGGATTGTCCCGGATTGACCAATCAGATGAGGTCCACGTCATGCCCCCCAGCCAACCTGTGATTGGTCAGGGCCATGCCAAGGGATGCCAGCCGTCTCTGGCTTCCCTTCAAGGGAATGGGATCCCTTGATCCCATTGGATCGATTTGAAGGGAATCCCTTGCCTCACAATCCAATCAAATCACATCAACATCAGTACGTAGAACTGTAACTGTCATCCTCGCCGTTTGATAGTATCAAGCAAATTAAGCATTATGGAGGGTGGAGATTTGGCGTACTTAATAAAATATAACTTTACTAAACTTCCGCTACAGCAGCAAACGTATCAGAGGAACACTTGTGGACAGGACAGACTTGTCAACCTAGCCACAATATCCATTGACTCTGTTGTTGTGGAGGACCTAAAGGCCGCTGGGAAGTTCTATGACATTGTTATTGACCACTTCGCCACCATGAAAGACAGGAGAATGGCCTTCCTCTTCAAATAGGGTGAGTAAAATGTCCACCCCTTTCTCTCTGTGGCATACCTGTTGCCTGAACTGCCCGTGAATGCTTCTTTTTTATTCATTACCGAATCTGCACTGCGCATTGAGCGGCTGGTTATGCATTTGGGGGGGGGGGGGGGGGAATGCTTAAATTAATAAGACGAGAGAGTTTTGGCTGGAGAGTGCGTGCGGACCTGTCGGTTAGATAACAGGCGTGTGCAAGTCCTGCATCTGTATGATACATTTACATTTAGGGTATTTGGCAGACGCTTTTATCCAAAGCGACTTACAAGGTGTACATTAGTTGAAGCAGACAATAGCATAACACTGAGGTACGCGAACACAAACTGGTTACGTTATTGACCACCCCCCCCGACCCAAAGAAACTGGCTTCCCCTAAATTTTTCCCCACGCCACGCTACTGCTGGCTGCTCTTATCGCGTGTGTTCGGCTCTGTGTGGGCTACAGCCATAATAGGCTATAGCCCATGTGAAACAATGTAGCCTGTTTTTGAGTCATTTTAAGTTGATTTAATTAAACAGTCAAACGTTACATTGGTGGTCCGTGGATTATTTATTATCAAGTTGATTGAAGTTTGCGTAGCCCATAGCTCGGGAAATCTGGTGACATGAACATGATCCATCGGGACGTTTCATGTAAATGTAGACCTGTGGCACCACCCCGTGTGCAACTGATTTTCTCTGTGCTGTTGCTATTAATGCACGGATCAGCATTTACCCCCCCCCGCAAAAAAACTAAAAAATCCCGGCTCCCCCGGAGACCGTGGTATAGTTCGCACACTGGGTATGGGTGTGTGCGCTGATTGCATTCAAAGGGAGTAAAGAATCCAACCCTAAATGTGGAAAGTCAATCTCATCTTCTGAAGAGCAACCCATGAAATGTACTTTTGTTCGGTTCGATTGGTGGTTCCTGCTTTGAGGTCAGCGAAGTCAAATCATTTTGACCAATTGTATTCAGTGTTAATATTATGAAAAAAAACTCTGGTGCTGATCACAATAAATTAGGCATCAAAACACTTTTTGTCTCAGCTTTTAAAAATGTTAATCCCTTTTTTATTTTTACTAATGATTTCCTTTTTCAAAGCACTATGAATGGTGATATAGAATAAAAAGTTGCCTTGCTTTGCCTCGCTGTAATGTGAAGTCACACAGACGTCACACCTCACTCACCTTGAGACATATCCTCTCCTGCCCGCCCATCTGAAAGAATACATCAAGGGGTAAACGGTGAGATACTTTTAACACAGACGGTGAAACATTTAGCATGGAAAAGCGCTAAATGAGGCACCGCGTCTCCCCGCGTTTGCCAACTGGAGGAGTGGCACGCCTCACATCCTATCTCTCACACCGCATCACGTTACACAAGACAGACTCCTCCCCAACCGCCCCAAACCTCACTTGAAAATGCCCCCCCCACACACACACACATATAGAGTTATGGCACCAAAACAGGAAGTGTTGCTAACATCTGCTCTCCCAACGTCCCCGACTCCATCCCATCCTGTAACGTCCCTTCCTGCTCTCCTCTGGCCTTCTGTTCTCAATCTTCTACCTACTTTCTATCCACACACACACACACACACACACACACACACACACACACACACACCACACACACACACACACACACACACACACACACACACACACACACACACACACACACACACACACACACACACCACACACACACACACACACACACACACACACACACACACACACACACACACACACACACACACACACACACACACACACACACACACAACGTCCCTTGCTTTTCAACGTTTGCACTGCTGTAGGCTATTCATTTAGGAGTTTCAACAGCACTGGGGGTATGGGTATTATGGCATATTTCAGCAAATACTGATATTATAACTGCAGTATTGAATGTGCCATACACTGAGACTGTTTGCTGTGGAATAACATTGATTTTGCTTGTCCTTTACCTGGATAGTGGACATGGCAAATGGGATTGTGGGGGATTGTGAACCCTGGTCGGGTCATTGAAAGCCAATTGCCCTGCAGGGTGACATTCCAGACAGACGGCTCGACGATAGAAGACAAGAGCTTGTGTCCAAGTACTGGCCCGACTTAGTCGCCACTTGCGTGAGGGCAATGCATGGGCGAGATGTGGGAAGAAGGCCTGGAGAGGGTTCAGTGGGCGTTCTTGTACATCTCCGGATCTTATCAGCTCCAAGATCCTGAGTTCATGTTTGTGCAACTTAAGTCAAATATTAAAAAGCGGTTCCACTTTGTCAATGGTGTGGATGGTTATTCTTTTTTTTACACATGCATGATCATCAATAGAACAGGTAATTATAGGTAAATAATGATATATATAATTACAAAAACACAATGTGTGTGTGTGTACATACATACATACACACACACAGTGTTTTTGAAATGATCTTTCAAAGCACTATTCTACTCAATTATTGCTGCTGACACAAAATGTGAATCAGCTAAATAGAATAGAATAGTATAGAAGAAAATATCCTCTTTAACAATTCAGTAAAGCCAACCCGTTTTAGTGTAAGCCCTAAATTAACGACATGACAGATAGTAAAGGACGTGAAGACGACACATGGTACCTAGTTCAAACCACATGGTCTGTCTTCTTGATTCTGTACAACATTGTAATATTTGACGGCGTCTATAGTACTAGTCTAATACCAGTGAAGTACTTTGAACTCTTATTGGCTTAGGCCAACAGAGATGGCCAACGGTTTGAGTAAATATCACACACACACACACACACACACACACACACACACACACACACACACACACACACACACACACACACACACACACCACACACACACACACACACACACACACACACACACACACACACACACACACACACACACACACACACACACACACACACACACACACATCTCATCTTTCTTTTCGTGTGCGTGACACCTAGAGACAGGTATAGCTGATACATCTACCACAATGAGTCATCATCATCATCATCATCGCAATAACAAACCGACATGTGGAGGAGACGCGCCTCAACAAAGAGACCGCGCGATGTGTGTGTTTGCTTTAAAACCAGCTCTCACGATAGTCGATGGGTCGACACGTTCGATAATGGGTCGATAAATAATACTTTACACGTGTAGTGAACAGTGTTTGTACAGTAAAACATTCGAACAAACATAAAACAATCGTCCTCCTGAGTCTACAGTTGACCATCATTACAAATAGTAAAACCTTACCCCTCTCCCAATTGACAAGTCGGTTCGAGGTGCGCCATCTCCGCTACCTACTATGGGGTTCGCTTAGTGCAAAAACTACAGGTGGAACCCATGTCCACGTTAATGTCGTCCCTCCCCGTCGTTGGTCGGAACCCACCTAAGGTAGACTACGGAGATCAGACTGCGCATGCACAGCTGTAACGCAGACTACGTACTGGTACCTGACTCGGTGGCTCTCTACTGTATTTTGTCTTGCGTGTGTGGTGTGTGTGCGTGTGTGTGTGTGTGTGTGTGTGCGTGTGTGTGTGTGTGTGACAATCCCGGTAGTGATACGATGAGAAGTAAAGAAAACTGAAATCTTAACTGGGAGGATTAATAGGACTAATAAAAACAAATAAAGAAAACAATGACTTAGAGCAAGTCTAAATTAATTGGTTTTAGGACAGATTGAACTTGATTGACTGTCTATGGAGAAATCTAGTCTTTACACTGGCTGATGTATGCCTAACCGGGCTCATAACATTACTTATACATATAATATACATTATTATATTACAAGTTTAGATCACATGGGGTCAGCTATCCTTAGTCCATTCGATAACCCGGCAAAGGCCTGGGAAGGCCTCCCTAAAAACAGCCGTCCTATGTGTGCTTATGGATATATATATATATATATATATATATATATATATATATATATATTGTGACGCTTTAGCGGTGGTAGCCAGCTTGATACAGAAGACTGAGACAATGTTCTTATTTGATAGCCAAACTGGCCCAGATTTATTCCCTGCGCAGCTCACAACTAACCCGGGGGTTGAAATGTCCACTCTTAAAAACAATAAACCAGGGTGGCAAGCCCAAAACGATATTCCTCCAACGCAAATAGTCTGTGTCTCTTTCTCCCCACCTACTCCACGCCGTCTCACCACACCCCCCTTTCCTCTCCTCCCGTTCCCGTTCCCGTTCCCGTTCCCGTTCCCGTTCCAACTCTCGCGTGACTCTCTCACTCCCGTTCCCACGCAACCTGTTCCCCCTAGCGCTCGCAGCCAATGACCCTCTATAGTGGACACTTCCCCTCAAACACATGCAGGTAAACAAACACACACATACAACACCCAATGAACTCCCAAACCCCCTTTGTCCTGGAGGGAGACCCATGGTCGGCCAGGCCACAGCGTTACACTGCCCCCCCTTCTAAATCTCCTCGTCCCCGAGGAGCTCAAGCTCAAAGTCCTGATAACGCTGTGGAACATTACGCTTCCTCACAAGCCGGCCTGGCACCCCTGCCGACACTTCCTGATGTCCCCGGGGAGGAACAACTGCCCCAAAGGGTGTAACTTGCACCCCATCAGGCTGAACCGAGGAACGCCGTGAGCTGATCGAAGAACGTTGTGGGGGGTCCACCCCCCTGCGTGCAGGCAGCCGGCTTGGCGATGGGGTCTGGGGAACCTGACCATAAAATGGCTGAGCCGTACCCAGGTATGGGGCTAACCGATCCCGGTGCAGCACCACGACCCGCCCCCGTGGCGCCAACTTCAACCTGTACACGACCTCACCAACCCGCTCCATGACCCGGCAAGGTCCCACCCAGTTACTCTGCAGTTTTGGTGACCTCCCTTTGGATCTTTTTGGTCCATAAACCCACACTAGCCTCAGATTGTTTCCTGGCAAACTCATGTGCCACCTCCAGCCTTTCCGCTAACTGGGCAGCGTACTCCAGGCCAGCCGGTGCTTGAGGGGCATCCGGAGGCTGTCCGTACACAAGAGCAGGCGGCGTTCTAAGTTCCCTACCGAACATCAGCAGGGCAGGTGTACACCCCGTTGTCTCCTGTGTAGCTGACCGGCAGGCCATCAGTACCAGTGGCAGCTGTAGATCCCAGTCCTTCTGGTCCTTGGCCACCACCAGGGCAAGCTGAGCTCCCAGGGTGCGATTAAACCTCTCCACCAGCCCATCACTCTGGGGGTGGAGAGGTGTGGTGCGCGTCTTGTGTATAGACAGCCGTCTACACATTTCAGCGAAGAGGTGGGCTTCAAAGTTCCTCCCTTGATCGGAGTGCAACTCAGTTGGGACCCCGAACCGGCTGAACATCCCTTTAATCAGCACCTCACATACGGTGCGAGCCTCCTGGTCAGGCACAGCATAGGCCTCGGGCCACTTGGTGAAATAATCCATGGCAACCACCACATAGCGATTACCACGTGGTGTGCGAGGAAGTGGACCCAGCACGTCGACAGCGACTCGGTCCATGTGTGCCCCTACCCTATACTGCTGAAGAGGCGCTCTACTCTGGCCTGCTGGACCCTTGCGGGCCACGCAGGGGTCACATCTCCGACAGAAGGTCTCCACGTCTCGCCTACATGTGCCCCAGTAGAATGCCTGGCGAACCCTCTTTAGTGTTTTGTTAACCCCAAAGTGGCCGACCCCATGCAGCCCATGATTGAACTCCAGCACCTCCCCCTGCCGACTTTTCGGCACCACCACTTGCCACCTCTCTCTACTCGTGGCTGGTTCCTTCCACCGTCTCCAGAGAATTCCACCTCGGAGGGCCAAGCTCTCCCACTGGGACCACAACCCCCTGATCGAAGGATTGGCAGAAGCCACTTCGGGCCATTCGGGCCGTTGGCCTCCCTCTAACCATCCCAACACTGTGCTCAGATCTGGGTCCTCTCTCTGATCCTTGGCCCAATCAGCTGGGTCATCCAAACGCAGTGCCATACATCTTGCCCCCTGCTCCTTCACAGCCTCTGAGTCTCTCATCTCAGTGCGGCTGCAGTGAGCACAGTCTGGCCCACAAGGACGCCTGGAGAGTCCATCCGCATTAGTGTGACTGTCCCCCTTCCTGTGAACGATGGTGAAATTGTACTCCTGGAGTTGCTCAATCCATCTCGCAACTTGTCCTTCTGGTTCTTTGAAGGACAGCAACCACTTAAGAGACGCATGGTCTGTCCGGATGAGGAATTTGAGACCACAGAGGTAGTGTTTGAAGTGGTTCACTGCCTCCACGACCGCAAGCAGCTCCCTCCGAGTCACGCAATAATTGCGTTCGGGTTTAGAGAATGTCCTGCTATAGTAAGCAATCACTCGTTCACCATCCGGGGTCACCTGGGCCAGGACTGCCCCCAGGCCATCATTGCTTGCATCCGTGTCGAGAACAAACTCTCCATCTGGGTCGGGAGTTGTCAGGATTGGTGACTGACATAGGGCGGCCTTGAGTGTCTCAAATGCCTGCTGTTGGTCTGGGCCCCACTCAAAGCGAACATTTTTGTTCGTCAGGCGGTTCAGAGGTGCGGCCACTGTGGAGAACCCTGCGACAAAACGGCGATAATATGAGGCCAGCCCCAGGAAGGACCGCAGCTCAGACAGGTTCTTGGGGATCGGCCAGTCTCGGACTGCGGCGACTTTCCCATCTTCAGTGGCAACCCCTTCGCCACTAACTCGATGGCCCAGGAAGGTGAGCTCCTTCCGCATCAGGTTGCACTTCTCCGGGTGCAGCTTGAGCCCAGCTTGCTGTATTTTGGAGATGACCAGGCGAAGTGATGCCAAAGCAGTGTCGAAGTCCGATCCATGGACAAGGACATCATCCAGGTAGACCTGTAAGTTCCTTGCTGGGACTCCGACCAACACTTTCTCCATGAGCCTTTCAAACGTGGCCGGAGCATTACATAGACCAAAAGGCATGGTGGTGAACTGCCATAGCCCAGAGCCCGTTGTAAAGGCTGTTTTCGGTCGTGCCTCAGCAGAAAGTGGCACCTGCCAATAGCCACTCCTTAGGTCAAGGGACGAGAACCAGGCGGAGCCCTTAATCCCGTCCAGGGACTCGTCGATTCGAGGCAAAGGGTATGAATCCTTGACTGTGACCTCATTAAGTCTGCGAAGGTCCACACAAAAGCGCCAAGAGCCGCCCTTCTTCGGAACCATCACCACTGGCGACATCCATGGGCTGTCTGAAGGTTCTATGACTCCCGCTGCTCGCATCTCCTCCAGACATTGTTCTGCTGCTGCTTGCCTCTGTACGGGTAGACGGCGAGGACGTTGCCGGATGGGGTGAGCTGTGCCGGTGTCAATCTCATGCTCGACCATAGGAGTGCGGCCAACATCAGTGGGAGAGGTTGCAAAGGCTTCCCGGTGCTCAAACAGCACTTCCCATAGTCGTTGCTGCTGTTCCACCGACAGTCCTTCGGTATTCTGCTCCAGTACGGCCCTAACAGTTACCTCCGCAGAGAGTCTGGGGGTACACACCGTGGCTGTATTAGTCGTCGGGGGTCTTGGCAGACAGGGTTGTCGAGCAGGGCAGTTCCTTGTTGGTGCCGGTTACTCCACCGACACTGAGGCCACTGGTGGGGGAGGCAGGGCAGAATTAGGGGCTGTTCTCCTCACGACATCACTGTAGGAGAGTCCTGGGTGTAGTGGAGAGGCACCGGTTGTCTCTCTATGAAGAGGTTGAGAGGAAGCTAAAGACTCCGGGGTTTGTCCATAACTACCTAACCTGTGCGGAGACCCACCCATTAAAGACACTGTGTTCTGTGTGAGATCTAACACGCACCCAGTGGCCCTAAGAAAGTCCAAGCCAAGCAGACATGGTTCAATGATCTCGGCCACCCACACAGATTGCTTAAACGTCTGATCACCCACGTGGATAGTGACGGGGCAGCAGCCCAGCATGGCTGCTCGGTCGCCGGTCACGGTGATGAGGGGGAGGTTGGTTTGGGACAGTTGCTGCCTTACCTTCAACAGGTTTGGCCTTATGAGCGTCGCTGAGGATCCCGTATCCACGAGAGCATGGACTAAGTTCCCCTCTACCTCCACCAGAAGACGACAACCAGGAGGTAGCTGTGGTTGTGTCCCAGGGTCTGGTCCTTTTAAACAATTATTCCGAGCAGGGGAGGGGGGAACAGGTTCAGTGACTGGGACAGAAGTATTCCCCTCTATTCTGTCCCTGCCTCGTTTCCCAGCGACGGAGAGAGGGCAATGATACTGTATGTGACCTCTCTGGCCACAACTCCAACAGGTCTGGGACTGTGGGTCTGGTGAGATGCGGCTCCCCTGTGTCACTGGGAGTCTAGGGGTCTGTCGGAGGGGAGCTGGTGACTTGGGGTTGCCAGGTAAGGCCTGTTGGGGCTTTGGTTCCAAGCCTTCCTCAAAAATCTGTTCAACCTCCTGTGCTCTCTCCAGGGCCTCCTCCCAGGAGAGCGGGTTACTGAGGCGGACCTGCAGTCGCAGGGTGTGTGGGGTCAGCCCACTGACGAAGGCCTCTTTAGCGAGGATAAACCGCTGCTCCTCGTTGAACTCAGGAAACGCTCTATGGGCCAGATGTCGTAGCTCTGCTGCATAGACCCCTAGCTTCTCTCCCCTCCGGCGCACTCGCTCGTTGAACTGTCGCCTAGCAGCTGCTTGTGATGTTGGTTCCCCAAACTGTCTCTCTATAGCCCGAGCTATGGATTGGGGGTTGTTCATCTCCAGATCCGAGAGGTCAAGCAGTACCCTCCTAGCCTCTCCATCCAGAGCCGCGGCCAGTTGAACTGCACTCTCGGTTCTGTCCCACTGGTTAGCTCTGGCTATGAGTTGGAATTGTGTCCAGTACGTTTCCCACCCCGTATTGCCATCATAGCGACCCACCCTGACCAGGTCTCTTCTCTGATTACCGCTTGTGGGTGACGGAATAACTCCTGCCATGGCAGTAGTTAGAGCATTTGAAAGAGCAGTTAATAACTGCGTAGGATCTACAGGGGCATGAGTGGCTTGAGGGGGAGAAGAGTTTGTTTGGCTCAGCCCTAGCGCAGGGAGAGCAGGTATAACTCTGAGTTGGGTCCCCCCTTGTGTGACTTGCCCACTAACGTGGTTGACGTGGGACCCAGACACACCAGCCACCGCATGTTTGTCTGGAGCTAAATGCTGGCTATCATCAGAGGAGTTGGTTGGGGTTGCTAAGCTAAGTTGGGTAACAGTAGCTGTGGAGTGACCATCTACAAGCTGGGCTGAAGAGTTAAGGTTAGCTTGTCCCGAGCTAAGAGAGTCAGGTGGGTTAGCATTAGCTTGTTCCTCTACACACATTTCACTGTACATCGTCTTCAGCCATCCTCTAAACATTTCTCTCTCAAGACTTTGTGCGGTAGATTGGGCTCTTAGTGAAAGTCTTTTATGCCCATCCGAAGCCTCCCCTACCTTCCTCCGCTGTTCATCCGTGTCGGACTCATCTCCCGACATCCCTGCTTGCTCCAGCCGTTCCGCGAGTCCAACGTGTCCCATCACTTTCACTCTTCTCTCCGATGCTGGAGGAGTTAACATTCCTCTCCCGTCCATAGTCTCTGTCCAGCTAGCTACCGGCGACGTAAGCAAATCCCACTTCTGACACCAATGTGACGCTTTAGCGGTGGTAGCCAGCTTGATACAGAAGACTGAGACAATGTTCTTATTTGATAGCCAAACTGGCCCAGATTTATTCCCTGCCGCAGCTCACAACTAACCCGGGGGTTGAAATGTCCACTCTTAAAAACAATAAACCAGGGTGGCAAGCCCAAAACGATATTCCTCCGAAAACGATAAGGACCCCTTTAAGACATCACACTTTGATCAGACCCATAAACTGCTTTCTTTTAGTATGTCTACACAATCAAATTAAAATAAGTGACGGAATACGAAGGCGGCCTGAAACGTTATATATTTATATATATATATATATTGATATATATATATATATATTTTTGGGTTCACACTTCTTTTCTTGTTCTTTTAACCAACAAGTCCGACGTGAAAAAAAAGCAAAAGTCTTCCCACTCAACAGATTGAGATGGCTGAAAGGGATCGGCTGGGGAGAGGACAGCACTGCTTCTTCACTGTTAGGAGGAGTTTCAGGTTCTCCTTTGCTCTCTCTCTCTCTCTCTCTCTCTCTCTCTCTCTCTCTCTCTCTCTCTCTCTCTCTCTCTCTCTCTCTCTCTCTCTCTCTCTCTCTCTCTCTCTCTCTCTCTCATACACATACACATACACACACACACACACACACACACACACACACACTCAAGACTTTGTAAAGAAATCAACATGAGGCCATTTTATACTATACTAAATTATACTATACCAAATAAAAAGAAATACTTATCAGTACGAGTATGAGTATGAGTGTGAGTGTGAGTGGGTGAGTGATCCAACTGCACAGTATTAGGTCCAGATAGCAGGATACATGCGTGGGTGTCACTGGTTCTTTGGTATATTCCCATCAGTCTGGGCTCTTTCCTTAATGGACGAGCCTCCACTGATATACACTTATTAACGTAACTGTAAGAGCCATTCTGATGAAGGTGTATGCACACACTTGGGTGTCCAGTAGGTGTCACCATTGAGCCAGGGGTAAACACATGAAGGTAGGAACGTTCATTTAGGTGACGGAGAGGGAGTTTGACCGCTTCGCTGCACTATGCTATGCTGGGTAAGCGTTATAGTGTTACGGTAAAGTATGGACTTGTCTTTATGGAGTACGGAAAGTAATATGTAACCCCCCCTGCTGCCCCCCCCCCCCCTCCATAGTCTCTGTCCAGCTAGCTATCTGTCCAGCTAGCGGGTAAAAATTATAAAAAAACGGTAATTTAAAAACCTGCCGGTCAAAATGTCCGGTAATAATGCTCATACTAAACTTAGATCCTGGACATTTGAGTTTTGACAGCTTTATTACTGCCCCCTCCCCCCCGAAAGGGTGCGCTCGTTGGTGGTGCCCGTGTCAAGCGACCAGCAGAGAGGGGCTTCTCCCTGCAGAATTGTTTGAAAACATCACTGCGGAGTCGTCTGGAGGAGGAGAGAGTGATCTTATGCGTATTGCAAGCTGCAAAGACACATTAGACACCTTTGATTTCAGCTCGGCAGCAGAGGACTTTGCCGCAATGAAATTAAGGAGAAAGCAAAAAGTTGCCTGGTAGCCTACAGGGTAAATTTGATGCCATGTAGCCTATGTTAAAACGGACTACAGATGTTACAGGTGTTTTGAAATAGCCTAGATTTTTGCGGCTAACGAGGTTTTGCTCAATCGTTCTTGTTAGTTTTGTTGTTGATTAAATAGTAAAATATATTTGAGGTCTTTGTCATTCTTTCGTCAATCTAGGTGTACATTATAGTTGCGTTTATAATATAGACAGTTTTTGAAACATGACCGGTAAGTTTCGATTTTGTCCGGTAAAATAAAATCTGTCCGGACACTTGACCGGCAAGAAAAAATCCTAGCGGAAACCCTGATATATATATATATATATATATATATATATACTTTTTTTCTTTAAGATGGGCCAACCTCTTTGGAAACAGTGATGTCATCTACCCTAGAGGGTTAATATGAGCCCTCATTGTACAGGCCCATTATCACACGTACACACACACACACACACACACACACACAGGATAAATACTGAGTGTTGCCAGCATTGCGGCGGACTTCCCTATCCTCACCTCATAGGATTCGGGGCTCCCGACAAAGCTTTGTCTGTCTGTTGTCTGTTTGATTGTCTGACTGTCTGTCTATATGTCTGTTTGGCCACTTGTCTACTTGTATTTGTTCATTGTGTTCTGCTTGCTTGATAAATCTTCAAACTTAATTGAGTTCATGCGTGACAGTTCTTATTGATTGATAATTTGCCTTCTTATTCACGTAAATTTCCACCACAACACACACACACACACACACACACACACACACACACACACACACACACACACACACACACACACACACACACACACACACACACACACACTACTACTGATATTTACACACTAACCCCACCACTTCTAACCCTAAGCGTGTCATGTTAATCCTGCTACTAACACTATTGCTAACCCTAATATAAGTCTATTACTAACCCTATTGCTAACCCTAATTCTAGCCGTTTTACTAACACTAACCCTATTGCTAACACTAACCCAATTGCTATTACTAACCCTATTGCTATTCCGAATACTAACACTAACCCTATTGCTAACCGTAACTCTATTGCTAATACTAACCCTATTGCTATCCCTAATACTAACCCTAACCATATTGCTAACACTAACCCTATTTCTAACACTAACCCTATTGCTATCCCTAATATTAACCCAACCCTATTGCTAACACTAAACCTATGTCTAACACTAACCCTATTGCTATCCCTAATAACTAACCTTAACCCTATTGCTAACACTAACCCTTTTGCTATTCCTAATACTAACCCTAACCATATTACCAACACTAACCCTATTGCTAACACCAACCCTATTGCTATCCCTAATACTAACCCTAACCATATTACCAACACTAACCCTATTGCTAACGCTAACTATGCTAACCCTAATACTAACCCTGTTACTAACACTAACCCACTTGCTAACAGTAACCCTATGGGAGGGGACCTGGTGAGGGAGGAGGAGGTGGTGGTGGTGGTGGTGGTGGTGGTGAGGGTGGAGGTGGAGGTGGTGGTGGTTTGGGGATGGTTGGAGGTGGTGGGGCTGCTCAGTGGGATGAGAAGTTGGGAGTGTGCGAGTGGGAGGAGAGCCCTCTGAAGGCCACACTCCCCAGCCTCCAAGCTAGCCTCGCAGCCTCCCTGAGTCTCCTGAGACTATGGAGGAGTGACGACTCCCAGTCTCAAAAATGTGGGAATGGGAAAACCTTATCCTCTATATATATATATATATATATATATATATATATATATATATATATATATATATATATATATATATATATATATATATATATATATATATAACCTTTAGGTGTGTGTGTGTGTATGTGTGTGTGTGTGTGTGTGTGTGTGTGTGTGTGTGTGTGTGTTTGTCTCCTATAGTCCTGTGTTAAGGTTTGTGTTAAACTGTGAGCTAGGCATCAGGGAAGACAAAACAACCCAAACCATAGGAAACAAGAGAAGAGAGGACCTGAGAAGCACCACCACATCGGACCATGTTGGGGCTTTGTGTGGTGAAACAAATCCAACTTACATTACAGTCATTTGGCAGACGCTTTTGTCCAAAGCTACTTACAATAGTGGAAAGGACCCCTTTAAGACATCACACTTTGATCAGACCCATAAACTGCTTTCTTTTAGTATGTCTACACAATCAAATTAAAATAAGTGACTGAATATGAAGGCGGCCTGAAACGTTATATATTTATATATATATATATATATGTATATATATTTATATTTTTTTTTTGGGTTCACACTTATTTTCTTGTTCTTTTACCAACAAGTCCGACGTGAAAAAAAAAGCAAAAGTCTTCCCACTCAACAGATTGAGATGGCTGAAAGGGATCGGCTGGGGAGAGGACAGCACTGCTTCTTCACTGTTAGAAGGAGTTTCAGGTTCTCCTTTGCTCTCTCTCTCTCTCTCTCTCTCTCTCTCTCTCTCTCTCTCTCTCTCTCTCTCTCTCTCTCTCTCTCTCTCTCTCTCTCGCACGCACGCACGCACGCACGCACGCACGCACGCACGCACACACGCACGCACGCACGCACGCACGCACGCACGCACGCACACACACACTCAAGACTTTGTAAAGAAATCAACATGAGGCCATTTTATACTATACTAAATTATACTATACCAAATAAAAAGAAATACTTATCAGTACGAGTATCAGTATGAGTGTGAGTGTGAGTGGGTGAGTGATCCAACTGCACAGTATTAGGTCCAGATAGCAGGATACATGCGTGGGTGTCACTGGTTCTTTGGTATATTCCCATCAGTCTGGGCTCTTTCCTTAATGGACGAGCCTCCACTGATATACACTTATTAACGTAACTGTAAAAGAGCCATTTTGATGAAGGTGTATGCACACACTTGAGTGTCCAGTAGGTGTCACCATTGAGCCAGGGGTAAACACATAAAGGTAGGAACGTTCATTCAGGTGACGGAGAGGGAGTTTGACCGCTTCGCTGCACTATGCTATGCTGGGTAAGCGTTATAGTGTTACGGTAAAGTATGGACTTGTCTTTATGGAGTACGGAATGTAATATGTAACCCCCCCTGCTGCCCCTCCCCTCTGCTGCCCCCCCCCCGGCTGCGGCACCTCTGCTGCACCCAATTGAATCTAAACTAATCCAATCGAATATGTATGATTGCTGTCAAGAAAGAAGTTGAAGTTTACGATACCAATAAACATCAATCAAAGGCACTATACACTGTTGTGGACTTTATTATTTCAATAGACAATAAGAGTGACGGCGAGTGCGTCAAGTAGGTGCCCTCGGTGGCTTTTTGGTTTAGCCGCTAAAGTAACTGATTCATTTAATGGATAAGAGCAAATCAATTGACCTAAGGAATGAAATGTAGTATCTTTCTGCTGAAAGTACACTGTTAGACCAGGGCTATTCAACTATGAGGGCCAGATCATTTTGATTGAAATAAAGCACTTATAACCACTTACATGTGAACATGAAAAACAACACCTTTTAATATTATGAATGAAGAGGGTTTATTCCCAATGTGTGTATCTCACATACAAAATAGGGCGGCCAGTTCATACATAGACCTGTGTTGTTCTTCATGAAGTATTTATTTTTTTAAATCCACACCTCAAAAGATTTTATTAATCTGGCAGAAAGCTGATATGAACAATAGAGTGATACGTTTCCCAGTCATTTGATTAATTTAAAGTCCATTTGATTGAAAGTCATGATATGATGAAAACGATGGCTATGATGAGCCATTTGTTGTCATGTTTTTGCCAACATTCATCATTTTACAACACAAAATTGTTATTTATCATTTTAGGAATGTGGCCTCAAGGGTAGGAGTAACACAAAGTAAATGGAAAGAAATGGAAGTGATGAAAACGCTTACTAATCAATAATGGAAGTAATGCAATGTATGTGAAATGAGAAATAGATAGATTTTAATGGCCATTGATTTAATGGCCATTTCATTTGAAACAGTGTCTGATAATCAGCCTGGTTCTGGGCCAGACTCTGGGCGTGCCCGGACCATCTCACTCGTCCATCATCTCTGTGAAGCAAACAAGAGACAGGAAAGAGGAGTCAGGAGGTTAACTTGAGTCTTGGTCTATGGTCTTCCAATGTGACGCCTCATCACATTGAGCACAGTGGATTTGATATATAATGTCATTATTCTAGAGTTCTGATTGACTTCATATGCAGAAGCCTACCCCTGAGTTTGTACAACGTCGGGTTCCAATGTTTTCTATCTCTGTTTTCATACCGACAACTTGTGGGTTACCTTTCAGTATCTGCCGAGCATCACACAGCAGGTCCTTCAGATCCTCCAGACTGCTCAGCAGGTGCTGTGCTGTGGCCTCTCCTCGTGGCCTTCGGTTCTTCCACAGCACCAACATCTTCAGCTTCTGCATGGACACATTCGTCTGTCTCTCTGCCTTGATGGTGTCCAGATCTTCCAAGCACAGGTCCAGGTGGATGGCCACCTGCTCCCACTCCTGTCCCAGCTTTTCGGCTACCCGCAGGAGCTGCTTATCGGAGAGATCCTGCCCTCTGCGTACGTCTAGAAAATGGACACGCATGCATAATAATAATAATAATAATTATAGAGTTTTTTTTCACGATTTTGAATGTGCTATATATAGGATGTAAGTGCTATTATTTAAGTGCAATTTGTAAGAAATGAGCCAATTTAGATTTTAGACCACTCCCTGGCAGTGGCGGCTGGTGCATTTTTCACCAGGGGGGGCTATACCATTTTGCCAGCTATACCCCCCCCCCCCTCCCCGTTGGACTTCACGATCGCGACACCCATATATATATATATATATATATATATATATATATATATATATATATATATATATATACCTGCTTGTTTAAATCACTCACGAAAACTATATCAATCACTCAACAAAAATATATATCGGCACACACTGACAAAAAACACTGACATATGTGTGTGTGTGTGTGTGTGTGTGTGTGTGTGTGTGTGTGTGTGTGTTATTGGCTTGGATCCCCGTGACGTGTTTCATGTTATTATTATTGTTAATAATAACGTGTGCATATGTATATTTATGATGTAAGTCCGTTTAACATGTAAGTGTGACAAATAAAGGAATTCTGATTCCGACAGATTCACGACAGTATCATTTGCAGCTGAAAAAAACCACACACACAATGTTCGCGATTACCCCCCCCCCCCCCCCCCCCCTGGACTTCACGATGTTCGCGACCCCCTCCCCCCCCCCCCCCCCCCCCCTGGACGGTGATAGTGGGGGCTCTAGTCTAGCTGTTATTTTGGGGGTCGCGGGCTGAAAGGTGAACCCCTGGTATAGACTATAGAGCACAAACCAAAAGGTCGGACAAATATGAAATGACGGGAGTGTAAACCGTGATAGTTTAGGCAGGGTGTTCGACACATTGTTATGAACTGTTCTCCTCAGAATACATCAGAACCGTTTATCGTACCAACTTAGTGTCTCACAACGTATCACATCAAGAAGACATGCGTCTCATAATAAAGAAATTAAACGAACTATGTTTTTAGTTTGTCGTTGATAATATAGTCATCTACACACTGTAGTAGGTGAGGCTACACAAAAATGGAATCTTGTCAACGCCCCTAATCGGTCGTTCAAATAGTTTCTAGTTCAGATCGAAACGTCTAAAACCAAATGTGTATCATACCGTATTCGGACAACATTTAATCGTAATCACGGATTACCTTCCATACTGATGTGACGTCTTCGCTCCGATTCAATGCAGCCTACTTGTTGCTTTTAACTCACACACCTACTGAATTTTAGACCGGTTAGGTTTTTATTTATTAGTAGTGATGGGAATTCCGGCTCTTTTGAGTGAGCCGGCTCATTTGGCTCGGCTCACCAAGAAGAGCCGGCTCTTTCGGCTCCCAAACGGCTCTTCTATTTTACCACATATACCTTTTATAATTCAATCAAATGTAGCCCTATTTTGACTAATTATTTATATGTATACACATATATCACTTAAATTATTCAATACATCCTTTGTACTGAAGTATTCAAAAGTAAAAATTTAAATTGTAATATAAATTATGGCCAATTGTTTTCATTGCATTTACAGACCCTTGTAACTTGTATGATACCACCCAATGAATGCACTGACTTGCTTGTAGAACCACGCTACACACAGCAGATAGCAACACCTAGAACAACTTAAGCATAGACATTTAAAATAAGGACAGCTACTGTATTTTTGTATATTTTACATTTTTATTTAAACAAAAAGCCCTAACAAAACAGCAGGGCTCTATTTCAGTATAAAATATAGAACAAAAGACAATAACAGCTGACATAAATCTTAAAAAATAGAAATAATCATAAATAAAAACTAATATAATGAAAATAAATATTTTGCAATGCTAAAAACAGCAGCAAATAACAGTCTCTATCATAAAAAAAACATAATAAAAATAAATGTATTGTAATGTGCAAAACAGCAGTCTCTAATGAACTTACCACCATCAAGTGGTAATGCCTGATCATTACATTCAAGTGAAACAATATACCGTTTAGTTATTTCCCCTAGTTTACGCTTTCAACACTGAAGTTTGTGTATTTAAGTTGATGTATTATAATTTGTATTATTATTATTATTATTATTATTAATAATAACGTGTGCATAGATATTTTTATGATGTAAGTCTGTTTAATATGTAAGGGTGACGAATAAAGGAATTCTGATTCCGACAGATTCATTTGCAGCTGAAAAAAGTCACACACACAATGTTCGCGATCGCGATTACCCCCCCCCCCCCCCCCCCCCTTGGACTTCACGATGGACCGCCACCCCCCCCTCGGACGGTGATAGTGGGGGCTCTAGTCTCTAGCTGTTATTTGGGGGTCGCGGGCTGAAAGGTGAACCCCTGGTATAGACTATAGAGCACAAACCAAAAGGTCGGACAAATATGAAATGACGGGAGTGTAAACCGTGATAGTTTAGGCAGGGTGTTCGACACATTGTTATGAACTGTTCTCCTCAGAATACATCAGAACCGTTTATCGTACCAACTTAGTGTCTCACAACGTATCACATCAAGAAGACATGCGTCTCATTGACCATAATAAAGAAATTAAACTATGTTTTTCGTTTGTCGTTGATAATATAGTCATCTACACACTGTAGTAGGTGAGGCTACACAACAAAGGAATCTTGACAACGCCCCTAATCGTTCGTTCAAATATAGTTTCTAGTTCAGATCAAAACGTCTAAAACCAAATGTGTATCATACCGTATTGGACAACATTTAATCGTAAACACTACCTTCCATACTGATGTGACGTCTTTGCTCCGATTCAATGCAGCCTACTTGTTGCTTTTAACTCACACACCTACTGATTTTTAGACGGGTTAGGTTTTTATTTATTTGATATCCTGGTGAAAACCCTGCAAGCAGGGACGTGCACAGACATTTTCGGGGGCAGGAGCTCAAGTGAGAAAAAGGGCACTTCCCATAATCATTTATAAAAAAGTTTTAAAACAAATACATTAATGATCCAATACATTATAATGATTATTATTACACTTACCGCACACATAACATAAAATAACTGCTGTTAACAAGGACTTAGTTTCAGTGTAACTACAATTCCCTCCTTTCACATACTATCTATCTATCTATCTAGATAGATAGAAATAAAGGATCAAGTGAAACAATATACCGTTTAGTTATTTCCCCTAGTTTACGCTTTCAACACTGTAGCACCATGCATCTATAGCTGGCTACACAATTAGCTATATCTAAGGTAATGCCTCAAATTAAAAAAAGAATCCTCCAAAATAATGTATTCATATTGATATCTGGATATAAGGGGGTACCTGAGGGATACAGCTTAGTACAAATGTACTAGACATTATATCATCGATTACTTTCAACTCAAAACAACAGACCAGTTGTGAATTGCAGGACTGATCAAAACAGTAATTCCAACATTGTAATTCCAATGTAAGACATTCCCTTTTAGTTCCCTCAGGAAAGGGATATGGCCTGATGTTGTCATGTTGGCCATACTCAGAGGACCAGGGAACATTCAGACAGCTTCACAGTTTCAGGATCTTTGGTCCCTCGCTGGCATTTTGGTCCATCAGAGGTTCTTCATTGCCTTCTTTCAATGGTCGACCTGTACGGCACCATTGGCATCTGTGAAGGCCATCATCGTGTCATTGAATGGAGCCATTTATCATGTCTCAGGAAGCAAACAACAGACAGGAAATGAGTGCACGTCAGTGTTCATCCCAAACAAAACATCCCTCTGTGCTGTTTGACATCAGATCACAGAAAAGGTCTTCATTGCACTCCCCCTTACTTTCAATCCATGTATATATTTAACTTTTTTACTTTAATCCTATTTTTATAACTGCTGTCTGTCGTCGGGTATTGCACATAAGATTTTCACTCATTGCTTATACTTGTATAAACTGTGAAGTGACAATAAACTTGACTTGACATGTGGCTGTGGGCGTCATTTAACAGCGAATGCCAACACAAGGTCTGTATGACGTTATAAAGAGGTGAGGTGTTAAAAGGAGGTGTGTGTCCGTGCGTGCGTGCCTGCCTGTGAAGTATGTTACCTTTCAACAACTGATGAGCCTCACAGCAGGTCCTTCAGATCCTCCAGACTGCTCAGCAGGTGCTGTGCTGTGGCCTCTCCTCGTGGCCTTCGGTTCTTCCACAGCACCAACATCTTCATCTTCTGCATGGACACACTCGTCTGTCTCTCTGCCTTGATGTTGTCCAGATCTGTGATGCTCAGCTTCAGGTAGATGGCCGCCTGCTCCCACTCCTGTCCCAGCGATTCGGCTACCTGTAGGAGCTGCTTATCGGACAGAGCCTTTGTTTTTCTGTTTCCGTCTGGGTGAGAAGAGAGAGAAGGGAGCAGGCAGGTCATATTAAAGTTTTACCCTTCGGAGAACGCATCATAGAGGTCGCGCCATTTTACCAAGACAGAGCTCAGCTGTCCTGGTTGAAACTTGTTTTCATCCCAAACCAGATGCAGGCTGTCTCGAATGTATCAAGAGTACCAATTTCAAGTTTGTAGGGAGACCAATCGTCTCATTCCAAAGACCAAGATGGCCTCACCTGACTCATCCATGCAGCGAGATTTCTTATTGGCCACTTCTTCTTCTGATGCCCTGCTACTTTCTGGCCCCCATTTCCTGCAGAAAATGGGAAGTCATGGGTGTGATAAGGGTTTTGGGTGACTGGAGAATCTCTACCATAGCCTCTACGTGGTATCTCTTTACATTGAAGAACAGCACCGCCAGACAAGGAACAAGGCACCACCTACACAACAACACAACAAACCCTTACCTCCTGTGGTTTGACAATGTAAAAGGAGGAGGCTGTTCGAAGAAGGCCTCAAAGTCACCCTTTAGATTGATGATTTCCAAGGTGAATTTAAATTCCTGGACACACAAACACACGCACACACAAATCAGTTTCTAAAATGAAAATATCTAATCAAAATTTGAATGTGAACGTGAATGAAAACATGCCTCCACTACACAGGTGCACGGCAACACACAGACCTTGGGGCTGATGTCCCATTCCGGCTCGCTGATGAGCTGGTACTTCTTGGTGTCCAGATTGCAGACGGGGGGTTTATTGATCTTCATGAACCGCCTCGGAGCAGAGAGCACCTGCACGCCGATGTCCTGGAGCAGGAACACGCACGCACGCACGCACGCACGCACGCACGCACGCACGCAAGCAAGCAAGCAAGCAATTTGCGAGGACCCTGTGGGCATGGTGTCAGTAATGTAGGCATGCCAAGACCTGCAGAAGCACTTGCTTTTTAAACACCACGTCGACACACACACACACACACCCCTACACAAACACACAGCTGCACGCACACACACACACACACAAAGTGTCACCGTCTTTACCTCTCAGACTAAATCCGTTGGTTTATTTTGAACTCAGCTTATCGAACAAGAAGGGTTGTATTCTATATTCCCTATATTCCACATTAACGATTCCTGAAAGACGTTCTAGCAATGAAGCTAGAACCTGTCTGTTCTCTCACGTTAAGGGCGTCGTCTCTCATGCCGGGAACCGTGAGTTCGAGCCCAGTGCGGGGAACTCACGGTTACATTGGTTGCCGCGACCAGGATGAGAGTGAGCTTTAGGGGGATGAGTGTAACGGACGCCAGCACCACCTGTAACGGTGGTGCTGTGCAGTGAAGTAAACCTCACTACCCGACACCTAAAAGACGTTCTAACCATGTAGCTAGAGCCTGTGGTTCCCTCAGCTTTCCTTATTAGAGCGTCTATCGCAACCACCATCTCTTCTTACCCGTTTCTATCCACAGGCAGTGCACCTACTGAACTGCTAGGAGTGCTGCCACTATCACTATCATAACAGTTTCATCCGTATTACATTACACTATCATACACCATTATACTTTTGCTGGACTTTCTGTAGTCATTAAAGTTACTGCACTGTGCTGCACTGTATTTATGATGCTGCTGCACAATTGGCACTTCAAAATGCTTTTTGCACAATTCAAGTCACTTTATTGTTATTTTTATATAATTACCTTGATGTCTGATGTGTTGTTGGAGGCCAGGTAGACGTGGAAGCTGAAGGTGCGGTCGTGGCCCAGCTCCTTGTACACTAGCACCGCCCTGTGGTGCTCCACGGGCTCACTGCTCTGGACGATGGGCGCCACGGGGGACAGGGAGGACACCAGCCACTTGACGTGGCTACCCGACCTCATCGGCCGACGGCTCGATGAGGTCGGCTCCCGTCCTTCATGTGCAGAATGCTGAACCTCAGCTTACACTCCGGGTCTGGGAAACGTAAGCATTCCATTTGATCCAGTGAGGAATTGACTTACAAGATTTTTTATTGGTACAATGGGATTACTTCCTGCAGTATGAATGTTTAAAACAATACAAAAAAGTACTATATACAATAAAAATGAACAGAAAAAGAACAATATAGTGACGGAAGATATTTACATGTTTTGAATTGTGCAAAAATATTTAAAAGCATTAAAGTATGCACAGTAGGGATGGGAGGGGGGGTAAAATTTATAATTTTTGCGTATCGATACACAGACATCAATCTATCCGGTTTTTTTGTCCACTAGTTGGCAATGAGGTTTTTTGGGTTGGTCAGTCTTGTCTTGTTCGACAATCCTATTTTGCTGCAATAAAAATGATTGAAGTGACTGAAAACTTTGATTGAAAACAGCTTACGTGACTTCAAGTCATCAAGGGTGATTTCCCCACCCCAATACACAGGAACGCATACGTCTAGAGAAATGTGTGTACGAAGTAAGTCAATTCAGAGTGTGTCCTTACCAGCAAGACACAGGGAGTGTGGGAACAGGATAGACTTGAGCACAGACGCATCCTTGTTGACCACGTCCACATCGAAAATGGGTCCGGCACATTTCCAGGAGTCCTGGAGGAACGTGGCGAATTTGGACCAGGACAGAACCGAGAGCCTGCTCCGTTACATCAAACACCAGGCCTGTAACCGACCACTCACATGTCCCCTCTCCTTCCAGCTTTACCCTAACACACACACACACACACACACACACACACACACACACACACACACACACACACACACACACACACACACACACACACACACACACACACACACACACACACACACACACACACACACACACACACACACACACACACACACGAACTGGATAGGCACTTGGGAAGTGATGCACCGACGTCTACACTCACTGTAATCGCCCCTTAGAGATGTTCCTTGGGGTAACCTTGTCATAGTCAGAAGTCTGTTGGAAGAGAACCAATACAAACCAAAACCTTAACAACCATAAGAATGAATAGATCAAATGATCACTATCCAAGAAAGGGTTTTATTCACCTGCTGAGCAACTTTGCATTTTTCGCACTGGGGCTTTAAGTGCATCTCCTCTTTGGGGGTACAGTGGTAGGAAGGCGTGGCTGCTTTTGGGAGAATATACAAGATATTTTATTATTATAATGTACAAACTCATCCCTGTACAAAAGAGCTCTAGCGCTACTAACTAGCTAAAGAAACATAAAGGTAAAAATACAGGTGTGTGTGTGTGGGTATGGGTGTGTGCGCTGATTGCATTCAAAGGGAGTAAAGAATCCAATCCTAAATGTGGAAAGTCAATCTCATCTTCTGAAGAGCAACCCATGAAATGTACTTTTGTTCGGTTGGATTGGTGGTTCCTGCTTTGAGGTCAGCGAAGTCTAATCATTTTGACCAATTGTATTCAGTGTTAATATTATGAAAAAAAACTCTGGTGCTGATCACAATAAATTAGGCATCAAAACACTTTTTGTCTCAGCTTTTAAAAATGTTAATCCCTTTTTTATTTTTACTAATGATTTCCTTTTTCAAAGCACTATGAATGCAGAATAAAAAGTTGCCTTGCTTTGCCTCGCTGTAATGTGAAGTCACACAGACGTCACACCTCACTCACCTTGAGACATATCCTCTCCTGCCCGCCCATCTGAAAGAATACATCAAGGGGTAAACGGTGAGATACTTTTAACACAGACAAGCGCTGGAGCGCATGGAAAAGCGCTAAATGAGGCACCGCGTCTCCCCGCGTTTGCCAACTGGAGGAGTGGCACGCCTCACATCCTATCTCTCACACCGCATCACGTTACACAATACAGACTCCTCCCCAACCGCCCCAAACCTCACTTGAAAATGCCCCCCCCCCCCCCCCCCCACACACACACACACACACACACATATATAGAGTTATGGCACCAAAACAGGAAGTGTTGCTAACATCTGCTCTCCCAACGTCCCCGACTCCATCCCATCCTGTAACGTCCCTTCCTGCTCTCCTCTGGCCTTCTGTTCTCAATCTTCTACCTACTTTCTATCTAGAAACACACACACACACACACACACACGCACACACACACACACACACACGTTTAATACGTCTCTTGCTTTTCAACGTTTGCACTGCTTTAGGCTATTCATTTAGGAGTTTCAACAGCACTGGGGGTATGGGTATTATGGCATATTTCAGTAAATACTGATATAACTGCAGTATTGAATGTGACATACACTGAGACTGTTTGCTGTGGAATAACATTGATTTTGCTCGTCCTTTACCTGGATAGTGGACATGGCAAATGGGATTGTGGGGGATTGTGAACCCTGGTCGGGTCATTGAAAGCCAATTGCCCTGCAGGGTGACATTCCAGACAGACGGCTCGACGATAGAAGACAAGAGCTTGTGTCCAAGTACTGGCCCGACTTAGTCGCCACTTGCGTGAGGGCAATGCATGGGCGAGATGTGGGAAGAAGGCCTGGAGAGGGTTCAGTGGGTGTTCTTGTACATCTCCAGATCTTGTTATCAGCTCCAAGATCCTGAGTTCATGTTTGTGCAACTTAAGTCAAATATTAAAAAGCGGTTCCACTTTGTCAATGTGTGTGTGGATGGTTATTCTTTTTTTACGCATGCATGATCATCAATAGAACAGATAGATAGATAGAATATAAGGTAATTATAGGTAAATAATTATATATATAATTACAAAAACACAATGTGTGTGTGTGTACATACATACATACATACATACACACACACTCATATTGTGTTTTTGAACTTATCTTTCAAAGCACTATTCTACTCAATTATTGCTGCTGACACAAAATGTGAATCAGCTAAATAGAATAGAATAGTGTAGAAGAAAATATCCTCTTATTCAGTAAATTCAGTAAAGCCAACCCGTTTTAGTGTAAGCCCTAAATGAACGACATGACAGATAGTAAAGGACGTGAAGACGACACGTGGTACCTAGTTCAAACCACATGGTCTGTCTGCTTGATTCTGTGCAACATTGTAATATTCGACGGCGTCTATAGTACTAGTCTAATACCAGTGACGTACTTTGAACTCTTATCGGCTTAGGCCAACAGAGATGGCCAACGGTTTGAGTAAATATCACTTATGTGAACAATACACACACACACACACACGGTAACCTTAATACATCTTTATTTCCGTGTGCGTCACACCTAGAGACAGGTATAGCTGATACATCTACCACAATGAGTCATCATCATCATCATCGCAATAACAAACCGACATGCGGAGGAGACGCGCCTCAACAAAGAGACGGCGCGATGCGTGTGTTTGCTTTAAAACCAGCTATCTCTCACGATAGTCGATGGGTCAACACTGTCACACGTGTATAGTTTGGTGGGACCCAGAACGCAGACCAAGACACAGTGAGGCGATAACGTGAAGCTTTATTTAACGAACACAACACCAGAGTGATCAGGGACAGGCCAGGGGTCTGGAGACCGGGAAGTCGGAGTAGCGACAGGTATAGACCGACGAGTAGTCCGGGACGGGCGAGGGGTCTGGGTACCGGGAGGTCGGAGTAGCGACAGGTATAGACCGACGAGTAGTCCGGGATGGGAGATGAATCTGGGTACCGGGACATCGGCGTAACGATTCCGTCCAGAAAGTACAAAGTAGTAAGTACGACCTAGCCCCGAAGTGACGGGACGGCAGGGTGTATGTACCCCCACAGGTGACGTGATTAGAGTAATCAGTCTCGGTACATAAATCAGTCACTTTATACGTGTATTGAACAGTGTTTGTACAGTATAACTGTTACGTTATCCATTCATCAGCGGATTTGTCTTAGCACAAGAAACACACATGCACTCAGGGTCGCGTCGGAGGGGAGAGAGAGTTTATTACAGACATGCGCAGTACACGGTCACTTCAGGGGTCCGCACAGGGACTAACAACCGTCCAATGAAATGCCTGTAAACGAGGCTGCATTACACACAATACACTATGTTCAATAATAACATTCGAACAAACATAAAACAATTGTCCTCCTGAGTCTACAGTTGACCATCATTACAAATAGTAAAACCTTACCCCTCTCCCAATTGACAAGTCGCAGTGGTACCTGACTCGGTGGCTCTCTACTGTATTTTGTCGTGTGTGTGTGTGTGTGTGTGTGTGACAATCCCGGGAGTGATACGATGAGAAGTAAAGAAAACTCAAATCTTAACAGAGGATTAATAGGACTAATAAAAACAAATAAAGAAAAAATGACTTATAGCAAGTCTAAATGAATTGGTTTTAGGACAGATTGAACTTGATTGACTGTCTATGGATCTAGTCTTTACACTGGCTGATGTATGTATGTATGTGTGTATATATGTATATATATGTGTATATATATATATATATATATATATATATATATATATATATATATATATATATATATATACACACACACACACACATACATACATATGTATGCTGGAGCTGACAGTCCCGTGGGAAGATCGCTTGGAAGAAGCCTTTGAAAGGAAGCTCTCCAAGTACGCAGGACTGGTCAGCGACTGTCAGCAGGCTGGTTGGAGAGCAAGGTGTTTCCCGGTGGAAGTTGGATGCAGAGGATTCGCAGCCCGTTCCTTGGTCAGAGCCTTCAGCAGTTTAGGCATCGAGGGAGTGAGAAAGAGGAGAGCCATCCGCAGTACCACCGATGCGGCAGAGAGGGCCTCAAGATGGTTGTGGCTCAAAAGAGGGGAGCCATGGAGTCATGGTAGCTAGCTAGCCATCTGGACACAAGCTGGGGTCTGATCAGCCCCGGCTGGGTCACCTGGAGGAGGGCGTATGATGTTGCGAGACCCGAAACGTCCTATGATTCCAGGAACATCACTGAAGATGTGTCCAGACTAGGCATCAGTAGATGTATGTACACAGTATATATATATATATATATATATATATATATATACATATATGTATATGTATATATGTATATATATGTATATATGTATGTATATTGTGACGACCCCACTCTACCTGCTAGTGGGTGAGTCTGCTGACTCAGAGAGCATGGTGGAGTGGGTGGGTCGTTAGCCCAATTGGTCGCACCTGGGCAGTGAGAGCTGTCTGCACATGGACTATTTAGGTTTCCTTGTCTAATCCCCTCTGTCTGCTCCTCCACTCCCAGGAACAGGTTATCCAGCACCCACTTTTGATCCTTGGATATATAATACTAATACTTACACCACCCGCACCACACAACACTTTCTCACTCATCCACACACCGTATTCACGACTGATTCTGATACATCCATATTCATTGTTTGTCGATCGTTCTTTTTGGTTAGATATAGGATTGAATAAATTATATTGTTCAATTGTTATCACGTGTGGACTCCCTATTTGTCACAATTGACCCGTTTGTGACAATATATATATGTGTATGTATATATATGTATGTGTATATATATGTGTATATATGTATGTATATGTGTATATATATATGTGTATATATACTTTTTTTCTTTAAGAAAGGGCAACCTGTTTGGAAACAGTGATGCCATCAGGGTTAATGAGCCCTCATTGTACAGACCCATTATCACACACACACAGGTACTGATATTTACACACTAACCCCACCACTTCTAACCCTAAGCGTGTCATGTTAATCCTGCTACTAACACTATTGCTAACCCTAATATAAGTCAATTACTAACCCTATTGCTAACCCTAATTCTAGCCGTTTTACTAACACTAACCCTATTGCTAACCGTAACTCTATTGCTAATACTAACCCTATTGCTATCCCTAATATTAACCCAACCATATTGCTAACACTTACCCTATTTCTAACACTAACCCTATTGCTAACACTAAACCTATGGCTAACACTAACCCTATTGCTATCCCTAATACTAACCCTAATCCTATTGCTAACACTTACCCTATTGCTAACACCAACCCTATTGCTATCCCTAATACTAACCCTAACCCTATTGCTAACACTAACCCTATTGCGAACACTAACCCTATTGCTATCCCTAATACTAACCCTAACCATATTACCAACATATTACTAACCCTATTGCTAACACTAACTATGCTAACCCTTATACTAACCCTGTTACTAACACTAACCCTCTTGCTAACAGTAACCCTATGGGAGGGGACCTGGTGAGGGAGGAGGAGGTGGTGGTGGTTTGGGGATGGTTGGAGGTGGTGGGGCTGCTCAGTGGGATGAGAAGTTGGGAGTGTGCGAGTGGGAGGAGAGCCCTCTGAAGGCCACACTCCCCAGCCTCCAAGCTAGCCTCGCAGCCTCCCTGAGTCTCCTGAGACTATGGAGGAATGACGACTCCCAGTCTCAAAACATGTGGGAATGGGAAAACCTTATCCTCTATAAATATATATATATATATATATATATATATATATATATATATAACCTTTAGGTGTGTGTGTGTGTTTGTCTCCTATAGTCCTGTGTTAAGGTTTGTGTTAAACTGTGAGCTAGGCATCAGGGAAGACAAAACAACCCAAACCATAGGAAACAAGAGAAGAGAGGACCTGAGAAGCACCACCACATGGGACCATGTTGGGGCTTTGTGTGGTGAAACAAATCCAACTTACATTACAGTCATTTGGCAGACGCTTTTGTCCAAAGCTTACAATAGTGGAAAGGACCCCTTTAAGACATCACACTTTGATCAGATCCATAAACTGCTTTCTTTTAGTATGTCTACACAAACAAATTCAAATGAGTGACTGAATATGAAGGCGGCCTGAAACGTTGTATGAACTGTCTTCTAAAATAAAGAAAGGGTGTATTTTGTTTATATTTTTGGGGGCGAAAAAAAGCTAAAGTCTTCCCACTCAACAGATTGAGATGACTGAAAGGGATCGGCTGGGGAGAGGACAGCACTGCTTCTTCACTGTTAGAAGGAGTTTCAGGTTCTCTCTCTCTCTCTCTCTCTCTCTCTCTCTCTCTCTCTCTCTCTCTCTCTCTCTCTCTCTCTCTCTCTCTCTCTCTCTCTCTCTCTCTCTCACACAGACACACACTCAAGACATTGTAAAGAAATCAACATGAGGCCATTTTATACTATACTACACTAAATTAATAAAGAAATAAAATAAAAAAGAAATACTTCAATAAGTATTTATTGCAACCATAGCCGGGAGATACTCATCCAAAGAGATACCTAAGAGGTGTTCTTTTGGGGACAGTCCCAAACTGATGTGGTCCATTCATTTAGTGTCTCTGCTGCGGAGTCCAAATCGTCCCCTGACCCAGGGCCGCTCCCCCTCCCATGTGGACGTGGTGAGGGGAACGTTCCATGTGGGTCAGTCAATGATCCCAAGATTCAAGATGCAAGTTTTATATTAGCCATTTGCAACAATTCCCTCCCTCAAGGCCCCGTCACACCATAACGTTCTGAACGTTATGGTGTGACGGGGACTTCAGTATGAATTTCGAAAACACTATACCATAAAAGAAAAATACTGTTCACAATAAAAACAACAATAAAAAGAGCAATAAATTGACTGATGGATGATATGTACGTGTATGTGTTGAATTGTGCTAAAAGCCTTCAGAAAGCATTTTAATGTGTGAATACAGTGCAGTACAGTGCAGTGGCTTTAATGAGACCAGAAGGTCCAGCAAAAGTATGATAGTGTAATGTAATGGGCAGGGATCCTGGGGATGTGACTGTTGTCTTGCAAACAAAAGGGGACCCCCCCCCCCCCCACGTTTCTACTTACAGTGATTTAAAACATTTTGACACACATATTTGTGTGACTTTGAAGCGTTAGAAAAAGCATTTTTATCAGTATTTTCACAGATCTGTTACATGTATGTGTATTGCACAGGTTGTTTTTCACTGGATTGTTTGGTCCTCCCTTCCCTTAATGGACGACGTTCCACTGATATACACTTATTAACGTAACTGTAAGAGCCATTCTGATGAAGGTGTATGCATACACTTGGGTGTCCAGTAGGTGTCACTATTGAGCCAGGGGTAAACACATAAAGGTAGGAACGTTCATTTAGGTGACGGAGAGGGAGCGCAAATCGTTTTTTGACCGCTTCGCTGCACTATGCTATGCTGGGTAAGCGTTATAGTGTTATGGTAAAGTATGGACTTGTCTTTATGGAGTACGGAATGTAATATGTAACCGCCCCTGCTGCCCCTCCCCCCTGCTGCCACGCCTCTGCTGCCCCCCCCCCCCTGCTCACGCCCCTGCCCCACACCTCTGCTCAACACCTATAAACCACCAATGTCTCTGACTAACTGTAAAACAAACGGTATCACAACTCAGTGGCGGCCGGTGACATCCGAAGTAGGAGGGGCGCAGGGGTAAAAAAAAATTTTTTAAATCATATCTGCTGTGCAATACCGGATTTACCCAGACTGTGGCGCCATTTCACCATGTAAACGACCGAGAGGGCTAATTAAAAATAAAAAACTATACATAATATAAACCTCACCGTTACTCATTCTACTCTGTATTGTATATATGTATATTGACTGAACATTCCTTTACTTACTGCTTAATTTCTTTTTTACTTACTTTATTTTTACTGTATGTAGTACAATCAATCAGTATTCTGTATTTTGTTGTGACAAATAATAAACAAACTTGAAACTTATGGTGAAAGAACATTTATTATATGGTGCCTAGTAGAAAATAAACATAAGAAAAAAAGATGGTCTTATATTAGAAAGACTACACAGTGTGCCATCAAAAATAATACCTAAATATGGTCTTACATTCGATTGTGCAAAAGTAATTAGAACAAAATAGAAGATAATAAAATAGACCTGATACAAGTCCTGAGATAAAATGCAATACAATGTTAAGCTTACAAATTAAAAGGTACTGGGTCCTATGTACACTACACTACTATACAATATACAGTTTAATCTATGTACCTATGCTATACTAACTATACAAGAACCACTTAGCAAACCAGGTTCTGGAAAACGACCGAATATATAGCCTTCCTCTGTCTGTTGCTGGTTGCTGAATGCTGATGTCAGGCTGATGAGGTCCAAACTCTTTCACTCTGAGTTTTTCTTGCAGTGTTCGTCTTTCAAATGGTGTTGCTTTGAGGGATTTGACAGAATTCTCCATGGTAGCTAGTGTAATGGCTGTGTCCTGTACAGAACAAAAAAAGAACAAACTTGCAACATGAGGTCTCTCCCACACACACGGGTCTCAATCTCCTCTCCTCAGACAGCAAGACGCGAACTGACTCATTAACAAATGCTTCTGAATCTAACTAATTAAATAGAATACAAATGCTTAATACATTCGACCACAGCATATATTAGCAGACAAACACACGGAGGACCCTGTAGCTAGCATTGGGGAAGCACGTGTCCACGATAAACTTACAAAACCCCAATCCACACCGTTTACATACAAATGACACAAGCTGCATGTTTATACAGACCAACATTTCTTATCCCCTTTACTTTACGTTTACATCGTCCACAATAAAAATAAATGTAAAACTATAATCGGGACAACAAAAACGTACCTTTCCTCAGACAGCAAGACACGAACTGAGAGCAGAGCAGTACAGGCTTTACAAATAAGGTTCAACTAGGCTATGAATTGCGTGGTATCTTTGTTCGGGCGCAATGAAATGCGCTCCCAGAGATCGTATTCAGGACCCTTGATAGGCTACATTTAATTGCTTGATCCATCTTCATTGGCCGCTTGCGCGCAGTGACGGGAGATCCTGGGCGCACTACCGTGCGCCCAGGTTTGGAGGTAGGTACCAGATTTCTATGAGAGTGACAAACGAGGGGGGAGTCAACAACAACAACAAATCGTGAGGATTGAATCCTCTTTATTGGTCACATACATGAAGACATACAGTGAAATGTGTTCTCTGCATTTAACCCATCCTAGTATTAGGAGCAGTGGGCAGCTATTCATACAGCGCCCGGGGAGCAGTTAGGGTTAGGGTCTTCCTCAAGGACACCTCGACAGTTTTTTTTTTTTTTTTGCTAGGAGGAGCCGGGTATCGAACCAGCAACCTTCCGGTTGTGAGGCGACCGCTCTACCTCCTGAGCTAGACTGCCGCCCGGAGTCAGGAGGCAATGACAAACGAGGGGGGAGAATAGCACGCACAACAATGATTTATATTTGCTATATTAACGTTATTGTGCATTTTAAACACAAACATACATAAAATGAGTAATTATTATTCATTTTTTCCTCTCTCAACCAGGTGGGGCGGTGCCCCTGCGCCCCTATGGACGAGCCGCCACTGTCACAACTGCCTACCTCTCTATAGTTTACATATTTATTACTAAGATACCTGTTTACTGTACCTGCCATATAGATTTAAATCTGTTGATAGAAGTCAAGTCAAGTCAAGTCAAGTTTATTGTCACTTCACAGTTTACAGTTTAGTATAAAGCAGTGATGTGAAATTCTTGTGTGCAATACCCGACGACAGACAGCAGTTATAAAATAAGATAAAATAAAAATAGATAAAAATAGAATAAAAAATAGAATAAAAAATAGAATAAGGAATATAAAATAAAAATAAAAAATGCAATTTATAAAATGCAAAAATCAGCACAGAAAAGAGCAATATATATATATAAATCAATGTAATAAAATATACATTGTTATATGTTATACGCCCTTGTTCAGCAGCCTGATGGCCTGACTGTGGAAGCTATCTCTAAGCCTATTTGTACGACACTTGATACTGCGGTATCGCCTGCCTGACGGTAATAGTGAGTAAAGTTCGTGGCTGGGGTGGGCAATGTCTTTTATAATTCTTTTGGCCTTGGCTACGCACCGCTGGTTGTAAATGTCCAGGAGGGAGGGGAGCTCACCTCCAACGATATACTGGGCCGTCCGCACCACCCTTTGAAGCGCTCTGCGCTCGAGTGCCGTGCAGTTCCCGTACCAGGCGGTGATACACCCTGTCAGAACACTCTCGATGGTGCCGTTGTAGAATGTTCTCAGGATGCGGGGGCCCATGCTGAATTTCTTCAGACGCCTGAGAAAATACAGGCGTTGTTGGGCCTTTTTCACCACGTGTGTGGTGTGCGTGGACCATGTGAGGTCCTCGGAGATGTGCACGCCGAGGAACTTGAAGCTGCTGACCCGCTCTACTGCAACGCCGTCGATGGAGATAGGGCTGTGCTCTCCCCTCTGCCTCCTGAAGTCCACGATCAGCTCCTTGGTCTTCTTGACGTTGAGGGCGAGGCTGTTCTCCTGGCACCACTGCTCCAGCGATCCGACCTCCTCCCTGTAGGCTGTCTCGTCGTCGCCGGCGATCAGGCCCATCACTGTCGTGTCATCAGCAAACTTGACGATGACGTTGGAGCTGTGCATAGCCATGCAGTCGTGGGTGTAGAGGGAGTAGAGGAGAGGGCTCAGCACGCATCCCTGGGGGGCTCCCGTGTTGAGGGTCAGTGGCTCTGATGTGGTGCTGCCCATCCTCACCACCTGGCGGCGGTCCGACAGGAGGTTCAGTATCCAGCTGCACATGGATGGGGGTACGCCTAGACCTCTCAGCTTGGTGTCGAGCTTGGCAGGAACTATTGTGTTGAATGCTGAGCTGTAGTCCACAAACAGCATTCGCACATAACAGTTCTTCCCCTCCAGGTGGGAAAGGGCAGTGTGGAGGGCCATGGCAATTGCGTCGTCCGTGGATCTATTTTGACGATATGCAAATTGCCATGGGTCCAGCGTGGTAGGTAACACGGAGCAAATAAAGTCCTTGACCAACCTCTCGAAGCATTTGCTAACGATCGAGGTGAGGGCCACAGGTCTGTAGTCATTCAGGCATGTTACCTTGGTTTGTTTAGGGACAGGCACGATGGTGGATATCTTGAAGACCGCGGGGACAACAGCCTGGGACAGGGAGAGGTTGAAGATGTCTGCAAAGACTCCTGCCAACTGGTCTGCGCATGCTCTGAGGACGCGGCCCGGGATGTCGTCGGGGCCTGCCGCCTTACGGATGTTCAGCCGCTTTAAGGTGCGGCGCACATCCGCCTCCGAGATGCGCAGCTGGCTGGTCTCCCTAGTCGGTGCTGGCTTCGGCGGGCTGCCGTTTACGTCGAACCGAGCAAAAAATGTATTTAGCTCTCCTGGGAGGGAGGTAGAGGAGTTCTCTACACAACTGGTTCTCCCTCTGAAGTTCGTTATCTTCTTCAGCCCCTGCCACATACCCCTCGCATCGTGTTTCTTGAATTTATCTTCCACTCTGTCCTTATACTCCCGCTTGGCAGTGACGATGGTCTTACGGAGGTCGTAACGGGCTCTCGTATATTCCTCCGTATTCCCGGAACCAAAGGCGGCGTTACGCGCATGTAGGGCAGCGCGAACATCGCCGTTAATCCACGGTTTCTGGTTGGGATATATCCGAACCGACTTGGTCGGAACAACGTCATCTATGCACTTCTTGATGAACCCGGTGACCGACGACGCGTACTCGTTGATGTTATTGTCCGAGGCAACGCGGAACATGTGCCAGTCAGCGTGATCAAAACAATCCTGCAGCGTAGAATCTGATTGGTCCGACCAGCATTGGACCTCCCTCACAGCGATCGGTTGCTGCTTCAGCAGCTGGATAGAGCGGTGATCTGATTTGCCGAACGGTGGGCGGAGGAGGGCCTTGTAGCCATCACGGAAGGGAGTGTAGCAGTGGTCGAGGATCCGCTCGCCCCGTGTGTTGCTCTTTATGTGTTGGTAGAACTTCGGGAGAACCTTCTTCAGGTTCGCCTTGTTGAAGTCCCCCGCTACGATGAGAGCAGCCTCGGGGTGGGCCGACTCCTGTTCGCTGATAGCCCCGTACAGTTCCTTCAGCGCTGTGTCCGTGTTGGCTTGTGGGGGAATGTAAACAGCGGTCACGGTTACCGCTGTAAACTCCCGAGGTAGCCAGTATGGACGGCACATAAGCATCAGGTACTCCAGGTCCGGGGAACAGAAAGACTTGAGGGGATGTACATGACTTTGGTTGCACCAAGATCTGTTTATCATGAGACATACCCCCCCTCCGCGATCTTTACCGGAGAGAGTCTTTGTTCTGTCCGCCCGGTGTACGGAAAATCCCGTCGGCTCGATAGCTGCGTCGGTAACCCCCTCCGACATCCATGTCTCCGTAAGGCAGATAATACAATTGTCCCTCGTTTCCCGGTGGAATTGAATACGAGCCTGTAGTTCGCTTAACTTATTGTCCAGAGACTGTACATTAGCCAGTAGAATGGTGGGTAGTGGGGGGCGATCGGATCGACATCTCAGCCTGACTAGCACGCCGGCTCGCTTCCCTCGCTTCCTCCGGCGACGCTTGCGCGTAATCGTGCCCAAAATGGACGGAGATAATCCAGCTGTGACTTCGGGCGGGACGTCCGAGTCGAAAGAATGAAAAAACTCCGGTAGGCGGCGAGCGACTGTCGATCTGATCTCCCAAAGTGTGCAGAAGTTATAAGTGAACTTGCTGCTAACATCCTGAACTAAAATAGTTGCAATAAAAAGAATAAATAACAAAAAACTGCGTCGTCGTGCGGGAGCTCGCGACACGGCAGCCATCTCGTACGGCGCCATACTCCATAGAACTGCTCCTACTCCTGTATATACCTATACATTTTTATATGCCATACATTTATATATGCTCACTTGTATATACATTTACATTTATATATTGTTATCCTGCTCTCATTAATAGCATACCCCTGATCACTACCTGTTAAACTCTCACTTACCTGTATATACATATACCTATTATTATGCTCATATCACATTTATACCTAGACTGTCTTTTAACCTGTCAATTTAAACTGTCAATTATATTATATTTCCATGCACTTTACTGCAACATTTGCACTCTAGTTAGACGCTAAATTATTTTGGCTGTACTGTACTTGTGCTGTGCAATGACAATACATTTGAATCTAAACTAATTACTAATGTAATATTATTAGTATTATTATTGCTGTCAAGAAAGAAGTTGAAGTTTACGATACCAATAAACATCAATCAAAGGCACTTTACACTGTTTATTTCAATAGACAATAAGAGTGACGGCGAGTGCGTCAAGTAGGTGCCCTCCGTGGCTTTTTGGTTTAGCCGCTAAAGTAACTGATTCATTTAATGGATAAGAGCAAATCAATTGAAGGAATGAAATGTAGTATCTTTCTGCTGAAAGTACACTGTTAGACCAGGGCTATTCAACTATGAGGGCCAGATCATTTTGATTGAAATAAAGCACTTATAACCACGTACATGTGAACATGAAAAACAACACCTTTTAATATTATGAATAAAGAGGGTTTATTCCCAATGTGTGTATCTCACATACAAAATAGGGCGGCCAGTTCATACATAGACCTGTGTTGTTCTTCACAAAGTATTTTTTTTTTTAAATCCACACCTCAAAAGATTTTATTAATCTGGCAGAAAGCTGTAGAACAATAGAGTGATACGTTTCCCAGTCATTTGATTCATTTAAAGTCCATTTGATTGAAAGTCATGATATGATGAAAACGATGGCTATGATGAGCCATTTGTTGTCATGTTTTTGCCAACATTCATCATTTTACAACACAAAATTGTTATTTACCATTTTAGGAATGTGGCCTCAAGGGTAGGAGTAACACAAAGTAAATGGCAAAAAATGGAAGTGATGAAAACGCTTACTAATCAATAATGGAAGTAATGCAATGTATGTGAATTGAGAAATAGATAGATGTGAATGGCCATTGATTTAATGGCCATTTCATTTGAAACAGTGTCTGATAATCAGCCTGGTTCTGGGCCAGACTCTGGGCGTGCCCGGACCATCTCACTCCTTCATCATGTCTGTGAAGCAAACAAGAGACAGGAAAGAGGAGTCAGGAGGTTAACTTAAGTCTTGGTCTATGGTCTTCCAATGTGACGCCTCATCACATTGAGCACAGTGGATTTGATATATAATGTCATTATTCTACAGTTCTGATTGACTTCATATGCAGAAGCCTACCCCTGAGTTTGTACAACGTCGGGTTCCAATGTTTTCTATCTCTGTTTTCATACTGACAACTTGTGGGTTACCTTCCAGTATCTGCCGAGCATCACGCGACAGGTCCTGCAGATCCTCCAGACTTCTCAGCAGGTGCTGTGCTGTGGCCTCTCCTCGTGGACTTCGGTTCTTCCACAGCACCAACATCTTCAGCTTCTGCATGGACACATTCCACTGTCTCTCTGCCTTGATGGTGTCCAGATCTGTGATGTTCAGCTTCAGGTGGATGGCCGCCTGCTCCCACTCCTGTCCCAGCGTTTCGGCTACCCGCAGGAGCTGCTTATCGGAGAGATCCTGCCCTCTAAGTACATCTAGAAAATGGACACACATGCATAATAATAATAATAATTATTATTATTATTATAATAATAATAATACATTCAATTTGTATAGCTCTTTCCTGGATAGTCAAGGCGCAGACAGGGTAAAATGACACACACTATCAAATAATTTAATAGTTACATAGATTAAAAATAAGACAGATAAAACAGATTTTAAAAAAGAGTATCATTTCAAATTAGAGTCATGGGATAGAGGGGAGGAGGTTTAGCTGGGGAAAGCCAGTTTGAAGAGGTTGGTCAACGGATGTGGATTGGGAGGGCGTTCCAGAGGGAGGGTGCAGCAACTGAAAAGGCCCTGTCGCCCCAGGTCCGTAGCTTGGTCCTGGGGACTATCAGGCTGTTGGTGTCAGCGAACCTGAGGCGACGCGAAGGAGTGTGACGGGGGAGGACGTCAGAGAGGTAGGGAGGGGCCAGGTAGAGGCAGAGGGCTTTGTAGGTGATGAACAGTATTTTCTAGTCAATCCTGTGTTTAACCGGGAGCCAGTGGAGGTTGTGGAGGACAGGGGTGATGTGAACTCGGAGACGGGTGGAGGTCAGCAGATGGGCAGCACAGTTCTTTACCCTTACCACTTATGAAGGTCCCTTTCGAACTGATCGCTATGAACCTCATCGCGTCAGGTGGGTGGTTCATACTAGGGAGACGTATCTGGAGCAGTTGTTGTTGGAAAGTTCATTCCATTCTTTTTCTTCCAGTTGACCTCACATCCCATTTGCCGTTCTCGACCTCAACCCCATTGATTGATCTTGATCTCAAATCTCATTGGCTGTTGTCAGTGTAATCGCCAATCTCAGTCTCAAGATATATATATACCAGGATATAGTTTTGACACGTAGTGAAATACTTCTCAATCTTTTACAACACCTAGCAATTGAGACTCAAAGCTCATCGGATGAGTCACACTGCTCACCTTCATCGTCTTCATCAATTTTAGCTCTGGCTCCTGAAAAATAAGGGAGGGTGGGAATTAGGTAAAGAGAAGCCTGGAGGTAGCATAACAAAGAAGAGCCAAGACTCTTCCCATAGCCCTTATTTTCAGAACTGTCCAGACACAACATGCCTGTTCTGCAACCTGTCCCTGTGAAAAGTGAATTAAGCAATGGCCTTTGTCCAAAGTGACTTACAATATGTGCATTCAACATAGGTAGCCAAGAGAACTATGATTCATCATCACCCACACCCTCACCCTCACGCTCACCCTCTGATAGAGATGATGCAGGATGTGTGGTGTAAATCAAGAAAATGCATGTGTATTTCATATAAATAATACATATATTTGGGGTAAATTTAGAAGTGTGTATTCATTCATGTATTCAAGTGTTCTCATGTACCCCACCCTTAAGATAATTTGAGTGTTGACACAAATTAGTATTTGCTCAGTAGCTCAGAAAGTGTTCACAAAACGTAGCTGGAGTGTATTGGGGAATAGATGGTGCCGGGGGAACCGTTGCGGATGCCGGTGCAGAAGTGGATCATTGATGGGGGAAGTCGTCCTGCCACACAGACATTGAGAACCGGATAGATAACGATCGCAAAGCCCGGTCTGACGGAAGAAAACTGGACAGGATGACGAGAATAAAGCGACGACCAGGCGGAGTTTATAGAGGATAAATATGTGTTTGTAGCGGAGAAGCGGGAGACTTTCGGGTGAACTACTGTCAGGCAGTTATTGGTTATCCTGTCTGTTGGGTGGAGATCTCGGGCTCCCTGTTCCATGGAATATTGTATTGAATTGTATTGTATCTCAACAGTTTTTTATTAAATATTTTATAATTCTTAATTCTCTTTTGATTAGTTTGTTACACACTGGTCTTCTCCGTTTCCCCGGTTGGAGCACAGTTAATACGTGTATCTGAGGATCGGAGGATAAGAGCGAAGATCTGAACACAACAGTTCCAACCCCATTTTTATATACCAATTACTGAAAAGGCTCAGTCACACATAACTGATTTTTACTGCCGTCCTTGATAGGACCATTCCCGATTAAAATTTGTCAAAAGAGTTTCCCGAATGTTATGGGACGCACTAAACTGTCGGGAGTGCTTGGCCGACCTCTCAGACCTTTCCCGATCCGTAGGACTCGGAATACGAACGTATTCGACTGCGTTCAGACAATGATAGGACATTCCAGATCATTGAGGATAGTAATCCGACGTGTGTGAACGTGTGTACAATTTATGGCCCGCGTATGCCAGCGTATGGCTCATACGTCGATTAGAATAGGACAATATAGATCCGTACATATACGCCAAATATAGATACGGACTTGTCCCTGCCTGCCTTGCGATTGACGTCATTGGGTTATACCCGCTACCTTTTTAGAACTGCCACTAAAGATGCAGCTCCGTGTCTGTAGCCACGGCCTAACGATAATTCCCCGTCCCTAACCGTCGTGCTATCAACCCTCATCTGACTGTCTCTCTCCCCTTTGCCCATCACCATGTCGATGAGACAACGTGCTCCGTCCACGTTTAATGTCCTCTGTGCTCAAAATGCTCTTCAGCAAAAGGTCATCCAGGAGACCATTGATAACAGAGATTGAAGCTGTCTGTGCGAATGCAGTGCGGATCATTGAAAGCTGTAGTCTAGACCAGGGGTTCCCAAACTGGGGGACCCCGAGGGGGGGGTCGTGAGATGATTTCAGAATCCTCTTGATGTGACCCATGAGGTGTTTATTATTATTTATTTATTTATTTATTTTTAAATGTATTATAATTTGTATTATTATTATTATTATTATTATTATTATTATTATTATTATTATTATTATTATTATTATTGTTAATAATAACGTGTGCATAGATATTTTTATGATGTAAGTCTGTTTAATATGTAAGGGTGACAAATAAAGGAATTCTGATTCCGACAGATTCATGACAGTATCATTTGCAGCTGAAAAAAGCCACAAACACAATGTTCGCGATTACCCCCCCCCCCCCCTGGACTTCACGATGTTCGCGACCCCCCCCCCCCCTCGGACAGTTATAGTGGGGGGGGTCGCCAGTCTCTAGCGCTGTTATTTTAGTTATTTTAGTATTCCTGCAGTGTTTTATTGATAAAGAACACCAGATCCTCTCATAACGCGGTGAAGCAGTCGCTACATGGAGTGAATAGTCGATTCTCGAGCCATCGATTTCAACACATTTCTACTAACGTCGGACGTAAGAAGGTATACCTTAAGCAACCTCCTAAGGGTTAGTTCGGGGAACACACGTAGAACTGTAAACAACTTTAGTAAGGTATACCTTTCAAGTCTTCGTAATACGCTAAGAGACAACGTTATCGGGAAACGCACCCCAGGTAAATAACTATATTTTGGCTGACAAAGCTTTTAGTAAACATCAGTTCCTTTCCAACAGTCTGAATGTGCATCAAAGTGAATGAATATCATGTATCACATCACATTCATATTTGCTTTAGTATTTAAAAGGGAAAGAGAAGAGACTCTCAGATTTGGATAATAAATTATTATCCAAATGTGTTTATTACTACTTTACCTGCATTATTATTAATAATGCAGGTAAAGTAGTAATAAACACAGTTTGTAATAACAGGCTTATTCAGGTGTCCACCGGGTCAATTTCTAGAGTAGACCTAGTTGTTTTCATAAATTGATGTTTTCAAAGTCAATGAATAATCGTATTTAATAATCGTGATATCAATATTGACCAAAATAATCGAGGTTATGATTTTTGCCATAATCGAGCAGCCCTAGTTTAAAGTTTATTATATATATACTGTAAACAACAATGAGTATATTGCACACAATGAATATAATTGCACATGAATGAGTTTGATGGCAAGTTAGCAACCTAAACTTTATATTTTGGACCAGGGCCTCCATTTCCTCTCTGAGTGCACGTGACCAGCCGCAGGAGGCCATCAAGAGACGGAGGCCGCTGGGAGCAGGAGAACCACAGAGGCCAGAGGCTGCAGAGGGAGGTTGTGATCTGCCAGTGTTTGCCTAGAATATTTTTCAGTGATTGTGGTATGTAGCCAAAATAAAACCTAAACCGACACTGCACACAGGATAGCATATTGCCACAATGGTCGAATGATGCAGCAGGCAGTCTGCAATGTATATATTGGCATTCATATTTTTGTTTACTATTTTTGTAGATTCCAGGTTTGTCAGAGCAGTTACAAAAAGGATAAGGCATCCTCACATGTAACAGAACACATGTGGTTTATTGATTGAAAGGCCACTCTAAACCTTGCTTTGTTGTGCAAACCAATAGAGAGTTAAAGACCAGGAGATGGAACATGCTGTGAAGCACCATTAGGAGTAATGCTGTTAAAACCTTAGTAGTCATATACTTGACTTGGAAAGAGGCACGTGTTCAGCATCACTTTCACAGCTTTATTGCAATTTTAGATAATGATATATCTTTTACGGGTTTGTGATACCATCCTTATGCACACCAAGGAGCGGTTCTCCTTCACCCAGCACCTCATCAGCGCAACACTGTTGCATGGAGAGATGTTCCCACAATACAGCGAGAAGTTCCCAGAAGCAGCACTTGAAACGACATTGCAGGCGTACCCCATGTTGAACAAGGCCAAGCTAAAAACGGAACTGTCGCTCATATATGACAACAGCGAGTTCAAGGCTTGCAGTGGTGCAGTGTCGCTGTACCAGTTTTTCATGGAGAACAACCTTCAGAGCACATTCACAGAGACTGTCAGTCTTCTCAGGATCCTCATCACCACACCCATGACAACAGCTGAATCTGAGAGGTGCTTCTCAACTCTGAAGAGGATCAAGACCTTCCTGAGAAACACCACGTCACAGGATCGCCTCAATGCTCTGGCTATGCTCTCCATGGAGAAGAAACTTGTCAGGGACATTCCTGACTTTAATAATAAAGTCATTGAGAGGTTTGCCACCCAGAAGGAGAGAAGAGCAAAATTCCTATACAAATAAAAATAAAAAACCGGCATATTTTATGCAAAATAATAGACTGTCAAGTTTTGTGGGTTTTTTGAGTTGGCTTTGCGTAGTCATGATGAAAGTGATGGACAGAAGGGCGACATTCCAATACAAAAAGTAATTGTATATAATCATTATATACAATTACTTTTTGTATTGAAATGTCGCCCTTCTTTTTTTTTATTTACAATTACATATTGTAAATTACATTATATTATAATGTAATTTACAATATGTAATTGTAAATAAAAAAAATGGCATAGCCCCCCTGGTGAAAAATGCACCAGCCGCCACTGGATTATACTATATATATAATCTCTATATATAGATTATACCGCCCGCCGTTCACCTATACTCAAATAATTTGAGTCAAATATGATGAACACAGCTGTTTCGCGGCCCGGCAGTAACACCTCCACGGCCCGGTACCGGTCCGCGGCCCGGCGGTTGGGAACCTCTGTTCTAGTTAACTAGGTAGCAGTGGGGGTTACTAGTGTTCTAGTTAACAAGGTAGCATTGGGGATTGCTAGTGTTCTAGTTAACTAGGTAGCAGTGGGGATTACTAGTGTTCTAGTTAACTAGGTAGCAGTGGGGGTTACTCACCCAATCCATTGCACTGACTACTAGTGAGTTTGTGTTGTGATTCTCAACAACGTTGAAACGTATTTCCGTGTTTCAAAAGAAAAGTCAGAACATGTTGATTGGGTGCCGATATGAAGACCAAAGCATTAGAACTAGGGCTGTCAAAGTTAACACCTTAACACTGTGTGATCAGCGGCGAACGTTGACCTCATATCACCTCGTACAAAAAAAACAATGGGCCGATCTACCTGTTTTACGGGCCGATCTACCTGTTTTATGGGCCGATCTTGCCAGATGGCCAGTTCAGCCCTGGCGGAAAATGCAGGTGCAGTCACAGTCATATAGAAGTAAACATTACGTTACAATGATTTAGTGAGCTGGTGTTATTTTTTTCAAACCACACACCGCATGTTGGCTATTTCAGCACCACGCGTTGTCCACCTACTTATTGATTCACTATGAGGGGTTCAGCGTCAGTGCACCCCACTGCCTGATTAGGCCTGTGTATCATTCACTCTCAACATAGATAAAAGTACAATAAGCATTCTTCAGGTGGAGGGAGATTCTCGATTTGGACATTATAGACAGTGGCGGCTGGCCCATAGGGGGCGATGGGGCAGCCCCGAGCAAAAGCAATGGTGTGTTGGAGGGTGTTGTTTTTACATGTCCCAAGGAAGGTCTTTATATGTTGACATCCATTGACACACTTATTTGAATTTAAAAACCAACACTGAACAGTTAATGAGTGTGTGGGTTGGAGTTGGAATACAGTTCTTGATATTGTAATAAAAGTCCTGATTGAAGTCCTGAATTTTTTACATGTGTTAATATTTAGGTTAAGCTAATTCTCATTTAGATTTATAGTATAACTTTGGTTTGCTTGGTATTGGTTTGCTTGTCCTGGTAAGCTAACTTGGTAATATAAGTTGAACAAAAAGTTTTACATGGTGAGCCAACTTGATAGACATTTGTAAAAACTTGATAAAATAAGTTTAACCAACATCTTTTTAAGTTATCTTAACTGATATTTTCTAGTCCAAATAACTTGACACATGAAGTTGTGTCAACAGACTACAAGTTGTATCAACTAATTCATTGAAGTGTAATCAACTTGACACTAAATGTTGAATCAACTTGACTAAACATAACTCAGTCAAAGCAACAAGATGACTTGACTTAGTCAAGTTGAGTCAACAAATCATTTTTAACAGTGTAGCTGTTCAACTTGATGAAGGCTACAGGATAGGGATCTGTCAACACAATGAGGAGGTGGACAAAAACACATCCTGTCTAAAAGAATAGACTGTGTGAAGTTCTGTGGTGCCTTTGAGCCGGCCTTGCGTGGCCATGATGAAAGTGATGGAAGGAGAAGGGTGACATTTCAATACAAAAAGTAATTGTATATAATAAAAAAAAAAATGGTATAGCCCCCCCTGGTGAAAAATGCACCAGCCGCCACTGGTTATAGACTATATGTGTGACTGTCCGTCCGATATTGTACAATTTTATTTTTTATAAAAAATGAATCTTTTATTTTTTATAAAAAATGAATCTTTTATTTTTATTCTCAAAATAATCTTCTGGGCCAAATATAATTGCTGGCGGGCCACCAATGGCCCTCGGGCCGCCTGTTGCCGACCCATGTCATAGGGACTTAGCAGGAAGTGGTGGTGGGGCACTGACTTGAGAAGGAGACACCACAAGAGAGGATAGAGAGAGAGAGAGAGAGAGAGAGAGAGAGAGAGAGAGAGAGAGAGAGAGAGAGAGAGAGAGAGAGAGAGAGAGAGAGAGAGAGAGAGAGAGAGAGAGAGAGAGAGAGAGAGAGAGAGAGAGAGAGAGAGAGAGAGCGGGAAAGAAGCATTGTTTTGATGAAAAATAGCTATTTAGCGATTAATCCATTTATGATGAAAATCGGAAAATCGGAATAGAAGTTTCATGCACAGTCACTTATTGAATAAACCTAACATAATTAAAATGGAATGAATCTAAAATGAATTAAAAGTTAATGGCGGAATACGCGGGTCCTTTCTCCCGGGTGCTATAAGACATTTCAATGGATCCATCTCAGGTCGTATGGACAGAGGAGGCACAGTGACCTGAGGTCCTCTCTCTCTCTCTCTCTCTCTCTCTCTCTCTCTCCCTCTCTCTCTCTCTCTACTGTGTCTTTAGGACGTTCCTCCTTACAGTGATAAAACTAATGGCGGTAGGGGGGCTGTTGGTGATATTTTGACACACATATTTGTGTGACTTTGAAGCTTTAGAAAAAGCATTGTTATCAGTATTTTCACAGATTAATCTGTTGTATCTGTTGTATATGTGTATTGAACTGGTTTTTTTCTCTGGATTGTTCGTACCTCCCTTCCCTTAATGGACGAGCCTCCACTGATATACACTTATTAACGTAACTGTAGAGAGCCATTTTGATGAAGGTGTATGCATACACGTGGGTGTCCAGTAGGTGTCACCATTGAGCCAGGGGTAAACACATAAAGGTAGGAACATTTAGGTAACGGAGAGGGAGCGCAAGGGGGTCCTGCAGCAGAGGTTCTGGGGGACCACCCTGGAGGAGGACACTCGGGAGTTTGTCAACGCCTGTCGGGTTTTCAACCAGCACAAGCCCTCTCATCAGGCTCCTGCTGATCTCCTGCAACCTTTGCCTGTGCCCCATCATCCTTGGTATTACAGGTATGCATTATATCATCCAATCCTTTGATACCTCAATAATTTGCATCAATGTTAGAGGAATAACATGATATTAATGACAAATGTATCGGCCAGACTGTCATTAAACATGATGTATGCAATCTCAGAAGAATAACTAACGTTGTCTATGTCCTTCAGTATTTCTGTCTTGAGTATGTCAGGGCTGGGGATGAGTTTGGAGGACCAATTCTCCACTGATGAAACTTCTAGTAACAGAACATACAGTACAGTGGGTCACTGGTCAAAACTGTGTCTTTTGTGTTCTACTTAACAACTTTGATCCAAAGTATTTGAGCCTATATAAGTTACCAAGGCTATATAAGACACTTTAATCTCCTGAGAATCAGCAAACAACACTTCCTGATTTCATAATAATGAAAGGAAAAACATCAGCCAGGTATTTATAGAATTTCATACATTTAATAATGTATCCCATATGTCTCTTATAGAGGACATTTTAACTGACATCACAGGGGATATAAATGTCCCACCACTGACATTTTAAATAAAACTAATGCAGCAGTCATTACAATGTTGTGATTTTTTGAGTTAGACAAGAAAAGTTAACCATTTGTAAAGTTACTGGAACACCGATCCAACAGCTATTTGTTCACACATTATAACCCAAATTGGGCTTCTGCTGTGCTGTTCAGCAATTTACTTATACTAAGTACAACTCTCAACCAAGTTGGGAGAATGTCTTTGGATACGCAGTCCACAACTAAATGTCCTTGAGAATGGACAATGATTCATTGCTGTATCCCAGTAGTTTAAAGGATAAAGAAGGCCGTCCCTTGTCAAAACAAAGTGGTCAGGGGTCATTTCATGGAGGAAAAAAAAACAAATAAAAAAAAACAACTCACCCATACCAGGAGAAGGGATCAGACCAAGGCTGAACCATAATTCCCCATCCCTATCCATCAAGCTATCAACCATCATCTGACTGGCTCTGTCCCCTTTGCCCATCACCATGTCGATGAGACAACGTGCTTTGTCCACTTTGCTCGTCTGGTTCTCCATCACAGAGTCCTTGTCCTCGGTACTCAACACTTTCTTCTGCCACAGGTCATCCAGGAGACCTTTGATAACAGGCATTGGAACTTTCTGCACAAAGTCAGCACGGATCCTTGAAAGCTCTGAGGAAAAAAAGGGCAATAGAAAGTGTTGTAGTCAATACAATCTTTGGGTGTGTATAAATAAACAAATGCATAGGCCTACATCAAATACATCGGAATATAGGAATACGTTCCTTATTTTGATACTAGCCTATATTGTGTTTAAGTGATGTGTGGTTCCTCGTTTTCTCAACATCTATACTCTCTTGTCTCTTCTTGTTGTAGGCCTATGTACGGTCGACCCTGCTATATGGTAGTAGTAGGCGGTCATACCATTTGCTACCTGCGTATATCCAAAGTCACCTGTATTGCATCACTAGGCCTGCGACCGTTTCTAGGGTTTCTGGGGGCCTTAGGCAAAATCGCCCTATTGGTTTGGGGGGGGCCTTCGAAATGACAGAGCATTTATTACAGAGCCTCGAAATTACAGAGCGGTAATCATCGTGAAGTCCAACGGGGGGGAGGGGGGGGGGGGGCGGTGATCGCGAACATAATGAAGTGGACCGCGAGCAATAATATAATATAATCTGAAAATATAATCTGTCGTCCTCGGGGGCACACTAGCGACACACTAAAACGGACCCTGGTCGTTCTCTCGAATGTGTCTACTTCTTCAAACGAAAATCCGAATTAACGTAGTTAATAACCTACACCGAAGTGTGCAAAATAGAAATATATGTTTCTTGCGCATTCAACAAACTAGTCTACATCATACATGGTTATTATGAAGACGGCCTACCTTCCATCGTTTACAGGGCTAGACGTGAGTTGTGGCTGATGTTCAACTTACTTTCGTTTTGCAAACTTCTACAATGTGTATGTGTGTGTGTGTGTGCGTGTGTGTGTGTGTGTGTGTGTGTGTGTGTGTGTGTGTGTGTGTGTGTGTGTGTGTGTGTGTGTGTGTTTTATTGGCTTGGATCCCCGTGACGTGTTTCATGTTATTATTATTGTTAATAATAACGTGTGCATCGATATTTTTATGATGTAAGGAATAAAGGAATTCTGATTCCGACAGATTCACGACAGTATCATTTGCAGCTGAAAAAAAGCCACACACACAATGTTCGCGATCGCGACCCCGCCCCCCCCCCCCGTTGGACATCATGATGTTCGCGACCCCCCCCCCCCCCCCCTGGACGGTGATAGTGGGGGCTCTAGTCTCTAGCTGTTATTTTGGGGGTCGCGGGCTGAAAGGTGAACCCCTGGTCTAGACTATAGAGCACAAACCAAAAGGTCGGACAAATATGAAATGACGGGAGTGTAAACCGTGATAGTTTAGGCAGGGTGTTCGACACATTGTTATGAACTGTTCTCCTCAGAATACATCAGAACCGTTTATCGTACCAACTTAGTGTCTCACAACGTATCACATCAAGAAGACATGCGTCTCATTGACCACTCATAATAAAGAAATTAAACTATGTTTTTCGTTTGTCGTTGATAATATAGTCATCTACACACTGTAGGTGAGGCTACACAACAAAGGAATCTTGACAACGCCCCTAATCGTTCGTTCAAATATAGTTTCTAGTTCCGATCAAAACGTCTAAAACCAAATGTGTATCATACCGCATTGGACAAAATTTTTACCTTCCATACTGATGTGACGTCTTCGCTCCGATTCAATGCAGCCTACTTGTTGCTTTTAACTCACACTTCCTGATTTGTAGGTTAGGTAGGTTAGGTTTTGATTTGTTTTATATCCTGGTGAAAACCCTGCAAGTGTGATATTGGTTATGGGCCAGTTAGTGAAATCCCACGTTGTCATATAAATGATCACAGATATTGTTCATAACCAGGTAAACCAGCTATATACAGAAATAATTATTTGATCCCTTGCTGATTTTCTAAGTTTGCCCACTCACAAAGAAATTAACTGTCTATCATTTTAATGGTACGTTTATTTTAACAGTGAGAGGCAGAATATCAAAAAAAATGTCATCCCAGGTGTCTTTTATACAGGTAATGAGTTGATATTAGGAGTACCTTCTTAAAGCGAGAGGACATATCTAACTGGTCTGTCGGAGCCAGAATTATTGTTGGTTGCAAGGGGATCAAATACTTATTTCACTCAATTAAATGGAAATCAATTTATAACTTTCATATGATGTACATTTCTGGATTTTCTTTTTGTTTCTCACTGTTAAAATAAACCTACCATTACAATTATAGACTGTTCATTTCTTTGTAAGTGGGCAAACACACACAGACACACACAAACACACACACACAAAAAGGTCCTGAATAAAGCTTGTGCTTTGGATTATTAAAATGTTTTAAAAAGTACATTCAATCTAAAGAAATTAAATTCCCTGAAGTGTATATAGTTTCAAGAAGTTGAGCACAGTTTATACCAATCTACAAAATAGATTTCTAATACAAAATATATACAACTCCAACCTGCTTCCCATGGCCCGCAAGTGGTAATGCCTGATCATTACATTCAAGTGAAACAATATACCGTTTAGTTATTTCCCCTAGTTTACGCTTATATTATATACTGTATATTACGCCATATAAGGGGGTACCTGAGGGATACAGCTTAGTACAAATGTACTAAACATTATATCATCGATTACTTTCAACTCAAAACAACAGACCAGTTGTGAATTGCAGGACTGATCAAAACAGTCCATTGTAATTCCAATGTAAGACATTCCCTTTTAGTTCCCTCAGGAAAGGGATATGGCCTGATGTTGTCATGTTGGCCATACTCAGAGGACCAGGAAACATTCAGACAGCTTCACAGTTTCAGGATCTTTGGTCCCTCGCTGGCAGTTTGGTCCATCACAGGTTCTTTGTTGCCTTCTTTCAATGGTCGACCTGTACGGCACCATTGGCATCTGCGAAGGCCATCGTCGTGTCATTGAACGGAGCCATTTATCATGTCTGAGGAAGCAAACAACAGACAGGAAATGAGTGCACGTCAGTGTTCATCCCAAACAAAACATCCCTCTGTGCTGTTTGACATCAGATCACAGACGAGGTCTTCATTGCACTCCCCCTTACTTCCAATCCATGTATATATTTAACTTATACAGTTTTGTACTTTTTTACTTTAATCCTATTTTTATAACTGCTGTCTGTCGTCGGGTATTGCACATAAGATTTTCACTCATTGCTTATACTTGTATAAACTGTGAAGTGACAATAAACTTGACATGTGGCTGTGGGCGTCATTTAACAGTGAATGCCAACTGAACACAAGGTCTGTATGACGTTATAAAGAGGTGAGGTGTTAAAAGGAGGTGTGCGTGCATGCGTGCGTGTGTGTGAAGTATGTTACCTTTCAACAACTGATGAGCCTCACGGCAGGTCCTTCAGATCCTCCAGACTGCTCAGCAGGTGCTGTGCTGTGGCCTCTCCTCATGGCCTTTGTTTCTTCCACAGCACCAACATCTTCAGCTTCTGCATGGACACACTCGTCTGTCTCTCTGCCTTGATGTTGTCCAGATCTGTGATGCTCAGCTTCAGGTAGATGGCCGCCTGCTCCCACTCCTGTCCCAGCGATTCGGCTACCTGTAGGAGCTGCTTATCGGACAGAGCCTTTGTTTTCTGTTTCCGTCTGGGTGAGAAGAGACAGAAGGGAGCAGGCAGGTCATATTAAAGTTTTACCCTTCGGAGAACACATCATAGAGGTCGCGCCGTTTTACCAAGACAGAGCTCAGCTGTCCTGGTTGAAACTTGTTTTCATCCCAAACCAGATGCAGGCTGTCTCGAATGTATCAAGAGTACCAATTTCAAGTTTGTAGGGAGACCAATCGTCTCATTCCAAAGACCAAGATGGCCTCACCTGACTCATCCATGCAGTGAGATTTCTTATTGGCCACTTCTTCTTCTGATTCCCTGCTACTTTCTGGCCCCCATTTCCTGCAGAAAATGGGAAGTCATGGGTGTGATAAGGGTTTTGGGTGACTGGAGAACATGTACCATAGCCTCTACGTGGTATCTCTCTATATTGAAGAACAGCACCGCCAGACAAGGAACAAGGCACCACCTACACAACAACACAACAAACCCTTACCTCCTGTGGTTTGACAATGTAAAAGGAGGAGGCTGTTCAAAGAAGGCCTCAAAGTCACCCTTTAGCTTGATGATTTCCAAGGTGAATTTAAATTCCTGGACACACAAACACACAAATCAGTTTCTAAAATGAAAATATCGAATCAAAATTTGAATGGGAACATGAATGAAAACATGCCTCCACTACACAGGTGCACGGCAACACACAGACCTTGGGGCTGATGTCTCGTTCCGGCTCGCTGATGAGCTGGTACTTCTTGGTGTCCAGATTGCACCCTTCGCCTCCTCCCAAGGATAAAAATAATATTATGCTTCCTCACCGGGCGGGTGTGTTGGGGTCCTGGGGCCGGGAAGAGAGGAGGAAAGGAGGGCGGGAGGGAGGGAGTGGGGAAAAAGAGGGCGGGAGGGGGAGGGAGGGAGAGAGTTAGGGAGAGGAAGGAAGGGGTGGGTGTGCCACGCCTCACCCCTCCTTAAGCACAGTGCAAACTCGGGAGAGAATTTAAAATCAGTGCCCGCAGGCTTCTCTTTCCCGTAGCCAGCCCCACACACACACACACACACACACACACACACACACACACACACACACACACACACACACACACACACACACACACACACACACACACACACACACACACACACACACACACACACACACACACACACACACACACACACTTGGGAAGTGATGCCCCGACGTCTACACTCACTGTAATCGCCCCTTAGAGATGTTCCTTGGAGTAACCTTGTCATAGTCAGAAGTCTGTTGGAAGAGAACCAATACAAAACTAAACCTTAACAACCATAACAATGAATAGATCAAATGATTACTATCCAAGAAAGAGTTGTATTCACCTGCTGAGCCGCTTTGCATTTTTCGCACTGGGGCTTGAAGTGCATCTACTCTTTGGGGGTACAGTGGTAGGGGTACAGTGGTAGGCTGCTTTTGGGAGAATATACAATATATTTTATTACTATAATGTACAAACTCATCCCTGTACAAAAGAAGGTAAGAATACTGGAGATTGTGTGTGTGTGTGTGTGTGTGGGTGGGTGGGTGTGTGCGCTGATTGCATTCAAAGAGAGTAAAGAATCCATCCCTAAATGTGGAAAGATCAATCTCATCTTCTGAAGTATCCCATGAAATGTACTTTTGTTCGGTTCGATTGGTGGTTCCTGCTTTGAGGTCAGCGAAGTCAAATCATTTTGACCAATTGTATTCAGTGTTAATATTATGAAAAAAAACTCTGGTGCTGATCACAATAAATTAGGCGTCAAAACACTTTTTGCCACAGCTTTTAAAAATGTTAATCTACTAAATAATGATTTCCTTTTTCAAAGCACAAATGGCGATATAGAATAAAAAGTTGCCTTGCTTTGACTCGCTGTAATGTGAAGTCACACAGACGTCACACCTCACTCACCTTGAGACATATCCTCTCCTGCCCGCCCATCTGAAAGAATACATCAAGGGGTAAACGTGAGATACTTTTAACACAGACGGTGAAACATGTAGCATGGAAAAGAGCTAAATGAGGCACCGCGTCTCCCCGCGTTTGCCAACTGGAGGAGTGGCACGCCTCACCTTCATCCTCTCCATCCCGCTCCCCGCTGGCTTCTGGCAGAACACACACGCAGAAGAGAGAGTAAGGGAACGTCCAGGAGGTATGTAGCAAGGAGCAACAAGAAAGAGAGGGAGAGAGAGAGATGACAAATAAACAGGTAAAAAGACGGGTAGTGAGGCTCCACCACATAGATGTCGAAAGAAAGCCATCTCCATCACTAAGGACCGCAACCACCCTGGGCACCACCTCTTCTCCCCCCTACCGTCGCCGGTTACGCAGCATCCGTACAAGGACTGAGTTTTGATCCACAGGCAGTGTGCCTACTGAACGGCTAGGAGTGCTGCCACCATCATAACATTGTCATTAACATTACACTATGATACTTTGCTGGACTTTCTGGACTCATCAGTTACTGCACTGTTCTGCACTGTATTCATGATGCTGCTGCACTACTGGCACTTTAAAATGCTTTTTGCACAATTCAACACATGTACAAATCATCCATCAGTCCATTTGTTGTTCTTTTCATGTTCATTTTTATTGTGTATAGTATTTTTATATACTGTGTTTTAGAAATTCATACTGCAGGAGGGAATGGGGAGAAGGCATTCCATTGTACTTGTTATAATATAATAACAATAAAAATCTTGAATGAATCACTGTGTCCCGACTGTGAAACATTGCCAGCGTTGACTGCTAAATGGATTGAACTCTTCCAGTCTCTGCTTGGCTTGCCTTTAGGGAGGACCTGAGAGTGAACTCATTGATTAACGGCACTACTGAGCAGTTATACTGAATAACTGCTCCATGTTGTTCCTCAGGAAGTTCCAAGTATTTAATGTCCATTTTATAAACTGGTTTCTAAAATGTTGTTTTTCATGATATTACCTGAGCCACTGCCGTCCACTTCCAGTATGTTTCCTGAGACAACACAAGATGGCCCAGTTAGGTAGTAAGTACTAACTACTACCTACAAACTACTTCTTAGTTACTTAGTTAAAGCTCACTTAGTTAACTTAAAATCTCAACTTAAACTTAAAAGACATCCGGTAATATATAATAATTTCCATTTCCAATAGTTCTCACTGAATTATTACCGGAGAAAGTGTCACAACTCAGTGGGTAGGTTGGACCCCGAACGCAGACAGAGACCAGAGAAAAGTGGTTTTATTTGGCACAGAACACAAGCGCAATGTCAAAGACAGGCGATGGTCAGGTTACCGGGAGGTCGAGGTGCGTCGTACCGACAGGTAGTAGACGGGCGGATCGTTGGGGACAGGCGATGGTCAGGTTACCGGGAGGTCGAGGTGCGTCGTACCGACAGGTAGTAGACGGGCGGATCGTTGGGGACAGGCGATAGTCAGGTTACCGGGAGGTCGAGGTGCGTCGTACCGACAGGTAGTAGACGGGCGTAGCTCCGGAACTGACGAAGGGCTGGAACGGCAGACGGACGGGCTATCTCTCCGATAGTCCGCAGCAGGGTGATCAGAACCAGGGAAGTGTGTCACCTGGGGACTGGTAGCGTACATGAGGTTACACACAGTACGAACGAGCGACGTCTCTAACTGACGCCGCGGTATAAATAGCCCCCAGGTGAGATCATTGGAAATCAGCCACGGTAATGGTTGGCAGGTGCGTGTGTGTGCGCCCCCAGCGCACGCGGCCTGGCCACGCCCCCTGTCAACCACCGAAACCGTGACAGAAAGCGCATCAAAAACCATAAGATAACTGTAGGGGAGGTGGGAACAGCCACCGAAACGACCCAAACGTTGACATAAGACTCCACATTCAAATGATAGGGAAGTAGAATGGTAATGATAAACAAATACAAAGGGGTGAGAGAGGAGAAGAGGAACGGTGAGAGACCGTGGGTTTAAAAAAACGTGTTATAAAATCAAGCAGAATTCTCTCCCGAATATTCACTGTATTTGAACGCAACCCTGAGGAAGCATTGGATCAGAGACCTCACATTATCACATATTATTTTAAAACATCAGATGTATCCCAGTGACATACAATCAATAAATACTGTAACTAATAAATACAGTAAAATCTGTTACAGAATATATATGTATTAGGCTTATGTGTCCGAAAACATTACATTACAGTATATACATTTAGATGTGTTGAATAAACGTTTTTTCTTATTCTCAAAGGTATCTCAGGTATCGTATTTTATCGATAATAGTAGATTACTGACCAACACGATGTATTCATTGTGGAAAAATAAGTATATCAGAGTGTATCAGGTCAAATAATAATATGACCTTGAAAGTGTGTGTGTATTGTGCATGTGTAGTGCATACTAGTGTATGAATAACAACACAGGGATAGAAATGGGATTCTCTCTGGGAATAAAGTGATTACCTTTCCCGTCAGATGTGCAGACGTCACCATCTCTGCAGGGACAACAAGAGAGCATTATAAAAACCACGTTCCTTGCAGGCATCCACACACACACACACACACACACACACACACACACACACACACACACACACACACACACACACACACACACACACACACACACACACACACACACACACACACACACACACACACACACACACACACACACACACACACACACACACACACACACACACACACACACACACACACACACACACACACTTTAGAGTTATGGCACCAAAACAGGAAGTGTTGCTAACATCTGCTCTCCCAACGTCCCCAGACACCATCCCATCCTGTAACGTCCCTTCCTGCTCTCCTCTGGCCTTCTGTTCTCAATCTTCTACCTACTTTCTATCAAGATGATTCCGTGGATGGCCCAGCCATGGCAGCTATAGTGACACAAAAGTAACCCGTAGTGCTAAGTAACACACTTGGGCCCATAACAAACGAGTGACACGGAAGTCTTTTGTTTCGTTTACTTGACACAATTATGTCAGCGCACACACACACACACACACACACACACACACACACACACACACACACACACACACACACACACACACACACACACACACACACACACACACACACACACACACACACACACACACACACACACACACACACACACACACACACACACACTACCCTGAAGGAGTGAAATGAATGAGTTAGTACATGAAATGGAAGTAGCCCTCAAGAAGAACACGGACAACCTGTTTGAATCAACAAGTGACGACTTGTGACCAACGCGCTCAGCTCTCGTTGGCGCTGGCCGCCATATCAAAGATGTTTGTACCTCACTCTATCCAAGACCGTGGTCTCACCTGCTGAGCCAGACTAGTCTGAATAGTGTAGACATGTCGGTTACCATAAAGCCCCTTTGGGTTTGAAGTTGTGGAGGGCTGTGTACAAGGCGTGCTGTATGTTTATGTGTGTCTTGTTGTCGTGGATCTGCCTTATTCATTTAGACGAGTCGAACTAATTGCTCTTTGAAAATGAGTTTGTGTCGATGCAATGTGACTAAAAACATCTCAAAAGGACAATATGAGGTAGCCCCACTCCTACCGCAGCCAAAGTACAGGAAATTAAAGTCATACTTTCAAGCCATTGTGTCCTTCCTAACATGTCTGTATCTGTCTGAGAGATCAGCGAGAAAATAAGTGGTGTGTGAGGGTTTTAATACGTCCCTTGCTTTTCAACGTTTGCACTGCTGTAGGCTATTCATTTAGGAGTTTCAACAGCACTGGGGGTATGGGTATTATGGCATATTTCAGCAAATACTGATATTATAACTGCATTATTGAATGTGACATACACTGAGACTATTTGCTGTGGAATAACATTGATTTTGCTCGTCCTTTACCTGGATAGTGGACATGGCAAATGGGATTGTGGGGGATTGTGAACCCTGGTCGGGTCATTGAAAGCCAATTGCCCTGCAGGGTGACATTCCAGACAGACGGCTCGACGATAGAAGACAAGAGCTTGAGGGTTCAGTGGGTGTTCTTGTACATCTCCGGATCTTGTTATCAGCTCCAAGATCCTGAGTTCATGTTTGTGCAACTTAAATCAAATATTAAAAAGCGGTTCCACTTTGTCAATGGTGTGGATGGTTATTATTTTTTTACGCATGCATGATCATCAATAGAACAGGTAATTATAGGTAAATAATAATGTATATAATTACAAAAACACAATGTGTGTGTGTGTACATACATACACACACACACATATTGTGTTTTTGAAATTATCTTTCAAAGCACTATTCTAATATCTAATATGCTAAATAGAATAGAATAGTGTAGAAGAAAATATCCGCTTTATTAATTCAGTAAAGCCAACCCGTTTTAGTGTAAGCCCTAAATGAACGACATGACAGATAGTAAAGGACGTGAAGACGACACATGGTAGTTCAAACCACATGGTCTGTCTTCTTGATTCTGTGCAACATTGTAATATTCGACGGCGTCTATACTATAGACGCCGTCGAATTACGAAGAACTATAGACTCTATAGTACTAGTCTAATACCAGTGAAGTACTTTGAACTCTTATCGGCTTAGGCCAACATAGATGGCCAACGGTTTGAGTAAATATCACTTCCGTGTACAATACACACACACACACACACACACACACAGCAACCTTAATGCATCTCATCTTTCTTTTCGTGTGCGTGACACCTAGAGACAGGTATAGCTGATACATCTACCACAATGAGTCATCATCATCATCATCATCGCAATAACAAACCGACATGTGGAGGAGACGCGCCTCAACAAAGAGACGGCGCGATGTGTGTGTTTGCGTTAAAACCAGCTATCTCTCACGATAGTCGATGGGTCGACACGTTCGATAATGGGTCGATAATGAATACTTTACACGTGTAGTGAACATTGTTTGTACAGTAAAACATTCGAACAAACATAAAACAATCGTCCTCCTGAGTCTACAGTTGACCATCATTACAAATAGTAAAACCTTACCCCTCTCCCAATTGACAAGTCGGTTCGAGGTGCGCCATCTCCGCTACCATCCTCCTCGGGTCAGTCGGTCGTGTCCTCCGCCCTATTTTTAACTTTCGTTGACCTTCGTCGAAGTCCTTCGGGTAACAGGTGTGTGTGTGTGTCTACACACACACACACACACACGCACACACACGTACGCTGCCTCTAAGAAAACGTACAAAAAAGGTTCTGAATAAAGCTTGTGCTTGCAGTGGATTATTAAAAATATTTTAAAAGTACTGTAGTGTATTTTTATACACTAAGTATTAAACTAAAACACTATCTGTGATACTGTATGCATTGTAAGGGCCATGCGTGTTGAGGTGACCAAAAGGCGTTGCCAGAAATGCAACCCCCTGGGGTTGCCGGAGATGCGACCAGAAGATATGGCCAGGAATACGACCCCCCTTGGGGGTTTGAGCCATAAACTTGTGACGTGACGATGAAGACACCGTGACCAACCAGAGTGCTGGTTGTACCTCTCAGACCAATAGTATTAAGTTGATGTTTGTTACTTTGACCACTAGGAGTAGTATATGTTTGTGATACTACTTTCTATATAATGTTTGGTAAAGGAGCGCGTCGCCAGTCTGCGAATTGGCACGGCAGGCTCCATCTCGCTGCAGCAGATGCTTTCATTTGATGCTTTGTTCAATAAACACCTTGAACTTAGTATCCGGACCTCTGAGAAGATTCTTATTCCACCGAGTAGAAATTATACTACAGTACATGGTACAATCTAAAGAAATTAAAATTCCCTGAAATGTATTTAGTTTGAAGAAGTTGAGCACAGTTTATACCAACCTACAAAATATATTTCTAATACAAAATATATACAACTTCAACCTGCTTCCCATGGCCCGCAAGTGGTAATGCCTGATCATTACATTCAAGTGAAACAATATACCGTTTAGTTATTTCCCCTAGTTTACGCTTTCAACACTGAAGCACCATGATAGCATCTATAGCTGGCTACACAATTAGCTATAGCTAAGGTAATGCCTCAAATAAAAAAAGAATCCTCCAAAATAATGTATTCATATTGATATCTGGATATAAGCGGGTACCTGAGGGATACAGCTTAGTACAAATGTACTAGACATTATATCATCGATTACTTTCAACTCAAAACAACAGACCAGTTGTGAATTGCAGGACTGATCAAAACAGTCCATTGTAATTCCAATGTAAGACATTCCCTTTTAGTTCCCTCAGGAAAGGGATATGGCCTGATGTTGTCATGTTGGCCATACTCAGAGGACCAGGAAACATTCAGACAGCTTCACAGTTTCAGGATCTTTGGTCCCTCGCTGGCATTTTGGTCCATCACAGGTTCTTCATTGCCTTCTTTCAATGGTCGACCTGAACGGCACCATTGGCATCTGCGAAGGCCATCGTCGTGCCATTGAACGGAGCCATTTATCATGTCTGAGGAAGCAAACAACAGACAGGAAATGAGTGCATGTCAGTGTACATCCCAAACAAAACATCCCTCTGTGCTGTTTGACATCAGATCACAGACGAGGTCTTCATTGCACTCCCCCTTACTTCCAATCCATGTATATATTTAACTTAGTTTGACATTTTGTACTTTTGATCCTATTTTTATAACTGCTGTCTGTCGTCGAGTATTGCACATAAGATTTTCACTCATTGCTTATACTTGTATAAACTGTGAAGTGACAATAAACTTGACATGATGGCTGTGGGCGTCATTTAACAGCGAATGCACGAACACAAGGTCTGTATGACGTTATAAAGAGGTGAGGTGTTAAAAGGAGGTGTGTGTGCGTGCATGCGTGCGTGTGTGAAGTATGTTACCTTTCAACAACTGATGAGCCTCACACAGCAGGTCCTTCAGATCCTCCAGACTGCTCAGCAGATGCTGTGTTGTGGCCTCTCCTCGTGGCCTTCGGTTCTTCCACAGCACCAACATCTTCAGCTTCTGCATGGACACACTCGTCTGTCTCTCTGCCTTGATGTGTCCAGATCTGTGATGCTCAGCTTCAGGTAGATGGCCGCCTGCTCCCACTCCTGTCCCAGCGATTCGGCTACCTGTAGGAGCTGCTTATCGGACAGAGCCTTTGTTTTTCTGTTTCCGTCTGGGTGAGAAGAGACAGAAGGGAGCAGGCAGGTCATATTAAAGTTTTACCCTTCAGAGAACGCATCATAGAGGTCGCGCCATTTTACCAAGACAGAGCTCAGCTGTCCTGGTTGAAACTTGTTTTCATCCCAAACCAGATGCAGGCTGTCTCGAATGTATCAAGAGTACCAATTTCAAGTTTGTAGGGAGACCAATCGTCTCATTCCAAAGACCAAGATGGCCTCACCTGACTCATCCATGCAGCGAGATTTCTTATTGGCCACTTCTTCTTCTGATGCCCTGCTACTTTCTGGCCCCCATTTCCTGCAGAAAATGGGAAGTCATGGGTGTGATAAGGGTTTTGGGTGACTGGAGAACCTGTACCATAGCCTCTACGTGGTATCTCTCTACATTGAAGAACAGCACCGCCAGACAAGGAACAAGGCACCACCTACACAACACCACAACAAACCCTTACCTCCTGTGGTTTGACAATGTAAAAGGAGGAGGCTGTTCGAAGAAGGCCTCAAAGTCACCTAGCGTGAATTTAAATTCTTGGACACACAAACACACGCACACACACACACACACACACACAAATCAGTTTCTAAAATGAAAATATCTAATCAAAATTTGAATGGGAACGAACATGAAAACATGCCTCCACTACACAGGTGCACGGCAACACACAGACCTTGGGGCTGATGTCCCGTTCCGGCTCGCTGATGAGCTGGTACTTCTTG
>CM050999.1:28285743-28328243 GCA_027704905.1 Muraenolepis orangiensis
CACCGTGACCAACCAGAGCGCTGGTTGTACCTCTCAGACCAATAGTATTAAGTTGATGTTTGTTACTTTGACCACTAGGAGTAGTGGATGTTTTGTGATACTATTGTCTATATAAAGTTTGGTAAAGGTGCGCGTCGCCAGTTCTGCGAATTGGCACGGCAGGCTCCATCTCGCTGCAGCAGATGCTTTCATTTGATGCTTTGTTCAATAAACATCTTGAACTTAGTATCCGGACCTCTGAGAAGATTCTTATTCCACCGAGTAGAAATTATACTACATATTGGCGTCACGAACAGGATTTGGTTAAAACGATTGTTGACCAGTTGCTGTCGGTGAAGCGAGCGCACGTGGGCACCGGTACTGGCCAGGCCGGGGTTTGAGGTAAGCTCTAAACATCTTCCTCAAAGCGCTTAAGTGCGTCTGCTTGTATTGACTATGATTAAGGCTATGGTTAACGGTTGACCAAATCGAAAAAGACCTTTGGGTCTATTGGATGGAATAGAATACTTTACATGTCCGCTAAATTTTAAAGTGGTAAAGTAAGATCACTATAAAAAACCGTATTGAAGAAGTAATACGTAAAACGTTAATGTGGAAGGACCACTATAAACTAATAGTTCGTCGAGTGGAAGCACCACTATAAACAACCCCTTTCCTACTAAGCCCAATGTGTTTGTGTGATAACACTAGGGGCCAGGTAGTTTGATATTTTTCCTTTGCTAAAATACAAATATACCTAATGCCCATAGGAAACGCGTAGTAGCTGTTAACCAGAATCTTATCAGATTGGTTAAAGTGAAGAGGTAGCGGGAAACCACTACTTGGGCTCAGGTAATCCGTCTTCATATCAATGATGTGGATTCGAATGAGACAAACCTATCCTAGGACTTAAGATAAGACACCAGGTTACGAGTACCTAAAACCAGGCTTTCATGGAAGAAACGCCGCTCACTTTAATCGAATGATGAGTTAAAGTGATTATGTAGCTTTGAAAACGTATTGATTCAAAGTGGGAAAAGAATTTTCGCAAGGACGCTTGTTATTGTCGGGGATCCATAGGGATTATGGGGGGTATTTCTTATACAGAGTAACGGGCGAAGAAGTGGCAATAAAGTCCACTAGGAGTTGTGTTTTATGTAATGTAAATGTAAATGTGTTGGTCAGTTTAACCAAGGGGGTGTAAACTGGTGATTAAATGTTATGTAAAATTGGCTTTGGAGGATACTAAAGAACACATGGTATATGGTACACATGTGGTGGTTCTTTGTGATATTGTAGGCCTTGTTGGCATGCGTGGCCCTTTGTGGACCTCGTGGTTATTTCATGGTAGATGTGGTTCTTTGTGATACTGTAGGCCTTGGTAGCATACGTGGTAAATTGGGGCCCTTTGTGGACCTCGTGGTTATTTCATGAACCAGGTGGTGGTTCTTTGTGATATTGCAGGCCTTGTTAGCATACGTAGCCCTTTGTGGACCTCGTGGTTCTTTGTGGTACTACAGGTACCACAGGTACAGGGTAAGTACTACAAGAGTTTGAGTCGCCATTGAGCCGCAATGTAAATCCAACCCGATGACGAGGTTGTTAGTATGCAAATGAAGAGAGAAGCATGGTCTCTCCTTTAGTCTGTTCGTATGCAAATGAAGAGAGAGGCATGGTCTCTCCTTTGTTCTGTTCTTTCTATGGAACATATGGGTTGTTTCCACGTGATGCGAGGAAATAACCTACTCTACTAAACCAGAGGTAGAGCTCACCTTCTTGGTTTATCTTTCAGAAGTTTAATAACTTAAATCTAGTTTTCAGCGCGCTTTAGGCTGAATGTAGGCTATTAATCCTTCTTCTTTTTTTCAAAGTGTGGCTCAGTTTTCTGGGCCACCTATAATCGTTTCCCTATAAACATTACATGTTCTTGTATGACTGTAGGATTGATATGGCTCATTCATTTCGGCTGGGTCATTCATACAGACTTCAATAAGAAAATAACTGTTTATATTTTATTTTAGTGAAATTCAAGAAAACAAGGCCAAACAACAAATTCCTTGGACAGCCAGTAGGGATCTGAGTGAGATTCAAGGAAACGAGGCCAAAGCACCAATTCCTTGGACGGCCAGTAGGGATCTGAGGTCAGAACCATACTCAGTTAAACCCCCTCTCTCACCCTCCCCCTCCCCCTCCCCCGCTCTCTCTCTCTCTCTCTCTCTCTCTGTCTCTGTCTCTGTCACGCACGCACGCGCGCACACACACACACACACACACACACACACACACACACACACACACACACACACACACACACACACACACACACACACACACACACACACACACACACACACACACACACACACACACACACACACACACACACACACACACACACACACACACACACGCACGCACACACACAGGTTTAAGCTGAGCCTGATACACACATTCCTATTGATATACTGAAACATATAAGAAACAGTTGAGCTGGTATACAGCAAAGAAGGGTTTCCAATCCCTAATTAATTAATTTGATTGATTACTGGAAGTTGTTTTATTTGATTCATTCATTCATTGATTAATTTGATTCGTTGATTGATTTTGTTTTATTTGATAATTCATTCATTGATTAATTTGAGTTGTTGATTACTGGAAGTTGTTTTATTTGATTCATTCATTCATTGATTAATTTGATTCGTTGATTGATTTTGTTTTATTTGATAATTCATTCATTGATTAATTTGAGTTGTTGATTACTGGAAGTTGTTTTATTTGATTCATTCATTCATTGATTAATTTGATTCGTTGATTGATTTTGTTTTATTTGATAATTCATTCATTGATTAATTTGAGTTGTTGATTACTGGAAGTTGTTTTATTTGATTCATTCATTCATTCATTCATTTGATTCGTTGATTGATTTTGTTTTATTTGATAATTCATTCATTGATTAATTTGAGTTGTTGATTACTGGAAGTTGTTTTATTTGATTCATTCATTCATTGATTCATTTGATTCGTTGATTGATTTTGTTTTATTTGATAATTCATTCATTGATTAATTTGAGTTGTTGATTACTGGAAGTTGTTTTATTTGATTCATTCATTCATTGATTAATTTGATTAATTGATTGATTTTGTTTTATTTGGTAATTCATTCATTGATTAATTTGAGTTGTTGATTACTGGAAGTTGGTTTATTTGATTCATTCATTCATTGATTCATTTGATTCGTTGATTGATTTTGTTTTATTTGATAATTCATTCATTGATTAATTTGAGTTGTTGATTACTGGAAGTTGTTTTATTTGATTCATTCATTCATTGATTAATTTGATTCGTTGATTGATTTTGTTTTATTTGATTCATTCATTCATTCATTCATTTGATTCGTTGATTGATTTTGTTTTATTTGATAATTCATTCATTGATTAATTTGAGTTGTTGATTACTGGAAGTTGTTTTATTTGATTCATTCATTCATTCATTCATTTGATTCGTTGATTGATTTTGTTTTATTTGATAATTCATTCATTCATTCATTTGAGTTGTTGAATACTGGAAGTTGTTTTATTTGATTCATTCATTCATTCATTCATTTGATTCGTTGATTCATTTTGTTTTATTTGATAATTCATTCATTTTGTTTTATTTGATTCATTCATTCATTGATTTGATTCATTTGATAAGTTTTGTTTGGTGTATTGTTTTGCCGACTCATTTGATGGATAGGTCTAGAGATTACGAAAGAGCAGTTTTAGAACTATTCGAGAGGGAAGGACAGAAGAGGCTAAAAGCTGCACAAAACAGAAGAGAGAAAGCCCCGGATAGGAACTATGAAGCGGAGAAACTTACGGACAAAATGAACACCCCTTTTTCACACATGTCTCCGGTGACTCCACCACCATACGAGGGAAAAGACATGCTCACTAGTCTGTATCCACAAATGCCAATCCCAAACTCTGACCAACTTCAACCAGATCGTAAAAGTAAGAAACAGAGGTCATCATCCCCAAACCAGAGAACCGTCAACCTTGCAACAACATCATCGAGGAAGACGAGGAAAGAACATGGAGAGAAGGAAAGGTCAACAGGCCATGGACAGAGCTCTAGTGATGAAGACCAGTGCGCTGGAGGGTATGACCTACAGATCAGAAAGTTGATGGCGAAAGCTGAAAGAGAAGGGAGAAAAGTCAGCTGCAAAGATGAGACTGAAAGCGATTCAAGTAGCAGTGAAGAAGACAGTGGAGAGGATACCGACGGATCAGAAGCTGGAGGTTCCTCTACAGTCTCAGAAATGATAGACGAGATGGACGAAGAAGTTATCAGAATTACCAAAGAATTGAGATTTATCGACAGAATAAAGGAAAAATTAGGAGCTGAAATGAGTTTGGCCCCAGCAGCCTTTGTTAAAAGACAACTGGGAGAAATCAAGAAGCTTTTAGCAACTCTGTTGGGTGTGTCTACAATGGAAGAAATCCTGGTGTCAACTGGGCTCCAAAAAGTGGGACTGAGCAGCATGGCCAAGATTATCTACCAAATGGACCACATAGCAATTCAGGTGGAACGGTTTCACAAACGGGAACATACTCTGAGGGAGAATCTGGAGACAATCAGGAAAGTAAACCAAATGCAATTAATGAAAGAGGCTGCAGTTCTGCAGAATCCACCTCAACCGCAACAAATACAGCCACCCCCAAGACAAGCTGCTCCTCTGCCCCCTTACCTACAGCCCAACTCTGAACAACAACAACATGGGGGGCAAGGAGGAAGAGGAGGTTTTGGACAACAAGGGTACAATCCAAGCTTCCCCCAAGTGTCTGGACCATGTTACACATGTGGAGAAATGGGACACCGGTCTCGCGAATGCGAAATGACACCAGAAGTCAACAGGGGTGGACGAAGAAATGGAAGAGGAGGTGACCAGCAACAACCACCCCAACAACCGCGGTGGCAGCAACAACCACCCCAACAACTGTGGTGGCAGCAACAACCACCCCAACAACCGCGGTGGCAGCAACAACCACCCCAACAACTGTGGTGGCAGCAACAACCACCCCAACAACTGTGGTGGCAGCAACAACCACCCCAACAACTGTGGGGGCAGCAACAGCAGCCCCAAGAACCGCAGTGGCAGCAACAGCAGCCCCAAGAACCGCAATGGCAGCAACAGCAGCTCCAAGAGTCGCAGTGGCAGCGAAAGCCACCCCAGGGACCGGTGAACCCATATAGGGGCCCGGAAGGGTTATAGGGGTGCCCGGAGAATCCGAAAGGGGGGTGTCAGCTGGTGGTGTATAGGCCGGAAAAGGAACCTACCATCTGTGTGAAGGTTAACAATCGTCGCACGTCACACACCTCCCTATGTCTGGAAAACATATAAGGACAGTCGGATTTGAGGGAATAAAACAGCTGATACCCACCACAAAACCGGTGGAACTCCGATACAAGAATCAAAGAGCTATTTTACCTATTCTTGTGTCAAAAAACACCCCTATTGGACTTCTTGGAAGAGATACACTATGTCAATTGAACAGTACAGTGAAATGCACACCTGACGGCTGTCAGATAGAAATACCTTCTGAATATCATCAGTTATCCATGATGGTAGAAGAAGACGCTGCTATGGTATATTGGCTAGGGGACCTTAGCCAAGACCTCTTGGAACCAGCAAAGCTGTGGGAGAAGTTCATTTCTGCAAACATCCCTGGTGCTAAACCACCTGAATATCCATCACACTGTACGCTTCAGTACTCGAAGGATGCCACCAAATCTGACCCAGACGATTGGCTAAAACACCAACCTGAACAAACTCAACTCAGTTCCGGCTGCATCATTTTGGGACCACAAGGAGCGGCTATGAAGATAAACAGAGATGATTATCTGAACCAAGAGCATAAATTGAAGGTGCTACACTGGCTTGCCAGGGGAGCCAGCCCATGTAGCAAGGGGGGAAGTGAGAAGGAAGATCACAAATGAATATGGATTTTGGGCTCCACATTTGTGGGAAAGAATTGACCATGTCATAGGAAGATGCATGGTTTGTTTGAGAAACATATCTGTTTATGTCGCCCACAAACAGGCACAAGAGGACTTGAAGGAGCGAAAAGATGGCATTCAACCAGGCGACAAAGTGTTTGTCAAGATCTACCGGAGGAAGTGGCATGACGCCCGACGAGAGGGACCATTCGAAGTCATCCGCACCACAGGAACTGCAATTCAGATCAAGGGATCTCCAACTTGGTACCACCTACAGGAGTATTCGATGTGGAGTATGGCGCCGTACGAGATGGCTGCCGTGTCGCGAGCTCCCGCACGACGACGCAGTTTTTTGTTATTTATTCTTTTTATTGCAACTTTTTTAGTTCAGGATGTTAGCAGCAAGTTCACTTATAACTTTTGCACACTTTGGGAGATCAGATCGACAGTCGCTCGCCGCCTACCGGAGTTTTTTCACTCTTTCGACTCGGACGTCCCGCCCGAAGTCACAGCTGGATTATCTCCGTCCATTTTGGGCACGATTACGCGCAAGCGTCGCCGGAGGAAGCGAGGGAAGCGAGCCGGCGTGCTAGTCAGGCTGAGATGTCGATCCGATCGCCCCCCACTACCCACCATTCTACTGGCTAATGTACAGTCTCTGGACAATAAGTTAAGCGAACTACAGGCTCGTATTCAATTCCACCGGGAAACTAGGGACAATTGCATTATCTGCCTTACGGAGACATGGATGTCGGAGGGGGTTACCGACGCAGCTATCGAGCCGACGGGATTTTCCGTACACCGGGCGGACAGAACAAAGGCTCTCTCCGGTAAAGATCGCGGAGGGGGGGTATGTCTCATGATAAACAGATCTTGGTGCAACCAAAGTCATGTACATCCCCTCAAGTCTTTCTGTTCCCCGGACCTGGAGTACCTGATGCTTATGTGCCGTCCATACTGGCTACCTCGGGAGTTTACAGCGGTAACCGTGACCGCTGTTTACATTCCCCCACAAGCCAACACGGACACAGCGCTGAAGGAACTGTACGGGGCTATCAGCGAACAGGAGTCGGCCCACCCCGAGGCTGCTCTCATCGTAGCGGGGGACTTCAACAAGGCGAACCTGAAGAAGGTTCTCCCGAAGTTCTACCAACACATAAAGAGCAACACACGGGGCGAGCGGATCCTCGACCACTGCTACACTCCCTTCCGTGATGGCTACAAGGCCCTCCTCCGCCCACCGTTCGGCAAATCAGATCACCGCTCTATCCAGCTGCTCCCCGCCTATAGGCAGAGACTGAAGCAGCAACCGATCGCTGTGAGGGAGGTCCAATGCTGGTCGGACCAATCAGATTCTACGCTGCAGGATTGTTTTGATCACGCTGACTGGCACATGTTCCGCGTTGCCTCGGACAATAACATCAACGAGTACGCGTCGTCGGTCACCGGGTTCATCAAGAAGTGCATAGATGACGTTGTTCCGACCAAGTCGGTTCGGATATATCCCAACCAGAAACCGTGGATTAACGGCGATGTTCGCGCTGCCCTACATGCGCGTAACGCCGCCTTTGGTTCCGGGAATACGGAGGAATATACGAGAGCCCGTTACGACCTCCGTAAGACCATCGTCACTGCCAAGCGGGAGTATAAGGACAGAGTGGAAGATAAATTCAAGAAACACGATGCGAGGGGTATGTGGCAGGGGCTGCAGAATATAACGAACTTCAGAGGGAGAACCAGTTGTGTAGAGAACTCCTCTACCTCCCTCCCAGGAGAGCTAAATACATTTTTTGCTCGGTTCGACGTAAACGGCAGCCCGCCGAAGCCAGCACCGACTGGGGAGACCAGCCAGCTGCGCATCTCGGAGGCGGATGTGCGCCGCACCTTTAAGCGGCTGAACATCCGTAAGGCGGCAGGCCCCGACGACATCCCGGGCCGCGTCCTCAGAGCATGCGCAGACCAGTTGGCAGGAGTCTTTGCAGACATCTTCAACCTCTCCCTGTCCCAGGCTGTTGTCCCCGCGGTCTTCAAGATATCCACCATCGTGCCTGTCCCTAAACAAACCAAGGTAACATGCCTGAATGACTACAGACCTGTGGCCCTCACCTCGATCGTTAGCAAATGCTTCGAGAGGTTGGTCAAGGACTTTATTTGCTCCGTGTTACCTACCACGCTGGACCCATGGCAATTTGCATATCGTCAAAATAGATCCACGGACGACGCAATTGCCATGGCCCTCCACACTGCCCTTTCCCACTTGGAGGGGAAGAACTGTTATGTGCGAATGCTGTTTGTGGACTACAGCTCAGCATTCAACACAATAGTTCCTGCCAAGCTCGACACCAAGCTGAGAGGTCTAGGCGTACCCCCATCCATGTGCAGCTGGATACTGAACCTCCTGTCGGACCGCCGCCAGGTGGTGAGGATGGGCAGCACCACATCAGAGCCACTGACCCTCAACACGGGAGCCCCCCAGGGATGCGTGCTGAGCCCTCTCCTCTACTCCCTCTACACCCACGACTGCATGGCTATGCACAGCTCCAACGTCATCGTCAAGTTTGCTGACGACACGACAGTGATGGGCCTGATCGCCGGCGATGACGAGACAGCCTACAGGGAGGAGGTCGGATCGCTGGAGCAGTGGTGCCAGGAGAACAGCCTCGCCCTCAACGTCAAGAAGACCAAGGAGCTGATCGTGGACTTCAGGAGGCAGAGGGGAGAGCACAGCCCTATCTCCATCGACGGCGTTGCAGTAGAGAGGGTCAGCAGCTTCAAGTTCCTCGGCGTGCACATCTCCGAGGACCTCACATGGTCCACGCACACCACACACGTGGTGAAAAAGGCCCAACAACGCCTGTATTTTCTCAGGCGTCTGAAGAAATTCAGCATGGGCCCCCGCATCCTGAGAACATTCTACAACGGCACCATCGAGAGTGTTCTGACAGGGTGTATCACCGCCTGGTACGGGAACTGCACGGCACTCGAGCGCAGAGCGCTTCAAAGGGTGGTGCGGACGGCCCAGTATATCGTTGGAGGTGAGCTCCCCTCCCTCCTGGACATTTACAACCAGCGGTGCGTGGCCAAGGCCAAAAGAATTATAAAAGACATTGCCCACCCACAAACTTTACTCACTATTACCGTCAGGCAGGCGATACCGCAGTATCAAGTGTCGTACAAATAGGCTTAGAGATAGCTTCCACAGTCAGGCCATCAGGCTGCTGAACAAGGGCGTATAACATATAACAATGTATATTTTATTACATTGATTTATATATATATATTGCTCTTTTCTGTGCTGATTTTTGCATTTTATAAATTGCATTTTTAATTTTTATTTTATATTCCTTATTCTATTTTTTATTCTATTTTTTATTCTATTTTTATCTATTTTTATTTTATCTTATTCTATAACTGCTGTCTGTCGTCGGGTATTGCACACAAGAATTTCACATCACTGCTTTATACTAAACTGTAAACTGTGAAGTGACAATAAACTTGACTTGACTTGACTTGATCACTGCATTAAGGCACCGACAGACCGAGATGAGGAGGAGGTACCAAAAGGAGAAGAAAGGGAGGCACCACCTCAAGACAGAGGTACTGCTCCCGACTCGGATGATGACATTGAGAATATGGATGATCATATATCTCCTTTTCCAAGTGATGCCGAGTGCCAGTTCCCAGAAGATGAACAACATGGAGGGTTTAATGCACTTGATTTACGGGATGTTCCAGAACAACCAGAGCCAAACCCAAGAGGCCGTGAGGCCTCCCCCACTGACTCCAGAGAACCAAAGAAATGCCCTGATCCAGTCCAGCCAAAACGCTCAAGGCCAGTCAGAACCTTGGTCAAACCTATTCGACTCAAAGACTACGACATTGGAGATGTCAACACGGCATAAGTCTCTGAGGAGAAATCAACGAGCAAGACAAGGAAATGAAGTCACAGGAATGAAAGGGAGCTCAGTCATACTCCCATGTAACATTGGACTCTATAAAGCAGACGCTGTATGGACGAAACTAAACAGGAAACTCAGCGAATTACACTCAAATTCCACACATGAAAACAGAATGAAACAATTTGGGAATTGTTCACTCCTCATCAAAGATGTCAAACAGGAAGATGAAGGACAATATGAATGCAGAGATCCGAATTTTCCTTTGTTTAACTATAAGAATACAACCCTAACAGTACAAGAGAACAGTGAAAATCTAACACAACCATTAGCAACTTCAATGGAACCAGAAACTCACATGACTCTAAGTCCACGCACTACTTTGAAACCAGCTCCCTCAAACTCAAGTACAATCTTTGTCTCTACCACCATCAACACACTGAGACCGGATAATCTGAACACAAAAGCCTCCACTGCGAGTATAGCCTTGACCAGCGTAATCAGAAGCCCACAAGAACCAGAAGGACTCCAACAGCAGCAACACTACCAGACAGAACAAGAATCTACTTCAGAAATAAAGATCGTTCCTGACCGATCAAAGAATGAAACTGAACCTGAAGAATTGAACGATACTAACAGAACGACCCAAGTACCAGAGATGTTCAATAACATTCAGGAAATTATGGAGCTGATGATGGATGAACAGATAATAAACGGTACAAAAGAAAAACGGAGACCGAGCAGGACAGCACCATTAGGAAAAGAGATCATCACCGGAGTGGCACCAGCACAGGCATCCAAAGTAACGCCAACACAGAAAGATGGAACGATAGTGGAATCCAATCCATTAATAGATTACCTAATAGATCCACTGATGATACAAGCAAGAGGAAATCTTTGGTATCAATGGATGAATTACACAGGGAAGGCTCACAACAAAGAAAACTGCTATATGTGCTCCAAAGCAAGAGAAGACATGTTGATAGTAATGAACACCAGATACAGTTGGAGAAGCTGTGAGATACAGAGAACAGAGTGGATGGAGGCGACCGGAGGGCTCTATATGAGACCGGGTGGAATACTGAAAATGAGGAGACCTCTTGGACTTGCCCCACATTGTGAAGCAGACTGTTTACAGTACCTGGGATCTAAGGAATATTACAAATTCATGGGGAACAAGTATGGAGGAGTGACGACGGCAGAGAGATGTGAAGCTTTGGATGTGCGGGTGGAAAGAACGATAAAAGCATTACCAGTTGACGTACAATTGACGCTGGTAGGAAAATTTGAATGTTTTCAGAAAACAATAGAAAGTGTAAGCAATAATGTTGGTGTTTTAAAAGAAGAACTCTGTGAAAGTATATATGAGCTCTATTCGTTAGGTCCTGTCAAATATTATGGAAATCCGGAAGTTGAGTGTAAGCAGTCAGCGATGCACACAGGACAGAGAATAACAGCGCGATATGTAAAGGGACGGCAATTTGCTTATTCTCCTGGTGTTTGTCCATATCACTATGCTACACAAGCCGTAGCAGATCAATATTGGATCTGTGATGGGAAGAATCTGTTAACTACCCTACCAATAGGATGGACTGGGAGATGTGCCCGAGTTCAGGCAATTCAATCTGTCACTGTTATCCCGGCCCAGGATTTGGAAATTCAGGACCGGTCTGGCTCTATGAGACATCGAAGACAGTTTGAGCAGGAAACACGTCTGGATGGTGTAGGAGTTCCTAGAGGTGTGCCCAGTGAGTTTAAAGCTATTTCTTCGGTGGCGCTTGGATTTGCATCTTTCGTCTTTCCCTCGGTTGGAATAAACGTCAACGCGGATTGGATTAACTATATATATTACAATCAACAGAGATTCATCAACTATACCTCTGATGCGTTGGGAGCGTTAGGGAAGCAGCTTACAGCAACTAGTGAAATGGCCTGGCAGAACAGACAAGCACTGGATTTTTTACTGGCAGAACGAGGAGGAGTGTGTCAGATGTTTGGGGACCAGTGCTGCACATTCATCCCTAATACGACAGCAGCAAATGGACAATTCACCCTGGCAATGAATAAGCTCAAAAGATTAAGGGAAGAGGTCACAGAGAATGCTGGATTCCAAATCAAGTGGATGGACTGGATGGAGGCATCCCTAGGAAAATGGGGAGCCTACTTCGCCAGGATAGGAGCCATCTTTGGAGTTGGTCTAATTGTCGTGATCCTGATAATCGGTTGTGCTATTCCTATCATACGAGGAATGATAACAAGGGGTATTGGTAGAGCGATGAATATACAGGCAGTTCAGATGGCTATCGTGCGAGCAGAAGAGTATGAAGGCCGATGTGTGTGTTCAATTCTTGAAGATCGGTACACAGTACTTAAACATCAGAGTGTGTGAAGAGGTTGTAGATGTTTGAAGGGCTGTGCCTAGGACAGGGACAATTATTCAAAATACTGTGAAAGAGAATGAATGATGGACAGACCTAAGTTGGCAAATACTCATCCATTCATATTTCAACTGAATTTTTATTTTTTAATTTTAATTTTTAATCTTTTTGTTGTATTTGTTTTGAATTATGTTTTTGGATGCTTGGTCAAACTGCAGACTGACTGAGTTTTCCTTTGGAACCCTGGTGACCACAAGATGAAGCTGATCTTGTGTTTCATTGGTGAATTTATTTGTGTTGTATTGAAGGATTTACTTTGCAAATTTTATTCTGATTTGTTTGTGGTAACATTGTTACATTTCATTTATTTCCTTTATGTGTATTATTCTGTTCATTTTTAATTTTAATTTTAATTTTAATTTTATTTTTTGTTTTATCAATGTTGTTTTGCAGATTGACACTGGGGTTAGTCACTCTGCAAGGGGGGAGATGAAGGTTTTCATTGATAAACATTTTCATTGATAAACATCTCTAAATACATAATATGCTGTAGAGAACTACACAGTGATGGGTTACTTTCAAGTATAACCTATTCAAGCATGTTTACATTTATGTCATACAATAATCAAATACAATGTATTTTTTGGGTCTATTATTCAGAGTCAACAGGACTAGTTGAATTTAAATAATGTGAAGAGGCTTAACTAACATGTTTGTCCCTTATAGGATACTTGGACACAGTGAGGAACCAAAGCAGCTAGGGGATGCTAGCTAAATGTATAAAATGTCTCACATCTGTCTATGAGTGTCTGTTTGAACAGGAGCAGGCAGCCGATCCAACCTCAGACAAACCATCACCCCAGGTTGAGGACTGGGTATACGTCCGTATCCTAAAACCAACGTGGGTCCAGTCAAACGTTAAGCAATCATACCAGATCCAAGTCACATCATCTGCCATCCTGGTAGATGTGGACTTTGGGTACATCTCAGCGGTTGTAGTCCAACACAACCTACACATGGATTCCATTGAATAACATCACACCATGCAGATAACAGGGGTTTTTCTTCTACAGCAACATCAAGAAGATTTGCTACAACAGCACATAGATAAAATACCTGGTTTAGGGAATCATGGGCCCCCTAGGACCACTGATCGTATAATATCTTTTATCAGGATGATAATGGGAAAGTTGAGATACCTTAGAATTGGTGTTACGGGTATGATGGGTCAACTCATTCCATTGATATTGTTTTTAAATACATATGTGATTGAATGTTTTTGATTAACTGAGATTTTATTTTTCAATATGTTTTTGATATAATGCAATCATACAAGTGTGGTTTAATGGTTATGAAGCCTATTCGTATCAGATTAACAGATTTTGTGTTTGTTTTGATCGTGCTTAATGTTTTGTGCTTAATTCCCCCCAGGGAATGGTGAATCATAAATGAAGACCTTAAGGAATGTAATCTTGAATAAGAAAACATGGACATTGGTTTACTATTGCTGAATATCAGTGTTTTCATTTTGTGCTACATATATACATATTTACCAGAGAGTATATTTACTGAGATACCAGAGAGTAATAATACTACATTATGCAATATTCACAGAAAGGGGTTTAATCAGAGTTACAATGCTTGAACTAACGCATGCATGAACCTTGTGAACAATTAATTTTACAGGAAGTCCTGAAGGAGAACAGTGACTGTGGTTTTTCAATGATGTTACACTGTATGCAGTACAATCGCATATGGTTTTTCAAATTGTCGGTTAAATTGTGCTATGACTCTTTATGTGAATAATATGTTAATTGCACTGTTAATTGTGAAATGGAATGATGAGGCAATTGAAGGTATATGTTTTTTTATTTGTGTGAACATTTTTGTGTTGGGACTTCTTTATAGAGTCCCAAAGGGGGGATATGTAGTGTATTTTTATACACTAAGTATAAAACTAAAACACTATCTGTGATACTGTATGCATTATCTGTGATACTGTATGCATTGTAAGGGCCATGTGTATTGAAGTGACCAAAAGGCGTTGCCAGGAAGGCAACCCCCTGGGGTTGCCGGAGATGCGACCAGCCAGGAATGCGACCCCCCTTGGGGGTTTGAGTCGTAAACTTGTATGTGACAATGAAGACACCGTGACCAACCAGAGCGCTGGTTGTACCTCTCAGACCAATAGTATTAAGTTGATGTTTGTTACTTTGACCACTAGGAGTAGTGGATGTTTTGTGATACTATTGTCTATATAAAGTTTGGTAAAGGAGCGCGTCGCCAGTTCTGCGAATTGGCACGGCAGGCTCCATCTCGCTGCAGCAGATGCTTTCATTTGATGCTTTGTTCAATAAACATCTTGAACTTAGTATCCGGACCTCTGAGAAGATTCTTATTCCACCGAGTAGAAATTATACTACATCATCAACTGTTGCTAGAAGTTGTATTTAACATATTTCTATTGCTTTTTCTGTTTAAGAGGATCGAAAGAGCAGTTGGGTTGTGCCAGTAATGTTTTGTAGTTCATGAGTTCAATGTATTTAGATTATTTATGTTTGGTTAATTGTTAATTAAGCACTTCAAACCTTAAGCATGAATCAAAATGCTTTCTTTCTTTGTTTATAAGTGACAATAAACAAATAATACTAAGCTTCACTTAAATATATAAATATATGTCCATAAGACTTGGGGAGTGTTCGTTTTAATACATTTAAGACTGGGGTGACTTCAGATTTTGCATCCTTTAAAGGGTACTGTGACTGCAAAAACGTTGAGAAACACTAACCAGCCAGCACAGGAAGACAAAAAATCTCCACCGCAATCTCCGCTCTGTCTCTGCTGATTTCTCCTCTTCGGTTCATTCTGCCCTTCCTCCTCCTGATTCTTTCTCTGTTCTATCCCCTTATTCTACCACTGACCTTCTTCTCGCTACCTGGTCCTCCTCTCTGGACACTCTCTCCTTCCACCTCCAGGTCTGCACATCCAACTTCACCTGCCCCTTGCTTGTCAGACTCAGTACGTATGGAGAAGCGGAGCCTTAGAGAGGCGGACCGCAGGTGGAAGAAAAGCAAAACCCCAGAGGACTTTCTTAATTTTAAAGCTCTCCCGTCAAACTTTTCCTTGTCTCTTTCAGCTGCCAGAGCTGCCTTCTGCCTACTGTTCCAAAAACTCAAAGAGCAGCATCTAACACTAAATAAGATTTGAAACGTTTTCCTTTCGTCTCCATCCCCACCCCCTCCCCACACCTCCTTCCTGCTCCCGGACGATTTTGCCAACTTCTTTAACAAGAAGGTCGATATCTGATCCTCCTTCCCTGACCCCTCGGCTGATGCTCTTCACTTCAACCACCCCTGCCTTCTTTAACGTGCAGTCTTTAACCAATTGACCTTGTACCTCCAACAGAACTGCCTCTTGGACCCCCACCAGTCTGGTTTCAAGGCGGGTCACTCGACCGAGACTTCCCTCCTGGCAGTGACAGAGTCGCTCTATGCTACTAGAGCAAACTACTCGGTCCTGATATTCCTGGACCTGCCTGCTCTGCTCTCTCCTTGTTTGCATCATACTTGACAGGTCGCTCCAACAGGTGGCACTGAGAGGGTCTTTGCCGGAACTACGCAGACTGACTACTTGTTCCATGCACACTGACAACTCGATCCACAAGGGTCCTCTCCTCTTCTCCCTCTACACAACATCTCTTGGTGCCGTTATCTACTCCCATCATGTATTGTACCAATGCTATGCTGATGACACCCAACTAATCTTGTTGTTTTCCCCCTCTGAAATGCAGGTGAAAATACACATTGCGTGCTTGGCAGACATCTCGGAGTGGATGACGATGCACCACCTAAAGCTCAACCTGGACAAGACTGAGCTAGTGTTCTTCCCAGCAAAGGGCTGTCCTCACTGAGACCTGGCTGTCACTATTAATGACTATTGATGCTGTGGTGACACCTAGTCTGACTACAAGGAATCTGGGTATAGTCCTGGACAACCAACTGTCGTTCATGGCAAACATTGCATCTGTGACACACTCCTCCTTCCCCAGATTCCTCCTATACATCCTATCCATACATCAGGAGGATTCAGCCTTTGCTCACTGCAAAGGCTGCACAGTGCTCATCCAGGCTCTTGTCATCTCCCGTTTGGACTACTGCAACTCTCTCCTAGCTGGCGCCCTGGCGTCTACCTTGTATTTTCCTCATCTCTTTCAGCTGCCAAAACTGCTTTCTGCCTACTGTTCCAAAAACTCAAAGAGCAGCATCTAACCCTTAAAGGATTTTGAAACACCTCCTCCCTGCTCCCGGATGAAGGTCAACGATATCTGATCCTCCTTCCCTGACCCGACGGCTGATGCTCTTCACTTCAACCAGAGGGACTGGAGCGTGGCACTGGAGGATAACAGACGCGTCTGTACGAGCTCTCGCAGTTTATTTAGTTTACTATTTTTTCTTTTTTTATATTTAAGTAACTTTGTAGGACTATAGCAAGTCACCATGTGTGTTATCACATATGATCACCAAACACTCTTGGAATTACGGAACAATACAACTACAGACAACGCAACAAAGCACTGGGACTTACCTACGGAGAGCGGGGGAAGGGAGCCACCAAGCCCGGGGGGCAACAACATGCACGCCCGCAGGAAAGGGTCCCCCTACTGGTTAGGACATGCCGGAGAGGATGGAAACCAGCCTACCGAGCATTCTCCTCACCAACGTCCAGTCTCTCGCAAACAAGTCCGACGAACTGAACTGTCGTATAGCCTTGCAGTGGGACATCAGGGAGTGTTGCACCATGATTTTTATGGAGACGTGGCTGACCTTCGTGATTCCTGAGATTCCTCTGTGATTCCTTGTTTCGAACCGACAGAACAGCTGAGTCCACAGGAAAGAATAAAGATGGGGGCGTATGCTGCTTGGTGACAACAGCTGGTGTACGGACGTTCAGGTGCTTTCTCAACACTGCTCATCTAATCTGTAATTACTGACTTTCAAGTGTCGCCCTTTTTACTTGCCGAGGGAAATCTCCGCTATTCTCATGGCGGCGGTTTACATCCAACCACGGGCTGATGCGAACATCGCATTGGACAAACTTTACATTGAAGTGAGCAAACTTTAGAATCACTACCCCGAGGCAGTCCCCATTGTAGCGGGGGACTTTAACCACTGCAATTTAAAAAAGTAATTACCAAAATACTATCAAAACATCTCATGTCCAACCAGACAGAACAAGACTCTTGATCACTGCTACACCACCATCAAGCACGGCTATCGCGCTGTTGCACGGCCGGCTTTCGGCAAATCAGACCACGCCTCCATGCTTCTACTTCCCGCTTACAAGCAGAAGTTGAAGTCCACACCCACAGTTGTAAAGAACGTGCGTTGCTGGACAGACGATGCCATATTACACCTGCAAGGGGGGCTAGAAATCCCTGACTGAAGTGTGTTTAAGACCACTGACCTTGATGTGTATGCAGATCATGTCACAGCATACATTAACAGGCTAGTGGAGGAATGCATCCCGACCAGGTCTGTTCACTCATTCCCGAACCGCAAACCATGGATGAATGCTGACATACGGAACAAACTTAAGGAACGGAGTACCGCTTTCACAACAGGCGACTCTGATCACTACAAGAAGGCTGAACTCAGAAAAGCCGTCAAAAAGGGTCAATTGGATTATAAAAACAAATTGGACACAGTTCGGGGGCTCTGACCAGACGCATATGCAAGGTCTGAGGGTCCTCTCCAACTACAAGGGGAGCTCAGGGGCACAGTCACCAACAACGACCCTAACCTACCAGATGAGCTTAACAAGGTTTTCACTCGCTTTGAAAGGGACCATGAGCCGACCAACAACTTGAACAACCACCCAGAGGACTATGTTCTACAACTGTCTGAGTCCGAGGTCCGCAGGACCTTCAGGAGGGTGAAGGCAGGGATGGGAGCCAGCCCAGATGGAGTTCCATCCCGCGTCTTCAAGACCTTCGCTGACCAGCTGGCTCCTGTGTTCACCAACATCTACAATACATCACTACAACAGTCTGTCGTCCCAGCGTGCTTCAAAGCGACAACCATTGTGCCGTTACCCAAAAAGACCAAGGTAACATGCCTCAATGACTATCGTCCAGTGGCTTTAACACCCATAGCCATGAAGTGCCTGGAGAAACTCGTAATGTTGCATATAAACTGTTCCATCCCTGAGTCCCTAGACCCACTCCAGTTTGAATACAGACAAAACAGGTCTTTAGACAACATCATTTCCCTGGCACTACACACGGCCCTGCAGCACCTAGACAGGAGGGACACCTACGTCAGACTACTGTTCATTGACTACATCTTGGCATTCAACGCCATCGTTCCCTCCAAGCTGGTCCTGAAACTGAGGGACCTAGGTCTGGGCGCCCCCATCTGTAACTGGATTATGGACTTCCTGACGGGCAGGCCTCAAGTGGTGAAGATTGGGAACAACATCTCATCCACTCTGGTTCTCAACACCGGGCACCCCAAGGCTGCTGCCTCAGTTCCCGGCTATACTTGCTGTACACACATAACAGCAATAATCAGATTACCAAGTTTGCAGACGACACCACAGTCATCGGCCTGATAAGCGAGTGTGACGAAACGGTGTACAGAGGTAGTCCAGCTGACGCGATGGTGTGAGGACAACAGCCTCGCACTGAATGTCAGCAAGACCAAGGAGCTCATCGTGGACTTCAGGAGCCAACGGGACACCCATTCCACCATCAGCCTGGACGGGTCACCGGTGGAAGTCGTCAGCTGCTTCCGTTTCCTTGGACTACAGATTTCCGATGACCTGGCGTGGACCCACAACATGGAGGTCATGCTGAAGAAGGCACACCAGCGCCACTATAAACTGCGGTGCCTCAGAAGAAGTGGAATAGGCCAGAGGTGGCTTCAGGATGGAGAAATCCATCCAGAGGGTCGTGAGGATAGCAGAGAAGATCATCGGGTGTGCACTTCCATGCATTGAGGAGATCTTTAGGACCAGATGCCAGAAGAAGGCCAAGTCCATCATAAAGGACTGCAACAACCCTGGGCACCATCTCTTCTCCCACCTACCATCTGGTCGCCGGTTGCGCAGCATCCATACAAGTACTACCAGGTTTAAGGATAGTTTTTATCCACAGGCAGTGCACCTACTTAACTGCTAGGAGTGCTGCCACTTTCACTTTCATAACATTGTCATTAACATTACTTACATACTTTGCTGGACTTTCTGGACTCATCACATTTACTGCACTGTACTGTACTGTATTCATGATGCTGCTGCACTACTGGCACTTTAAATGCTTTAAAAGTGAAAACATGTACATGTTGTTTTGTTTATTTTTATTGTACATATTATTTTTATTTGTATGATGTTGTTTTGGAGATTTATACTGCGGGAGGGAATGGGGAGTAAACAATCCTATGTTCTTGTTACAAATGGCAAATAAAAATCTTGTATCTTGCCATCAGACTGCCAGAGCTCATTCAGAAAGCTGCAGTTGATTTAGTGTTCAACTGACCCTAGTTCTCCCACACCCTTCTCTACCCTTATCCGGTCTCTACACTGGCTCCCTGTAGCTGCTCGCATCCAGTTCAAGACCCTGGTGATAGCATACAGAGCAGTGAAAGGAACAGCTCCTTCCTACCACCAGGACAGTTCCAACATCCATCATCACAACATGCCCGTCCACTCTGCTACTTCAGGATGTCTGCTTTCCCCGTCGCTTGGGGGCCCTTGTGGCCAATCTACGTGGTCACGGCTCTTCTCTGTCCTGGCCCCAAAGTGGTGGAATGAACTCCCCACAGATGTCAGGACTGCAGAGTCACTGCCCATCTTCCCCTGCAGGCTGAAAACTCACCTCTTCAGGAAACACTACCCGGATCCTTCTACCTAGCGTGTCCTCTTATCACTTTTTACTAGCATCTTACTAAATACATTGTTTGCTTGTTAGTTAGTTAGATATTGTTCTATAGTTTGCCAACTTATTGTACTTTTACCTGTGCACTGTTTCGGTTCTTAGAGTCTTGTTAGGAATGAAATGCACTTTTGACTTCTGGTGACAAGTTGTTCTCTTGCCTACCTTTGTTGTACCTTTGTTGTGTCGCTTTGGACAAATTGCAGCTAAATGACTGTAATGTAATGTAAAGAATAGCACGATCCATATGACTAACCAACAATATATAACTTTATGTTACCAAAATCACTAGTGAAGACCAAAAGCAAAAACCATGCTCCAAAATACAAAACAAACTTGGCACCATTAACATCCAAACTGGTAAAGACGCTGGTAAACTATTCTTTGTAGCTAAGGAGGCATTTAGGGCAGGATAAGACATTTGTGGATTACAAGAAGTAAGACCGCTAAATTCTGGCACAGAAATCAGAGTCATTAACAACGACAGTAAATATGAATATCATTGGTCAGGATACACTAGGAAGCAGGAGTAGGTATACTCATATGAGTATGTCAGAACATAGTGAAGAGGTCAATTATATCAATGCCAGACTCTTGACTGCTTCAGTAGACTACTACGGATACCGACTTAAGGTAAACATCGCATACGCTCCTCCCAACTGCGAAAATGACACAATGACAAGGGAACAACAAAATAATGATGATCTCCAAATAGCCACTGCCCGACATAACAAACACCAAAAGCTTGTGGTCCTAGCAGATATGAACGCCACAACTGACATTAGTTTAAAATTGTCGAAACTCGATGGAAGTGACATCAGCAACAAAATCAACCACATCAGCAATGACAATGGGGAGAGGCTCTTCAATTCTGCACATCACACAAACTATGCATCAGTAACACATTCTTCAAACATAAGGCCATCCATCGATACAGCTGGTACTCAGGTACCGGCCTAGGTAAGGTCCTTGATTACATCTTGGCCGATAAACACCTTCACAATTGCATGCTGGACTGCAGAATCAGGCGTGGATACGATTTCTCTACAGATCACAAACTCTTAGTTGCAACCTTTAAAACACCATATAGGAAAACTCCACCTCCAACTGGCAGAAAAGTCGACCTTGCAGCACTACAATATGGCATATCCAATATGCCTTCACACACTTGGTCAACATCAAACTTCAACAAAGAACCACTCCATCCACTATGACAGACATCTCAGACAGACTTGTGACAGTTCTTGATGAAGCAGCCACAGAAACAATACCTATAAAAAATAATAAAAATAATCATAAGCATGACACATTTCAGGGATTACACAGAGGTAAGAGCACTTCTGGACAATATAGCTCAGTCCCACTGGCCAAGAAAATCTAGCCAGTATAAAATAATATCTAAACTGAAAAAAAAAGCACATCTCCTACCTCACCTGAACGTCTAAAGCAAGAGGCCGAATCCATCAACCAATTCGCAGCTAAATGAGAAATTGAAGATCTCTTCAAAACAGCAAAAGATAATTCGATCTTTCAAAAAGTAAAAACCTCCACAGAAAGTCCACCTAAAAAGCTCAAGAATTGATTTCAACAACACTTCAATTCAACCCTACGATGCCACCTTATGAGTCAGTAGAGCGAACCTAATTTCCAGACTTTATTACAGAGCTTCAAAATCGAACACAACAAACTGTCATAGAGAGTAACACTCCAACTATATCTGAAATAAAAAAGAAAATTAAGTCCCTTAAGAACAAAAAAGCTGCCAATGACGTTAGTCCAGAACTATTGAAGTATGCAGCGGAATCACCAGAAATGCTACAAGAGTTTAAGAGCTTAATTTATCAAATGTGGCACAATCAGAAGCTGCCTCACAGGTTCAGCCACAGTAATCTGGTTACACTTTGGAAAGGTGTTTGCAAAGGCTCGGCGAAAGAACCTGACTCTTACAGAGGCTTGCAGGTTGGCTCAAGCCTGTGTAAAGTTACTGTAATGATAATTCTTGCGAGATTAAAGGAATGGTACATCCTCCAGCTTACTGACCAACAACAAGGTTTTAGAGAGGGGCGCGGTACTGCTGATGGTATCTACATCACCAAAAGGGTCCAACAAATATCTGACCGTATGCAACTGCCGATCTTCGTCCTCTTTGTTGATCTGAGCGCAGCATTCGACCACATCATCAGGAAATGGCTTTTTAAGTCCATCTATATCCGTTTCCCAAACAAGGCTAACACAATCTGCATCAAGGTCCTAGAGGCCATCTATAAAGATACCACCACAGCCCTAACTGACACACCAGAGGATACATTTACAATCAGCTCAGGGGTCAGACAAGGAGGCCCAGAAAGCCCACTCTTCTTCAATTTAATGATGGAATTTGTGATGAGGGTATTTATGCTAGAATGCAAGAAAAATAATGTGAACTTTGTCGACATTAAATACAGAGTAAGATCAACGGCTACTGTTAGGGAAGCTAGAGGTAAAAAACGTATGCAGGTAAAATTGCATACAGGTGACTGGGTTGGCTATGCAGACGATCTGGAACTGTTTTTCCTTAACAAAGCCACACTACAACAAGCCCTACCCCTACTTAATCAAACGTTCCAACGCTATCACCTGACGATCAACCATATCAAAACTATAACCATGATATTTAACTATAAAGATCTCAACACGGAGGTCCCATATCCAACAACCATCACCGACCTAAATGATGTACCTATTGAGAATAAGATGGTATTCAGATACTTGGGCAGCGATAACAAATATGATGAGTGGTGATGCTGAAATAACACTGGTAATAATGAAATAACTCTTCGCATCAACCTAGCAGAAGCCAAATTTCAGGAACTGAAGCTAAAGCTTCAGAATTGTAACATCCAGTTAGCCACACAAATGCTATTCCTGAATACCTTTGTCAGAAGTCGCCTTACCTACTCAGCACAAACATGGAATTGAACTACTACTCAAGGAAACAGAGTGGACAGCTGTTATTATGACTTGCGCCACAGAATGCTTAAGAATGGATACATACAAATACATATAATGGAAGGGAAAAAATGTAATTAAATAAATAAATAAAATATAATAATGGATATATCAGGAAAGACGGAAAATATCGGTGTAAAAAAGATGACAAAGATAATAGTGACGAGGATGTTGACTTTCGCTACCGATACTCTAATGCTGATCTCCTTTGCATTTGCAAGACTATCTCAATAACAGATTTTACAGATACAATTCAGGCGAGATACCTAGCCCATGTCAGTCAACAAACAAATCTTAATACAGCCAAACAACTACTATTTAATGCTGATAAATACACCAAGAAAGGCCAGCCAACAAAAACACTAGAAAATAGAGTACTTAGTGGTCAGAGACTATCAGCAGATGATTTCTATAAAATTGCTCTTAGATGGAGGTCTAGATACGATCAATCACTGATCACCCAATATTTGCCAACAGCAGATAGAGATAAATACTTTATATAGTTCCAAGTGAAAGCTACCCATAATGCAAAGCAGTAATGGTCTCAGAGCTCCAGAGAAACTACAGTTTGAACAGAAAGAGGACTGAGGCCCCATCAGAGTTGAAGTGAACCAGAGAAAGAGCCGAGTCCTCTTCGAAATGAACTCTTAATGTGAACACAAAAATAACAGTTCATTTTCTGTTGGTCCACTTTAAGAGGACTGTTTGGTTCTTTTAAAAAGGAATTTATGTGAAAACACCTTGAGTGATGGGGCAAGCAGAGGGAAATGGACAGGCAGGGGCATACGGCTTAACCCCATAGCCTGGAGGTAGGAAGGAGCTGTTTCTTTCACTGCCACGTAGGCGACCACCAGGGCCTTGAACTGGATGTGAGCAGCTACAGGAAGCCAGTAAACATACCTGAGCAACTGTATGCTGAAATTGCTGAACCTGTTGAACCTGCAATGACACACAATTGTGCAGTTAGTAGTCAGTGTTTCACAGAACCTATTTGTATTTCTAATGCATTTCAATGGGGTTCAAGGTGTGTCACTCTAGGAGGGAAGGCTCAGCTGGAGGCAGAGGCTCCGCCGCTCCGCCTCCCTCAATTTACCCCAGTGGGAGATTTTCCACTGGAGATGTTGAGGGATGACACTCTACGCTCAGCCATGGACCAGGTAATTTATGGTCAGCGGGTGTGCCCTGACGTGGTCATTACGTTCCCACACTTTATTATAATCAGGGACAGATTATATAGGGTTAGTCAGCGACACTCAGTCAGGGGAGGAGGTGAGCCAGCTGCTAGTACTGAGGTGCCACCAGAAAATGGTCTTTGAGGCGGCGCATCACAACCCAATGGGGGGTCATATAGGCAGTGATAAGACTTGTGACCGTATGCTGGCCCACTTCTTTTGGCCTGGCATTCACGCAGTGTACGGCGGTGGTGTGCATCCTGTCGGGAATGTCAGCTGGTGAACCCACCGGCCAGCTGCGACCCTTACCACCTATGAAGGTTCCGTTCGAACTGATCGCTATGAACCTCATCAAGGCACTCGGCAGTATATAGTTTTGCCACGTAGCCAATCTTTTAGAACACCTAGAAATTGAGACTCAAAGCTCATCGGATGAATCACACTGCTCACCTTCATCGTCTTCATCAATTTCAGCTCTGGCTCCTGAAAAATATGAAGAAGGGAGGGTGGGAAGGAGGTAAAGAGAAGCCTGGAGGTAGCATAACAAAGAAGTGCCAAGACTCTTCCCATAGCCCTTATTTTCAGAACTGTCCAGACACAACATGCCTGTTCTGCAACCTGTCCCTGTGAAAAGGTGATCAATCGAACTCTGAAATGTCTGCAAACACCTCCTCAAACCGTTCATGCCTTATTTCAATATAGAAACATCACATTACATGAAGTAAGCAATGGCCTTTGTCCAAAGTGACTTACAATATGTGCATTCAACATAGGTAGCCAAGAGAACTATGATTCATCATCACCCACACCCTCACGCTCACCCTCTGATGGAGATGATGCAGGATTTGTGGTGTAAATCAAGAAAATGCATGTGTATTTCATATAAAAATACATATATTTTGGGTAAATTTAGAAGTGCGTGTTCAAAGTGTTCTCATGTACCCCATCCTTTAGATAACTACTGATTTGCTCAGTAGTTAAGAAAGTGTTCACAAAACGTAGTTGGAGGCCACAGAGGAGTGTATTGGGGAATAGATGGTGCCGGAGGAAAAAAGAAGCCGTCGCGGATGACCGGGCGCAGAAGTGGATCATTGATGGGGGAGGACTTTTGGGTGAACTACTGTCAGGCAGTTATTGGTTATCCAGTCTGTTGGGTGAAGATCTCGGGCTCCCTGTTCCATGGAATATTGTATTGAATTGTATTGTATCTCAACAGTTTTTTATTAAATCTTTTATAATTCTTAATTCTCTTTCTATTAGTTTGTTACACATGGGTCTTCTCCATTTCCCCGGTTGGAGCACAGTTAATACGTGTATCTGAGGATTGGACGTTTAGAGTGAAGATCGAACACGACAGTTCCAACCCCATTTTTATATACCAATTTCCCTAAAGGCTCAGTCACACATCCCTGATTTTTACTGCCGTCCTTGATAGAACCATTGAACCATTGTGAAAGCTACCCATAATAAAAAGCAGTAAAGGTCTGAGAGCTCCAGAGAAACTACAGTTTGAACAGAAAGAGGACTGAGGCCCCATCAGAGTTGAAGTGAACCAGAGAGAGAACCGAGTCCTCTTCAAAATGAACTCTTAATATGAACACAAAAATAACAGAGTTCCTTTTCTGTTGGTCCACTTTAAGGGGACTGAGTTTGGTTCTTTTAAAAAGGACTATATGTGAAAACACCTTGAGTGACGGTTCAAGGTGGCTTAACCCCATAGCCTGGAGGTAGGAAGGAGCTGTTTCTTTCACTGCCACGTAGGCGACCACCAGGGCCTTGAACTGGATGTGAGCAGCTACAGGAAGCCAGTAAACATACCTGAGCAACTGGATGCTGACATTGCTGAACCTGCTGAACCTGCAATGACACACAATTGTGCAGTTAGTAGTCAGTGTTTCACAGAATTTGTATTTCTAATGCATTTCAATGGGGTTCAAGGTGTGTCACTATCGCCTGTGTGTGTGTGTGTGTGTGTGTGTGTGTGTCCCAGGTCGGTGTTTCCACCTCATTTGTGCCTGGTCCAAGGACCATCAACAAGAACCTAGCTTTCCCCACTTTTGCCCAGACCTAGGTCCCTCAGTTTCAGGACCAGCTTGACACATCACCTTTCAGGCCCGTACACAGAAATGTATTTACAAATCTGGAAAAGCTGTAACATTAGTGACCCAATTATCTGTTATGTTATTTATTTATTTTTTTAGTTGGGACACGTTGAAACCAAAAGAAAATCACAGGTTTTACAAATTCCTGTGGTGGAGCTTAGCGCTGGGAGCGGGGAAGCGGGAGCGGTGAACTCACGGGGTTGAAGCACCTGTTTGTAATGTACGTGATTGAGCTAACTTGGATGTTTTGACGGTTCCTTTGCTTCTGGGTCTCTGACAGTGATTTTTCTGTTATTTTTTAAATGTATATTTTTGGTCTGCGGCTGCGTCCGCGGGAATAAAATGGACTCGGTCAAGAATACGGTCTTCTGATATCCCGTGGCAGCGTTGAACAGGGACCTGAAGACATCATGGAACACAAGGGAGAGTCTTCCCTCTGACATACATCCCCTCCCTCCCCGTAACCCCGCAGGGTTCCAAGGTCCGGGGCCGTTCCCGGCGTTACCCCCTGGTCCACCGAGCTGGACTGCTGGCGCTGCGGCCAAAACGGACACCGGCAGCAGGAGTGTTCCCTCATGGAGGTGGGCCAGGTGGTTCAGGTATCCGCGCCCAATCAGGAGGCAAGGCTCAGCTGGAGGCAGAGGCTCCGCCGCTCCCTCAATTAACCCCGGTGGGAGATTTTCCCCTGGAGCAGTTGAGGGATGACACTCAGCCATGGACCAGGTGGTCAGCGGGTGCGCCCTGACGTGGTCATTACGTTCCCACACTTTATTATAATCAGGGACAGATTATATAGGGTTACTCGCAACACTCAGTCAGGGGAGGAGGTGAGCCAGCTGCTAGTACTGAGGTGCCACCAGGAAATGGTCTTTGAGGCGGCACATCACAACCCAATGGCGGGTTATCTAGGCTGTGATAAGACTTGTGACCGTATGCTGGCCCACTTTTTTTGGCCTGGCATTCACACAGATGTACGACGGTGGTGTGCATCCTGTCGGGAAAGTCAGCTGGTGAACCCACCAGCCAGCTGCGACCCTTACCACTTATGAAGGTTCCATTCTAACTGATCGCTATGAACCTCATCAAGCCACTCGGCAGGAGCGCACGGGGGCACCGCTTGGTGATCAGTCTTGCCTTGACGTCGGGTGGGTGGTTCATACTAGGGAGCCGTATCTGGAGCAGTTGTTGTTGGAAAGTTCATTCCATTCTTTTTCTTCCAGTTGACCTCACATCCCATTTGCCGTTCTCGACCTCAACCCCATTGATTGATCTTGATCTCAAATCTCATTGGCTGTTGTCAGTGTAATCGCCAATCTCAGTCTCAAGATACGTTTATACCAGGATATAGTTTTGACACGTAGTGAAATACTTCTCAATCTTTTAGAACACCTAGAAATTGAGACTCAAAGCTCATCGGATGAGTCACACTGCTCACCTTCATCGTCTTCATCAATTTCTGCTCTGGCTCCTGAAAAATATGAAAAAGGGAGGGTGGGAAGGAGGTAAAGAGAAGCCTGGAGGTAGCATAACAAAGAAGAGCCAAGACTCTTCCCATAGCCCTTATTTTCAGAACTGTCCAGACACAACATGCCTGTTCTGCAACCTGTCCCTGTGAAAAGGTGATCGAATCGAACTCTGAAATGTCTGCAAACCCCTCCTCAAACTGTTCATGCCCTATTTCAATATCTAAACATCACATTACATTAATTAAGCAATGGCCTTTGTCCAAAGTGACTTACAATATGTGCATTCAACATAGGTAGCCAAGATAACTATGATTCATCATCACCCACACCCTCACGCTCACCCTCTGATGGAGAGGATGCAGGATTTGTGGTGTGAATCAAGAAAATGCGTATTTCATATAAATAATACATATATTTGGGGTAAATTTTGAAGTGTGTATTTGTGTGTTCAAAGTGTTCTCATGTACCCCACCCTTTAGATAATTTGAGTTTTTGACACAATTTGACACAAATGTATTTGCTCAGTAGTTAAGAAAGTGTTCACAAAACGTAGTTGGAGGCCACGGAGGAGTGTATTGGGGAATAGATGGTGCCGGAGGAAGGAAGAAGCCGTTGCGGATGACCGGGCGCAGAAGTGGATAATTGATGGGGGAGGTCGTCCTGCCACACAGACATTGAGAGCCGGAGAGATAACGATCGCGAAGCCCGGTCTGGCGGAAGAAAACTGGACAGGATGAAGAGAATGACCAAGCGACGACAAGGTAGAGTTTATGGAGGATAAATATGTGTTTGTAGCGGAGAAGCGGGAGACTTTTGGGTGAACTACTGTCAGGCAGTTATTGGTTATCCAGTCTGTTGGGTGGAGATCTCGGGCTCCGTGGAATATTGTATTGAATTGTATCTCAACAGTTTTTTATTAAATATTTTATAATTCTTAATTGTCTTTCTATTAGTTTTTTACACACGGGTCTTCTCCGTTTCCCCGGTTGGAGCACAGTTAATACGTGTATCTGAGGATCGGACGATTAGAGCGAAGATGGAACACGACAGTTCCAACCCCATTTTTCTATACCAATTTCCGTAAAGGCTCAGTCACACATCCCTGACTTTTACTGCCGTCCTTGATAGGACCATTCCCGATAAAAATTTGTCAAAATAATTTCCCGAATGTTTCCGAATGTTATGGGACGCACTAAACTGTCGGCAGTGCTTGGCCGACCTCTCAGACCTTTCCCGATCCGTAGGACTCTGCAACGAACGTATTCGACTGCGTTCAGACAATGATAGGACATTCCAGATCATTGAGGATAATAATCAGACTTTTTTTTCCCATTTCGTGTCGTAGCGCTGTCTGATCTCAAACGGGGGACTGAGCCTTTAATGCTGCCAATACGCCATTATACAGTAGCTGTAAGTTAGAAACACGTTTAGTAAGTTCTGTGCGTCTGGAACACGTCAAATACGCCAATATATTGCTCCAAATAGTAATTTTGTAACACTTTTAGTTGGTGGGGTGCCGCAGGATTTATTTTAATGTAAAAAATGGGCCTTGGCTCAAAAAAGGTTTAAAAACAGTTGCTAAATGACTGTTATGTAATGTAATGTAAAGCACAGCAGGAGCCATATTGTTCCAAGTGAAAGCTACCCATAATAAAAAGCAGTAAAGTCTGAGAGCTCCAGAGAAACTACAGTTTGAACAGAGAGAGAACCGAGTCCTCTTGGAAATGAACTCTTAATGTGAACACAAAAATAACAGAGTTCCTTTTCTGTTGGTCCACTTTAAGAGGACCAGAGGAGTTTGGTTCTTTTAAAAAGGACTATATGTGAAAACACATTGAGTGACGGCTTAAGGTGGCTTAACCCCATAGCCTGAAGGTAGGAAAGAGCTGTTTCTTTCACTACCACGTAGGCGACCACCAGGGCCTTGAACTGGATGTGAGCAGCTACAGGAAGCCAGTAAACATACATGAGCAACTGGATGATGAACTTGATGAATATGATAAACCTGCAATGACACACAATTGTGCAGTTAGTAGTCAGTGTGTCACAGAACCTATTTGTATTTCTAATGCATTTCAGTGGGGTTCAAGGTGTGTCACTCTATCGCCTGTGTGTGTGTGTGTGTGTGTGTGTGTGTGTGTGTGTGTGTGTGTGTGTGTGTGTGTCCCAGGTCGGTGTTTTCACCTCATTTTTGCCTGGACCAAGGACCATCAACAGTATAAATCTCCAAAGCAGCATACAAATAAAAAAAAGATGTACACAAAAAATAAACAAAAAAGAGCAGCAAAGTGACTTAAATGATATGTACATGTTTTTTCTTTTTTAATATGTTTTTATATGTAAGTATTTAAAGTGCCAGTAGTGCAGCAGCATCATGATTACTGTGCAGTAAATGAGATGAGTCCAGAAAGTCCAGCAAAGTATGTATGTGTAATGTAAATGACAATGTTATGAAAGTGAAAGTGGCAGCACTCCTAGCAAGTAGGCGCACTGCCTGTGGATAAAAACTATCCTTAAACCTGGTAGTACATGCTCGGATGCTGTGCAATTGGCGACCAGACGGTAGGGGGGAGAAGAGATGGTGCCCAGGGTGGTTGCAGCCCTTTATGATAGACATGGCCTTCTTCAGACATCTGGTCCTAAAGATCTCCTCAATGATCCCGATGATCTTCTCCGCCATCCTCACGACCCTCTGGATGGCTTTCTTGTCCTGTGTAGTGTTGTTGCCGTACCACACAGTGACGCCACCCATCAGGACGCTCTCTACGGTGCCACGGTAGAAGTTCACTAGCCACCTCTAGCCTATTCCACTTTTTCTGAGGCACCGCAGAGCATAGAGGCGCTGGTGTGCCTTCTTCAGCATGACCTCCATGTTAAGGGTACACGCCAGGTCATCGGAAATCTGTAGTCCAACGGAAGCAGCTGACGACTTCCACCGGTGTCGTGTCCAGGCTGATGGTGGAGTGGGTGGTTCCTGAAGTCCACGATGAGCTCCTTGGTCTTGCTGACATTCAGTGCGAGGCTGTTGTCCTCAGACCATCGCATCAGCTGGACTACCTCATCTCTGTACTCCGTTTCGTTACCCTCGCTTATCAGGCCGATGACTGTGGTGTCGTCTGCAAACTTGATAATCCGATAATCCTTTGCTCCTTTAATCCTTTAATCTATTGCTGTGCGTGGCAGTACAGTCATGTGTTCAAAGCGAGTACAGCCGGGGATTGTAGCAGCAGCCTTGGGGTGCTCCGGTGTTGTGTGACGAGTTGTTCTCTTACCTTCCTTTGTTGAAACACACTATTGTAAGTCGCTTTGGATAGCATCTGCTAAATGACTGTAATGTAATTTAATGTACAGACCTGTTTGGTCTGTATGCGAACTGGAGTGGGTCTAGGAACTCAGGAATGGAACAGTTTATATGCGACATTACGAGTTTCTCCAGGCTCTTCATGGCTATGGGTGTTAAAGCCACTGGACGATAGTCATTGAGGCATGTTACCTTGGTCTTTTTGGGTAACGGCACAATGGTTGTCGCTTTGAAGCACGCTGGGAGGACAGACTGTTTAGTGATGCATTGTAGATGTCGGTGAACACAGGAGCCAGCTGGTCGGCGAAGGTCTTGAAGACGCGGGATGGAACTCCGTCTGGGCCGGCTGTTTTCCCTGCCTTCACCCTCCTGAAGGTTCTGCGGACCTGGGACTCGGACAGTTGTAGAACGTAGTCCTCTGGATGGGTGTTCAAGTTGTTGGTCGGCTCAGAGTTCCACCTTTCAAAGCGAGCAAAAAACTTGTTAAGCTCATCTGGTAGGTTAGGGTCGTTGTTGGTTTCTGCCCCTGAGCTCCCCTTGTAGTTGGAGAGGACCCTCAGACCTTGCCACATGCGTCTGGTGTCAGAGCCCCCAAACTGTGATTCCAATTTGTTTTCATAATCCAATTTACCCTTCTTGATGGCTTTTCTGAGTTCATACTTGGCCTTCTTGTAGTGATCGGAGTCACCTGAAAGCGGTACTCCGTTCCTTAAGTTTGTTCCGTATGTCAGCATTCATCCATGGCTTGCGGTTCGGGAATGAGCGAACAGACCTGGTCAGGATGCATTCCTCCACTAGCCTGTTAATGTATGCTGTGACATGATCTGCATACATCAAGGTCAGTGGTCTTGAATACACTCCAGTCAGTGATTTCTAGCCCCCCCTGCAGGTGTAGTATTGCATCGTCTCTCCAGCGACGCACGTTCTTTACTGTGGGCATGGACTTCAACTTCTGCTTGTAAGCAGGAAGTAGAAGCACGGAGGCGTGGTCTGATTTGCCGAAAGCCGGCCGTGCAACAGTGCGATAAGCCTGCTTGATGGTGGTGTAGCGGTGATCAAGAGTCTTGTTCCGTCTGGTCGGTTCCTTCCAGTGTGAGTTGCCAACTGGAATTGAGCATTATGCCTGGTTTTCTCTCACTACCTTTCTATTCTATATCTCCAGCTGTATTGCTGTCCTTGTGATTCTATGTGTTAACTCATCAATAACTCATCACATTAGGTTGTCAAACAATCACATTAGACTACATGAATGAATGTTTCAGGCCAGGGCATTTTGTTTCAGTGGCTAATCAGGCGGAAGTGTCAAATGTCAGACATATAGTACAAAGTATTTGTACTCGTAAGTTTGGTTTGTACTCGTAGATTTGATGCGTGGGAGCCAGACAGAGAGCCTACCTGCTCTCTTGTTAGTAAAGCCCATACAAGCAGTAGCATTTTCATATCACCTTTCACATTGTGCATTTGTACAGTGCAAACGTTTGTCCGGCTCCTAGGCTACTGTCTGTACAAAAAGGCCTATAAAGAACCACAATAGGTTAATTTGCTGATCATAACATCAGGCATAACACCTTACCTCTCTCGAATTGCCTTGGCTGTTCTCCCGTCTCGCTGCCACAATACCCTAGGATATGAAAAAGTATTGTCAGTCTTTCAAGATTCAACATTACTGTACGCTGGAATGCTTTCTCCCCATTCCCTCCCGTATGAATTTCCTACAATTTAACACTATAAACTATACTATGGACTATCGTTATTAACTCTGGCCGGTAATGTTTATTATATCCCATGAGGTTTGAACTATGAAGCGTGTTTCATGCATGTCGATTTACCATCGATAGTAAAATTCTGTTTTGTATCAATAAATTATGTAGGATTTATGTTGTTCAATACATTGACAATTTATCGAAACATTTTTCACGCATTCACGCATTTGAATATATTCACACAAAATGTCACACATCCAGATATGGTAGAAATGGTGATACACATTTTGAGACACATTAGATTTCTCCCGTTAACACGTTTAACAATGATAACGTTTTGTAAGTGCAAACTGCAAACATTAATGAATGTTAATAATTGCTTGGAAAATAATTGATAAATTCTTAAATTCTTAAATAAATTTTAAATATCGTTGTTCAAATAGTTTATGGTTATAACCATAAAGATAATAAACCATCAGATTTTTCTCATTCTCAAATTCCTCTCTCTACAATCGGTCAATCTTTTCTGAAAGAAAAATCATGAGAAATGGCAGTAGATGTATTTTAATAAATGTGTTTTAAAGTCTTCTCAAAATAAACACATCACCTTTCAGGCCCGTAGACAGAAATGTATTTACAAATCTGGAAAAGCTGTAACATTAGTGACCCAATTATCTGTTATGTTATTTATTTATTTTTTTAGTTGGGACACGTTAAAACCAAAAGAAAATCACAGGTTTTACAAATCCATGTGGTGGAAAGGGGCGTGGCTTAGCGCTGGGAACGGGGAAGCGGGAGCGGTGAACTCACGGGGTTGAAGCACCTGTTTGTAATGTACGTGATTGAGCTAACTTGGATGTTTTGACGGTTCCTTTGCTTCTGGGTCACCAGGGCCTTGAACTGGATGTGAGCAGCTACAGGAAGCCAGTAAACATACCTGAGGTACTGGATGATGAACTTGATGAATCTGATGAACCTGCAATGACACACAACTGCGCAGTTAGTAGTCAGTGTTTCACAGAACAAATTTGTATTTCTAATGCATTTCAATGGGGTTCAAGGTGTGTCACTCTATCGCCTGTGTGTGTGTGTGTGTGTGTGTGTGTGTGTGTGTGTGTGTGTGTGTGTGTGTGTGTGTGTGTGTGTGTGTGTGTCCCAGGTCGCATATCATTTCTAGTTTAGATCAAAACATCTTAAAACGGCGGCAGTATAGCTCAGGAGGTACAGCAGTCACCCCACATCCGGAAGGTTGCTGGTTTGATCCCCGGGCTAATCCTAGCAAAAACTGTTGAGGTGTCCCTGAGCAAGACACCCTAACCCTAAAACTGCTCCTGATGTGCTGGCTCCCACACTTTATTATAATCAGGGACAGATTATATAGGGTTACTCGCGACACTCAGTCAGGGGAGGAGGTGAGCCAGCTGCTAGTACTGAGGTGCCACCAGGAAATGGTCTTTGAGGCGGCGCATCACAACCCAATGGGGGGTCATCTAGGCTGTGATAAGACTTGTGACCGTATGCTGGCCCACTACTTTTGGACTGGCATTCACGCAGATGTACGACTGTGGTGTGCATCCTGTCGGGAATGTCAGCTGGTGAACCCACCGGCCAGCTGCGACCCTTACCACTTATGAAGGTTCCGTTCGAACTGATCGCTATGAACCTCATCAAGCCACTGGGCAGGAGCGCACGGGGGCACCACTTGGTGATCAGTCTTGCCTTGACGTCGGGTCAACAGCAGTCTGACGTAGGTGTCCCTCCTGTCTAGGTGCTGCAGGGCCGTGTGTAGTGCCAGGGAAATGGCGTCGTCAGAATTGAAATGCACTGGATGAGGGTTTCAGCAGCTGGAAGGGACAGGGAGGGGCTGAGGCTGGCAATGTTCCGGAGGTGAAAGAAGGCCGTTTTGGTGATGTGGTTGATGTGCAGTAGAAAATAGGGTGGGGTCGAGGATGATACCAAGGTTGCGGACATGGGTAGAGAGGGTTGACAATGGAACCATCAATGGTGAGAGAGAATGTCTGGGCGGACCGGATGTGTCACAATGGTTATTCACCCTGCCTCCACCAGAGGGCAGCATCAACCCTCATTACTTCTCCCCCACACCTGCAGCACATTATAATCAACCTGCCTATTTAAGCCTACCCCTCAGCCCTATCGCCTCGAGAGGGCTCAACCATATCAAAACTAAAACCATGATATTTAACTATAATGATCTCAACACGGAGGTCCCATATCCAAAAACCATCACCGACCTAAATGATGTACCTATTGAGAATAAGATGGTATTCAGATACTTGGGCAGCGACAACAAATATGATGAGCCTTCCACTGGTGATGCTGAAATAACTCTTCGCATCAACCTAGCAGAAGCCAAATTTCAGGAACTGAAGCTAAAGCTTCGGAATTTTAACATCCACTTAGCCACACAAATGCTATTCCTGAATACCTTTGTCAGAAGTCGCCTTACCTACTCAGCACAAACATGGAATTGAACTACTACTCAAGGAAACAGAGTGGACAGCTGTTATTATGACTTGCGCCGCAGAATGCTTAAGAATGGATACATAAAAATATATATAATGGAAGGGAAAAAATGTAATTAAATAAATAAATCAAATCAAATAATGGATATATCAGGAAAGACGGAAAATATCTGTGTAAAAAAGATGACAAAGATAATAGTGACGAGGATGTTGACTTTCGCTACCGATACTCTAATGCTGATCTCCTTCGCATTTGCAAGACTATCTCAATAACAGATTTTACAGATAAAATACAGGCGAGATACCTAGCCCATGTCAGTCAATGAACAAACCTTAATACAGCCAAACAACTACTATTTAATGCTGATAAATACACCAAGAAAGGCCAGCCAACAAAAACACTAGAAAATAGAGTACTTAGTGGTCAGAGACTATCAGCAGATGAATTCTATAAAATAGCTCTTAAGATTGAGGTCTAGATATGATCAATCACTGATCACCCAATATTTAACAACAGCAGATAGAGATAAATACTTTATATAGTTCCAAGTGAAAGCTACCCATAATGCAAAGAAGTAAATGTCTGAGAGCTCCAGAGAAACTACAGTTTGAACAGAAAGAGGACTGAAGCCCCATCAGAGTTGAAGTGAACCAGAGAGAGAACTGAGTCCTTTAATTATTTTAAAAACGACTATATGTGAAAATGCCTTGAGTGCAGGGCAAGCAGAGTGAAATGGACGAGCAGGGGTGTAAGGCTTGACTGTAGCCTGGAGGTCAGAAGGAGTTTGTTGTGATTCCAGCATCACACCACTCTCCTCTCCAGCCACGCTCCTCTGCCTCCCCCTCGTGTCCACCTGGGGTTATTACACCCAGAGAACACTGTCCCAGAAGACCGTAGTCACGTCAGCCCACCTGTTTGTTTGTTTTGTATTGTAGACCTATTATTATGTACGCTTTTGTCCAAACGCGATACAACATTTAAAGGGTAGGCCTACCTACCTTACTAACAAGAGAGCATACATGCATTTCATTACATTACATTACAGTCATTTAGCAGACGCTTTTATCCAAAGTGACTTACAATAGTTTAGTAATGCAAAACATGCTTTCTCGTTAGTAAATCCCACACGAGCAGTAGCATTTTCATCACCTTTCACATTGTGCATTTGTACAGTGCAAACTTTTGTCCGGCTCCTAGGCGACACACTGTCTGTACAAAAAGGCCTATAAATAACCACGATAGGTTAATTTGATGATCATAAAATCAAGCAGAGTCAAGCAAAATCCTTACCTCTGTTTGTTTTCCATGGCTTGAATCTCGTCTTGCTGCCACAAGCCCCTAGGATATGAAAAAGCAGTCTTTCAAGATTCAACATTACTGTACACTCTCCCCATTCCATCCAGCAGTATGAATTTCCTACAATTTAACACTATAAACTATACTATTGTAGTGCCGAAAGACGGGAGTCGGAGGCGGTGCATCAAAAGTGGAACTTGTGGTTTTATTAGCCATACAAAACACACAGTTGCAACAAGAACGCTAACCGGAATGCGGTCCGGTGCTCAAAACAGTCCGTGCGGGAGCACGCCCCCCAACCATAGTTCCCCAGGTGAATTATGTAACTCACCACACAAGCCCCCCCAGAATTCACCCATAGTCAAAATCCCCGCGCCGGGGAGGGACCACTACCCGACCCCGGCGAGTAAGGACGACGGGTGTCGAGGAGGGCGGGGCCGCCAGTGCGTCTGCGCCCTCGACAAAATTGGAGGGTAAGGGTGCCAACGAGGCGGGAACTCCAACAGGGTTTAGGGGGCGGGGACGGGGAGGACGGCCCCGACGTGGGGGTTGGGCCAACTCCAATGGCCTGGAAACGTCCACATGAGCCGGCTTAATCCTGTCCACGGAGACAGTCTCCGCTTTGCCGCCAACGTCCACCACCAAGGTCTTATCCCCGTGTCTTATGACCCTGAACGGGCCGTCGTAAGGGGGACGTAGGGGACCGCGGTGGGCGTCGTGACCGGGGGACACCTGGAACGCAGGAGTGCCGTGCAGCGACGTGGGGACGGGAACGAATGCCCCGGCGGTCTCCAGTAGGGAGGAGCGCTGCCTGGCCGCAGACCAGGGCATGTTGGCCTCCGGAATAAAATCCCCGGGGACCCGTAGAGTCTGGCCGTACACCAGCTCCGCCGACGAGGACTGCAGGTCCTCTTTAGGGGCGCACCTGAGGCCAAGCATCACCCACGGAAGCTTATCCACCCAGTTGCCGTCCGTCAAGCTAGCGCGTAGGCTTGCCTTCATGGATCGGTGGAACCGCTCACACAAACCGTTAGCCTGGGGGTGATAGGCGGTGGTGCGATGTAGCTTGACCCCCAGACCTTCAGCAACCGCACTCCATAGCTCCGACGTAAACTGGGAACCGCGGTCAGAGGAGAGGTCGGACGGTGTCCCGAAACGCGCGACCCACGTGCCGATGAATGCGCGGGCCACGTCGGAAGTTGCCGTTGAGGTGAGGGGAACGGCCTCGGGCCAGCGGGTCGTCCTGTCCACCATAGTGAAGAGGTAGGTGAACCCATGAGATGTGGGAAGTGGACCCACGAGGTCCACATTAACGTGGTCGAACCTCCTCTCGGGAACCGTAAAAGGCTCGAAAGGGGCTCTAGTGTGTCGGTGCACCTTAGCACGTTGACAGGCCACGCATGTGTCAACCCAGGTCTTCACGTCCTTCTTGAGTCCCTGCCACACAAATTTTTGCGACACTAGCCTCACGGAAGGTTTCCTGCCGGGGTGGGAAAGGTTGTGTATCGCCTCAAAAACGGGTCGGCGCCAGTTCACAGGGACTAGCGGACGGGGTTGGCCCGTGGAGACATCGCACCACAACATTGCGCCTGAGTCGCCGACCGCGACCTCCTCCAGGCGCAACCCTGTGTCTGAAGCTCTGAGGGTCTGGATCCCGTGGTCCAAGGCTTGGTCCGTGCTCATGCCGGCGTAGTCGAGGCCCAGCTGCACGGCTCCGATGACCGCTCTGGAGAGGCAGTCCGCGACCACGTTGTCTTTCCCAGCGATGTGTCGGATGTCTGTCGTATACTCCGATATATACGACAGCTGTCGCTGTTGGCGGGCGGACCACGGCTCTGCCACCTTGGACATGCAGAATGTGAGCGGTTTGTGGTCCACAAACGCTGCAAAGTCCCGACCTTCCAGCAGGAACCGGAAGTGGCGAATCGCCAACCAGAGGCCAAGTAGTTCTCTGTCGAACGTGCTGTACTTGCGCTCCCTGGGGGTCAACTGCCGGCTGAAAAAGGCGAGCGGTTGCCAGGCGCCGTCGACCCATTGCTCGTGTACCGCTCCGACGGCATAGTCGGACGCATCGGTGGTAATAGCGATAGGGGCCTTGTGCGACGGGTGAGCCAACATGGCGGCTTGGCTCAGGGCGGCCTTGGTGGCATCGAAGGCGGTCTCCCTTTCGGCCGTCCAGTCGATGGCCTGGCCGGGGGACTTGTCCTTGAGAGCCTCGTACAGCGGGCGCATGGTGTGGGCGGCCCGGCGGATGAACCGGTGGTAAAAGGTTACCATCCCGAGGAACTCCCGGAGCGCCCGAGCTGTGTTTGGTCGGGGAAAAGCGGATACAGCTTCCACTTTCGCCGGGAGGGGGGCGGCCCCCTCTTTGGTGATGAGATGACCGAGGAAGTGGATGGAGGACACCCCGAACAGACACTTTGCCGGGTTGACAATAAGGCCGTGTTGGTTAAGCCTTTCGAAAAGGATCCGCAGATGTGCCTGGTGCTCCTCCTCAGAGGAGCTGGCGACGAGTATGTCATCTAAGTAGACAAAAAGGAATGGCATGTCCCTTAGCGTCGCATCCATTAACCGCTGAAAGGACTGCGCTGCGTTTTTAAGACCAAACGGCATGCGCAAGAACTCAAAAAGTCCGAACGGCGTGACTACCGCCGTTTTGGGGACGTCTGAGGGGTGTACCGGAACCTGGTGGTAGCCACGCACCAGGTCCACCTTGGAGAACACCAGCTTGCCCGCCAGGTGTGCAGAGAAGTCCTGGATGTGAGGGACCGGGTAGCGGTCCGGAGTAGTAGCGTCGTTAAGGCGGCGGTAATCTCCACACGGCCGCCACCCGCCGTCTGGCTTGGGGACGATGTGGAGCGGTGATGCCCACGGGCTGTCTGAGCGGCGGATGATGCCCAGACGTTCCATATTGGCAAACTCTGCCTTAGCGACCGCCAGCCTGTCAGGGTTGAGCCGTCGGGCCCTAGCGTAGACCGGAGGGCCGTTAGTGTCGATGTGGTGCTCGACCCCGTGTTTAGTAGTGGCGGCGGAGAAAGTGGGCTGCGTCAAGCTGGGAAACTCACCGAGAAGTCGCTGGTAGCTGTTACCTTCCGAGAGTGAGCTGGAGAGCCCGCCGTATGCTGCCTCGCCGCGGACGCATGCGAGCGAGGAAAACGTCATAGCGTCCACCAGGCGTCTGTTCTTAACGTCCACCAGCAGCCCGTGGGCGCACAGGAAATCCGCGCCGAGGAGGGGGAAAGAGATGTCGGCCGTGACGAAGTCCCATGTGAACCGCTGTCCTCCGAAACACAGGTCTACTGTCCTCGTGCCATAGGTGCGGATAGGGGTGTCATTAGCGGACATCAAACGCGGGCCGTGGTCTCCTCTTGCGGTGTCGCCCACAGAAGCTGGCAGGACGCTCCTCTGAGCCCCGGTGTCGCAAAGGAATTTGCGCCCGGAGCAAGAGTCTCTGATGAACAGGAGCCGGTTTGTTATGCCCACGCTCGCGGCCACTACTGAGCGCAGGCCCTGTCGTTTCCCCGTCGGCTTGTAGTTACAGGGGGGAACGCACTTGTTGGCTTTTGGTCCGAAACGAGCATGGAAATAACACATGCCAGTGTTAGCACGGCTGTTGGCGGTCCCGGTGCTCCCGCCGGCTAGCACATCCCTGCCAGGCGGGGTGTAGCTACGTGTCGGGGCCAGTACTTCTGGGGCGAAACACTGGGTAGCCAGGAAGTAACGGTCAGCCTCTTCAGCCAACTCGCGGGGCTCCGTTATGTGGGTGTTAGCGAGCGCTGTCTGGACGTGTGGCGGCATATGTTGAAGAAACATCTCCATGAATAAAAAATTAGGCTCCTCCGCACCTAGCAGCTTTAGCATGATGTCCATGTGTACGGAGGGCTTGTTGTCTCCGAGGCCACGCATCGCCAAAAGACGTCGGGCTCGTTCCCGTCGAGACAACTCGAAAGTCTTAAGCAGATAGCTCTTGAAAGCCTCATATTTACCCAGGGCGGGGTCACCAATGTAGTGCCGAAAGACGGGAGTCGGAGGCGGTGCATCAAAAGTGGAACTTGTGGTTTTATTAGCCATACAAAACACACAGTTGCAACAAGAACGCTAACCGGAATGCGGTCCGGTGCTCAAAACAGTCCGTGCGGGAGCACGCCCCCCAACCATAGTTCCCCAGGTGAATTATGTAACTCACCACACTATGGACTATACTTAGACGTAACTACTATACAACTACTTTCAATGGCTCACCATGCATAAAATCAAGTCTGAAGTTGCAGTTGAAACATACCAAGTCACCCCGAACAATGAACCGCTTGGGTTTCAATAGATTAAAGAACAACGGAGGCCCCCTATTGTCAAAACAAAGTTGGCAGTGACAATTTAAACAAACAAAAAAATACATTCATACACAACTCATACATAACAGGAACAGCTGAAGGGATCAGAACAAGGCTGAAGCACAATCCCATGTCCCTAAATATCATGCTATCAACTATCTTCTGACTGGCTCTTTCCCCTTTCCATATCACCATGTCGATGAGACAACGTGCTCCGTCCACGTTTAATGTCCTCTGCGCTCAAAATGCTCTTCAGCAAAAGGTCCATCAGCACCGTTTATCGTACCAACTTAGTGTCTCACAACATATCAAATCAAGAAGATATTTGTCTCATTGACAACTCATAATAAAGTAATTAAATAAACTATGTTTTTTTCCGTTAATAGAAAAAGTTTGTTGTTGATAATATATACACTCATATACACACTGTAGTAGGCGAGGCTACAAATAACGAATCGTGACAACGCCCCTAATTGTTTGTTGAAATATAGTTTCTAGTTCAGATCAACGGGCTCCTCCTAGCAAAAGCTGTCGTGGTGTCCCTGAGCAAGACACCCTAACCCTGACTGCTCCTGACGTGCTGGCTGTCTCCTTGCATGGCTGACTCCACCGTCAGTGGGTGAATGTGAGCATGACTTTAAAAGCGCTTTGGATAAAAGCGCTATATAAAAGCAGCCATTACCATAAACCAGATGTGTATCATACCGTATTCTGCATAGGCCAACATCGATTACCTTCCATAGTGTATGTAACGTCTTCGCTCTGATTCAATGCAGCCTACTTTCGTTATTAACTCTGGCCGGTAATGTTTATTATATCCCATGAGGTATGAACTATGAAGCGTGTTTCATGCATGTCGATTTACCATCAATAGTAAAATTCTGTTTTGTATGAATAAATGATGTAGGATTTATGTTGTTCAATACATTGACAATTTATCGAAACATTTTTCACGCATTCACACATTTGAATATATTCACACAAAATGTCACACATCCAGATATGGTAGAAATGATACACATTTTGAGATTTTAGATTTCTCCCGTTAACACGTTTAACAATAACGTTTTGTAAGTACAAATTGATAACATCAATGAATGTTAATAATTGCTTGTAAAATAATTGATAAATTCTTAAATTTTTAATAAATTTAAAATATCGTTGTTTTAATAGTTTATGGTTATAACCATAAAGATAATAAACCATCAGCTTTTTCTCATCCTCAAATCCCTCTCTCTACAATTGGTCAATCTTTTCTGAAAGAAAAATCATGAGAAATGGCAGTTGATGTATTTTAATAAATGTGTTTTAAAGTCTTCTCAAAATCACCTTTCAGGCTCCGTAGCCAGAAATGTATTTACAAATCTGGAAAAGCTGTAACATTAGTGACCCAATCATCTGTTATGTTATTTATTTATTTTTTTAGTTAGGACACGTTGAAACCAAAAGAAAATCACAGGTTTTACTAATTCCTGTGGGGGAAAGGGGCGTGGCTT
>CM050999.1:28333243-28363243 GCA_027704905.1 Muraenolepis orangiensis
AGCTAAAGTGCTAACGAAATGTTTGCTAAGTGAGTTTATTGTTATTATTATTGCAGAAGGATTTAATGTGTTTTGTAGGTTAAGTTCATTTTGGGTAACAATATTGTAAAGACATGTGACACTAAGAGACGAAGTAGAAATAATATGAATGTATGTTGTTATTGTTTGATCTGTGATTTATTGTATTTCATGTGTGTGTTTCACAGTTCTCACGGTTTGGATTGAATAAATCCTATCAGTATCATAAAGAACGCATAGCTGTCATCATTGCATGAGAGGGAGTTACAGTGAGAACTTACTGCTCCATAAGACAGCATCAGAAAGCAGTGAGTAACAACATTAAACCAAGTAAAGATGTCTGAGAGTGGCAGCCAGCGTGTGGTTGTTGTGGATGTACATTGCACAGACATGCAGGCACAAGCACCTGACAAAGAGGGTGCAAATGAAGACAGCACAACCGTGCAACCACAAAGGGAAGAAGGCACAATAGTTAGCAACCCCGCTTCCTCAGAAGAGCCACGAAGAGGCCAAAGAGTCCGCATGTTGACGGAAAAGGGTCAAGAACTGCATGATGAGCAAATAAGGAAAGTTGCACATCGTTTCAGTGTGGGCTATGAGAAGTGGAAAAAGGTTGCTAAAGAAGCTAACCAAGCGCTGTGTGCACCGAGCTCAGACGACCAGCTGGATGGACACGTCACTAAAGTATGCAGTGCCTCTAAGAGTCTGAATGAGGTTTATGACGATTGGAAGCGCATTGAGGTGCCTGACCATAATACACGTCGCAGAGTCGACACCTGTGAATCAGTAACAAAGAAGATTTGTAATAATGCAATGGACCTTTTAGACACAAGAAAGGCTAAAGGTCGAATGCATGAAGAACAATTCATGGAAGAGATAGTGTCTGTAGCCTCAGGCAAGACAGGCACCAGCTCTCGCCACACTAAATTCTCCTCTGCAAGCAGAACAAGTGCAGCGGCTGAGATTGCTGCTAACCAAGCAACCCTAAAGGTTCTGCTAGAGCAAGAGCGTCATATTGAAGAACTTCAAAGACTTGAAGCTGAAGACAGGAGACAGAAGGCCAAGATGGAGGCTGAAGCCGCCCAGTTAAAAGCCAAGATGGAGGCTGAAGCCGCCCAGTTAAAAGCCAAGATGGAGGCTGAAGCCGCCCAGTTAAAAGCCAAGATGGAGGCTGAAACTGCAGAAAGACAAAGTGTGCTAGAAGCCAAACGCAGAGAACTAAATCGATTGGAAACTATTAAGAAGTTAAAGGCTGCCAAGGCACGACAGCAAGTGTATGAGCAGAGCGAATGTTCAGCTCAAGCAGCTAAACGAAGCGACTGCTCAGATGAAGAAGTAAATGAGCTTCTCCATCGACGTGTCTCTGTGAAGAGTGAAGTGGAAATCAAGCCTCAAACTAGCCTATTACAGCACCGTTCTCCACCACGAGCTGTAACACATCCAAGACAAGAACAGCACCGTTCTCCACCACGAGCTGTAACACATCCAAGACAAGAACAGCACCGTTCTCCACCACGAGCTGTATCCCAAACAAGGCAAGAAGATAGATCTGAAGACAGCACCGCAGCTCTTGTCAGATTGTTCGCAGAAACCATCAGTGCAAGTCGCATTCCTATACCTGAACCTACAGTGTTCAATGGTGACCCACTCAGATACAACGACTGGAAGGTGTCCTTTCAGACGCTTGTTGGCAGGAAGAACATACCAGCCGAAGAGAAGATATATTATCTGCGCAAGTACGTGGGTGGATCTGCCAAGAGGGCCATAGAGAGCTACTTCTTACTAGCCACAGAGTCAGCCTATTATGCAGCATGGCATATCCTAGATGCGCGATATGGCAATCCATTCCTCATTGCCAAGGCCTTCAGAGATAAGATTGAGTCATGGCCCAAAATAAGCTCCAAATGCAGTGTGGAACTTCAAGAACTCGCAGACTTCCTGCACAGCTGTGAGGCTGCCATGTCTCAGGTCAGAGGTCTTGAAATACTTAATGATTGCAACGAGAACCAGAAAATACTCTCCAAACTTCCAGACTGGTTGATTTCAAGATGGCGTAGGAAGGTCATGGCCACAGAAGAAGAAACTGGCATGTTCCCGAGCTTCAGCCAGTTTGTCAGGTTCCTCACACGTGAAGCCCAAATCGCTTGCCACCCAACAATCGCTCTTCATGCTCTGAAGCCAGGGGAAAGTAGTCTGGACAAGGGTTCCAGGAGCAGGGATCCTGGTTCCAGGAGCAGAGATCCTGGAGCAAGGGTTTTAGCAACCAGCTCAGATGAGAAAGCCGTAGCCACCGGCTGTGTCTTCTGTGAGAGGGCAGGACACAGTATACAGAAGTGTCGCAAGATTATGCAGATGACAATCAGTGAACGAATTAAGTTTGTCCAAGAGAAGAACTTGTGTTTCGGCTGTCTGAAGTCTGGCCATCGCTCCAAGGACTGTAGAGATAGAAACACCTGCGACACCTGTGAGAGAAGACATCCAACTTGCCTCCATGATGATCGCACCAGGGAAGAAAGGATGTCAACAAGGCCTGATGGAGCAAGGAACAGTGATAAGTACAAAGAAAGAAAGAATAATCAGCCACAAGACCAGGCAGAGAGACCATCACGTGAGGCGACATCGTTTAGAGTCATGCAGAATGATGGGAACACTCATACATCCACAATAGTTCCAGTGTGGGTGTCATCTACAAGTGAGCCAAGTCGTGAGGTTCTGGTGTACGCACTCCTCGATACACAAAGTGACACAACCTTTATCCTCGAAGAGACAGCAAAGGCTCTCAACACAAAAGGTGAACCAGTTCAGCTAAAGCTCTCCACGCTGGCTTCAAGAAACACAGTCGTGTCCTGTTTGAAGCTGACAGGTCTGCAAGTAAGAGGATTCAATTCAGACAAGATAATCACTCTGCCAGTAATTTACTCAAGAGAGTTTATCCCTGCAAACAGAGACCATATTCCCACACCAGAGACAGCGAAGGCATGGCCTCATCTTGAACACATTGCAGATGAGATCGCTTCTCAGCAAAACTGTAATGTCGGCCTGTTAATTGGCTACAACTGTGCTCAAGCCCTCGTTCCGAGACAAGTGGTGGCTGGGGAGGAACATCAGCCGTTTGCTCAGAGAACAGACTTGGGCTGGAGTGTGGTGGGATATGGTAACCCGTGTCTCAACTATGGAGATACAATCGGAATCAGTCACCAAGTCATTGTGAAGCAAGTGACGCCAGGTCTACCATCCTTTTCAGACCTCACAAGTGAAGTGCACTATGTCTGTAGAACACAGATCAAAGAAGTTGTGTTACCTGCAGATGTCATGAAGATGCTTGAGTCTGACTTCGCTGAAAGAGTGTCAGAAGCCAGCCCCATCTCTCAAGAGGATCTAAGGTTCCTGTCGAAAATGGAGAAGGGCATCAAGTTAAAGAGCGACGGTCATTATGAAATGCCGCTGCCATTCAGGAAGGAAAGGCCTAACTTACCGGATAACAAGATCTGTGCTATCCATCGTCTCAATTGCCTAGAAAGGAAGTTGAGAAGGAACGATCAGTACCACAAAGACTACAAGACCTTCATGGATGGGACCATAACTCGCGGAGATGCAGAAAAGGTCCCAGAGAAAGACATCTACAAAGCTCCAGCTTGGTATATCCCACATCATGGGGTGTATCATCCGCAAAAGCCTGGGAAGATACGTGTTGTTTTCGATTGCTCCGCCAAGTACCAAGGGGTATCCTTGAACGACTATCTCCTGACGGGTCCAGAGTTGACAAACACTTTAGTGGGAGTTCTGTATCGCTTTCGAAGAGGTCCGGTGGCAATCGTGTGTGACATAGAACGCATGTTCCACCAGTTCCATGTCAAGGCGGAGGACCAAGATTACCTACGATTTCTTTGGTGGGACGATGGAAATCTTGAAGACCAACCTTCCATCTATCGGATGAAGGTCCACTTGTTTGGTGCAGCTTCGTCACCTGGCTGTGCAAACTATGGACTGAAGCACATCGCTGCCGAAGGACGAGGACACTTTAGTGAAGAGACCATAAAGTTTATCCAAAGGAACTTTTACGTTGATGACGGGTTGCTAAGTGTAGCATCTGAAGACCAAGCAATCCAGCTGGTGAAAGAAGCAAGAGAGCTTTGCAGCACAGGCAAGCTCCGGCTGCATAAGTTCATCTCGAACAGTAAGGAAGTCCTAGCCACAATCCCAAAAGAAGAGTGTGCTGAAGCTCCCAGAGACAAAGACATGGCCCTGGGTGAATTGCACATGGAAAGAGTGCTCGGTGTGCAGTGGTGCGTGTCTTCCGATGAGTTCCAGTTCAGGGTGATCGTCAAAGAGAATCCACTTACTCGAAGAGGAGTCTTGTCCACGGTCGCTTCGGTATACGATCCTCTGGGTTTTGTGGCGCCTTTCATCCTGGTGGGAAAGCAGATCCTGCAGCAGATGTGTCGTGACAAGCTCAGTTGGGATGACACCTTACCTGATGACTTACGACCTCTGTGGGAATACTGGCTCCAAGACCTACAAAATCTGGCTGATGTGAAGATTCCAAGATGCTACGTTCCATCAAGCTTCAAGGTCCAACATTACGAACTTCACCATTTCTCCGATGCCAGTGTGTCAGGCTATGGAGAGTGCTCTTACCTCAGAGCAGTGAGTGCGTCAAGTGAAGTCCACTGTTCCTTAGTAATGGGAAAGTCAAGAGTTGCCCCTACTAAGGTCACAACCATACCAAGGCTTGAGCTGTCAGCAGCAGTTGTAGCTGTCCGCACCAGTGACATGCTTAAGAAAGAACTGGACATAGAGTGCCTACAAGAAGTCTTCTGGACTGATTCAAGGGTTGTCCGTGGGTACATCAATAATGAAGCCAGAAGATTTCATGTGTTTGTGGCAAATCGTGTAGAGCGCATCAAGCAAAGCACAGAGTCTACACAATGGAGATATGTGGCTTCGGAAGAGAATCCAGCCGACCATGCCTCAAGAGGTCTCACAGCAGAGCAACTGATATCCTCTAACTGGTTCACCGGCCCAGACTTTCTTTGGCAGAAAGAGTTACCAAGTGGAGAAGTCAAGGTGGGAGGGATCGCAAGTGACGACCCTGAATTTAAGAAGGTTCAGGTTCTCAACACACAGGTGAAAGAAGTCAGGTCGCTACTAGATCGCTTACACAAGTTTTCAGACTGGTCCAGAATGGTGAAAGCTATCGCCAGACTTCGGCGCCACGTGAAAGAAATTAAAGGTCTCAAGCCAAAGTCCTGTGAAGCCACCAGTTTAGAGGAAAGGAGAGAAGCGGAGCTGACCATAATCAAGATGGTTCAAGAAGCAACCTTCTCACAAGAAATAGAGTTACTCCAGAGTCACAAGGAGACACCAGTCAAGGGCAGAGCCAATAAGTTGCACCGGTTAGGTCCATTCCTGGATGAGCAAGGTGTCCTCAGAGTTGGAGGTCGCTTAGCTCACGCCACCTTAGACCCACAGGTGAAGCATCCAGCAGTCCTTCCAAAAGACAGTCATGTGTCGGTGTTACTCGTCAAGCACTATCATGAGAGAGTGCACCACCAGGGACGAGGGATGACCATGAATGCGCTCCGATCCAATGGCATATGGATACTGGGCTGCAGCAAGGCAGTATCATCCCATATCTACAAGTGCACTATGTGCAGGAAATTCAGAAGATGCACGGAACAGCAAAGAATGGCAGACCTCCCGGAGGACCGAATGGAAACAGCTCCTCCATTCACCTACTGCGGAATGGACTGTTTTGGACCATTCTACGTAAAGGAAAGAAGAAAAGAGCTAAAGCGTTACGGATTGTTACTTACCTGCATGTGTTCCAGGGCTGTTCACATTGAAATGCTCGACGACTTGACCACAGATGCTTTCATTAACGCTCTGCGTTCATTCATCGCCATTCGTGGGAAAGTGCGTCAGATAAGAAGCGATCAAGGGACAAACTTCGTCGGAGCAAGACGAGAGTTCGATGAAGCACTGAAAGAGATGGATCAGGAAGAGTTCAAGGAACTTGGATGCGAGTTCATCATGAACACCCCTGCTTCAAGTCATATGGGTGGTATCTGGGAAAGACAAATACGCACCATCAGAAGTGTCTTGACGTCCATTCTAGAACAGTCAGCCACACAACTTGACTGCTCCTCTCTGCGAACGTTCCTGTATGAAGTCATGGCGGTTGTAAACAGCAGACCTCTGACCACTGATTGTCTCAATGATGCAGCTAGTCCAGAGCCCCTGACACCGAACCACATCCTGACCATGAAGTCCACAATCCTCGCTCCGCCTCCTGGAAAGTTCGTCAAGGAAGATCTGTACCTCCGCAAAAGATGGCGTCGAGTTCAACTCTTATCCAACCACTTCTGGACAAGATGGAAGAAAGAGTACCTCCTAAACCTCCAACAGAGACAGAAGTGGACCAAAGATCGTAGGAACGCAAAGGTCAATGACGTTGTGCTCCTACAAAATGATGCCACACCACGTAACCAGTGGAGGTTGGCGAAGGTTATCGAAGTGTACCCAGGGAAAGATGGGAGAGTACGAAGACTTAAGTTGCTTATCAGCGACTCAACCCTTGATAAGAAAGGAAAGCGCATCTCTAAACCTGTCCACCTGGAGAGGCCCATCCATAAGACAGTGACGCTGGTGGAAGCAGACTGAAGTTCTTTCTCTCTCTATCTGTCTCCCTCCAGGCCTTTCCTGTGGAGACCAAAGACCGAAGTTATTGTATTTAGTTTTGTTTACTTTCTATGTAGTATGTTGGTTCTAAGTCATTGTAAAATCATATACAATTGATATGTTTGGTGGGAGTGTAACTGCCTCTGTGTTCAGTTTGAGTTTTTGGTTCCTACCAGTTTTTGGTTCCTACCTAAATGCTGTAGAGTAAGAGCGGAACTAAGGGTTGAAGCGCACAGTGTTCCGGGGACGTTTTATGCCGACGCACACGCGTGTAGAAATCTCTATATAAGAGAAAGTTCCGTCACAGTTAGTCAGTTCGATCGATCAGCTCAGTCAGTGAAGTTCCATAATTTCCTCTCTTATTGCATGCAGCCAATAAGGTACGTTTGGTGTTGTGGTTGTTAGCTGCGTGTAAGCTCAAGCCAGGTAGCTAAAGTGCTAACGAAATGTTTGCTAAGTGAGTTTATTGTTATTATTATTGCAGAAGGATTTAATGTGTTTTGTAGGTTAAGTTCATTTTGGGTAACAATATTGTAAAGACATGTGACACTAAGAGACGAAGTAGAAATAATATGAATGTATGTTGTTATTGTTTGATCTGTGATTTATTGTATTTCATGTGTGTGTTTCACAGTTCTCACGGTTTGGATTGAATAAATCCTATCAGTATCATAAAGAACGCATAGCTGTCATCATTGCATGAGAGGGAGTTACATTAATATTTAGGTTAAGCTAATTCTCATTTAGATTTATAGTATAGCTTTGGTTTGCTTGGTATTGGTTTGCTTGTCCTGGTAAGCTAACTTGGTAATAGAAGTTGAACAAACAAAGTTTTACATGGTGAGCCAACTTGATAGACATTTGTAAAAACTTGATAAAATAAGTTTAACCAACATCTTTTTAAGTTATCTTAACTAATATTTTCTAGTCCAAATAACTTGACACATGAAGTTGTGTCAACAGACTACAAGTTGTATCAACTAATTCATTGAAGTGTAATCAACTTGACACTAAATGTTGAATCAACTTGACTAAACATAACTCAGTCAAAGCAACAAGATGACTTGACTTAGTCAAGTTGAGTCAACAAATCATGTTTAACAGTGTAGCTGTTCAACTTGATGAAGGCTACAGGATAGGGATCTGTCAACACAATGAGGAGGTGGACAAAAACACATCCTGTCTAAAAGAATAGACTGTGTGAAGTTCTGTGGTGCCTTTGAGCCGGCCTTGCGTGGTATAGCCCCCCCTGGTGAAAAATGCACCAGCCGCCACTGATTATAGACTATATGTGTGACTGTCCGTCCGATATTGTACAATTTTATTTTTTATAAAAAATGAATCTTTTATTTTTTATAAAAAATGAATCTTTTATTTTTATTCTCAAAATAATCTTCTGGGCCAAATATAATTGCTGGCGGGCCACCAATGGCCCTCGGGCCGCCTGTTGCCGACCCATGTCATAGGGACTTAGCAGGAAGTGGTGGTGGGGCACTGACGAGAGAGAGAGAGAGAGAGAGAGAGAGAGAGAGAGAGAGAGAGAGAGAGAGAGAGAGAGAGAGAGAGAGAGAGAGAGAGAGAGAGAGAGAGGAGAGAGAGAGAGAGAGAGAGAGAGAGAGAGAGAGAGAGAGAGAGAGAGAGAGAGAGAGGAGAGAGAGAGAGAGAGAGAGAGAGAGAGAGAGAGAGAGAGAGAGAGAGAGAGAGAGAGAGAGAGAGAGAGAGAGAAAAGAGAGAGTGTAAAGAGAGAGTGTAAAGAAGCATTGTTTTGATGAAAAATAGCTATTTAAATAGCTATTTTTATTTTGAAAACCAGAAAATCGGAATAGAAGTTTGATTCACAGTCGCTTATTGAATAAACCTAACATAATTAAAATTGAATGAATCTAAAATGAATTAAAAGTTAATGGCGGAATACGCGGGTCCTTTCTCCCGGCTGCTATAAGACATTTCAATGGATCCATCTCAGGTCGTAAGATGGACAGAGGAGGCACAGTGACCTGAGGTCCTCTCTCTCTCTCTCTCTCTCTCTCTCTCTCTCTCTCTCTCTCTCTCTCTCTCTCTCTCTCTCTCTCTCTCTCTCTCTCTCTCTCTCTCTCTCTCTCTACTGTGTCTTTAGGACGTTCCTCCTTACAGTGATAAAACAAATGGCGGTAGGGGGGCTGTTGGTGGTATTTTGACACACATATTTGTGTGACTTTGAAACGTTTGAAAAAGCATTGTTATCAGTATTTTCACAGATGTATCTGTTGTATCTGTTGTATCTGTGTATTGAACTGTTTTTTTTCTCTGGATTGTTAGGTCCTCCCTTTCCTTAATGGACGAGCCTCCACTGATATACACTTATTAACGTAACTGTAAGAGCCATTTTGATGAAGGTGTATGCATACACGTGGGTGTCCAGTAGGTGTCACTATTGAGCCAGGGGTAAACACATAAAGGTAGGAACATTTAGGGAACGGAGAGGGAGCGCAAGGGGGTCCTGCAGTAGAGGTTCTGGGGGACCACCCTGGAGGAGGACACTCGGGAGTTTGTCAACGCCTGTCGGGTTTTCAACCAGCACAAGCCCTCTCATCAGGCTCCTGCTGGTCTCCTGCAACCTTTGCCTGTGCCCCATCGTCCTTGGTATTACAGGTATGCATTATATCATCCAATCCTTTGATACCTCAATAGTTTGCATCAATGTTAGAGGAATAACATGATATTAATGACAAATGTATCGGCCAGACTGTCATTAAACATGATGTATGCAATCTCAGAAGAATAACTAACGTTGTCTATGTCCTTCAGTATTTCTGTCTTGAGTATGTCAGGGCTGGGGATGAGTTTGGAGGACCAATTCTCCACTGATGAAACTTCTAGTAACAGAACATACAGTACAGTGGGTCACTGGTCAAAACAAGGCATGTGTCTTTTGTGTTCTACTTAACAACTTTGATCCAAAGTATTTGAGCCTATATAAGTTACCAAGGCTATATAAGACACTTTAATCTCCTGAGAATCAGCAAAAAACGCTTCCTGATTTCATAATAATGAAAGGAAAAACATCAGCCAGGTATTTATAGAATTTCATACATTTAATAATGTATCCCATATGTCTCTTATAGAGGACATTTTAACTGACATCACAGGGGATATAAATGTCCCACCACTGACATTTTAAATAAAACAAATGCAGCAGTCATTACAATGTTGTGACTTTTTATCTTTGCTCATTCCTCAAGACTGAGGCCACCCGACCTTCTCCTCAGGTCAGTCCTGTTTGAGTTAGACAAGAAAAGTTAACCATTAGTAAAGTTACTGGAACACAGATCATTCAACAGCTAATTGTTACACATTATAACCCGAATTGGGCTTCTGCTGTGCTGTTCAGCAATTTAATTATACTAAGTACAACTCTCAACCAAGTTGGGAGAATGTCTTTGGATACGCAGTCCACAACAAAATGTCCTTGAGAATGGACAATGATTCATTGCTGTATCCCAGTAGTTTAAAGGATAAAGAAGGCCGTCCCTTGTCAAAACAAAGTGGTCAGGGGTCATTTCATGGAGGAAAAAAAAACAACTCACCCATACCAGGATAAGGGATCAGACCAAGGCTGAACCATAATTCCCCATCCCTATCCTTCAAGCTATCAACCATCATTTGACTGGCTCTGTCCCCTTTGCCCATCACCATGTCGATGAGACAACGTGCTCTGTCCACTTTGCTCGTCTGGTTCTCCGTCACAGAGTCCTTGTCCTCGGTACTCAACACTTTCTTCTGCCACAGGTCATCCAGGAGACCTTTGATAACAGGCATTGGAACTTTCTGCACAAAGTCAGCACGGATCCTTGAAAGCTCTGAGAAAAAAAGGGCAATAGAAAGTGTTGTAGTCAATACAATCTTTGGGTGTGTATAAATAAACAAATGCATAGGCCTACATCAAATACATCGGAATATAGGAATACGTTCCTTATTTTGATACTAGGCTATATTGTGTTTAAGTGATGTGTGGTTCCTCGTTTTCTCAACATCTATACTCTCTTGTCTCTTCTTGTTGTAGGCCTATGTACGGTGGACCCTGCTATATGGTAGTAGTAGGCGGTCATACCATTTGCTACCTGCGTATATCCAAAGTCACCTGTATTGCATCACTAGGTCTGCGACCGTTTCTAGGGTTTCTGTGGGCCTTAGGCAAAATCGCCCAATTGGTTTTGGGGGGGGCCTTCGAAATGACAGAGCATTTATTACAGAGCCTCGAAATTACAGAGCGGCAATCATCGTGAAGTCCAACGGGGGGGAGGGGGGGGGGCGGTGATCGCGAACATCATGAAGTGGACCGCGAGCAATAATATAATATAATCTGAAAAAATAATCTGTCGTCCTCGGGGGCACACTAGCGACACACTAAAACGGACCCTGGTCGTTCTCTCGAATGTGTCTACTTCTTCAAACGAAAATCCGAATTAACGTAGTTAATAACCTACACCGAAGTGTGCAAAAGAGAAATATATGTTTCTTGCGCATTCAAACTAGCCTACATCATACATGGTTATTATGAAGACGGCCTACCTTCCATCGTTTACAGGGCTAGACGTGAGTTGTGGCTGATGTTCAATTTACTTTCGTTTTGCAAACTTCTACAATGTGTGTGTGTGTGTGTGTGTGTGTGTGTTTTATTGGCTTGGATCCCCGTGACGTGTTTCATGTTATTATTATTGTTAATAATAACGTGTGCATAGATATTTTTATGATGTAAGGAATAACGGAATTCTGATTCCGACAGATTCACGACAGTATAATTTGCAGCTGAAAAAAAGCCACAATGTTCGCGATCGCGACCCCCCCCCCCCCCCGTTGGACTTCATGATGTTCGCGACCCCCCCCCCCCCCTCGGACGGTGATAGTGGGGGCTCTAGTCTCTAGCTGTTATTTGGGGGTCGCGGGCTGAAAGGTGAACCCCTGGTCTAGACTATAGAGCACAAACCAAAAGGTCGGACAAATATGAAATGACGGGAGTGTAAACCGTGATAGTTTAGGCAGGGTGTTCGACACATTGTTATGAACTGTTCTCCTCAGAATACATCAGAACCGTTTATCGTACCAACTTAGTGTCTCACAACGTATCACATCAAGAAGACATGCGTCTCATTGACCATAATAAAGAAATTAAACTATGTTTTTCGTTTGTCGTTGAAAATATAGTCATCTACACACTGTAGTAGGTGAGGCTACACAACAAAGGAATCTTGACAACGCCCCTAATCGTTCGTTCAAATATAGTTTCTAGTTCAGATCAAAACGTCTAAAACCAAATGTGTATCATACCGCATTGGACAACATTTAATCGTAATCACGGATTACCTTCCATACTGATGTGACGTCTTCGCTCCGATTCAATGCAGCCTACTTGTTGCTTTTAACTCACACTTCCTGATTTGTAGACCGGTTAGGTAGGTTAGGTTTTGATTTGTTTTATATCCTGGTGAAAACCCTGCAAGTGTGATATTGGTTATGGGCCAGTTACTGAAATCCCACGTTGTCATATAAATGATCACAGATATTGTTCATAACCAGGTAAACCAGCTATATACAGAAATAATTATTTGATCCCTTGCTGATTTTCTAAGTTTGCCCACTTACAAAGAAATGAACGGTCTATAATTTTAATGGTTCGTTTATTTTAACAGTGAGAGGCAGAATATCAAAAAAAGTCATCCCAGGTGTCTTTTATACAGGTAATGAGTTGATATTAGGAGTACCTTCTTAAAGCGAGAGGACATATCTAACTGGTCTGTCGGAGCCAGAATTATTGTTGGTTGCAAGGGGATCAAATACTTATTTCACTCAATTAAATGGAAATCAATTTATAACTTTCATATGATGTACATTTCTGGATTTTCTTTTTGTTTCTCACTGTTAAAATAAACCTTCCATTACAATTATAGACTGTTCATTTCTTTGTAAGTGGGCAAACACACACACACACACACACACACACACACACACAAAAAGGTCCTGAATAAAGCTTGTGCTTATGGCTTATTAAAATGTTTTAAAAAGTACATGGTACAATCTAAAGAAATTAAATTCCCTGAAGTGTATATAGTTTCAAGAAGTTGAGCACAGTTTATACCAATCTACAAAATAGATTTCTAATACAAAATATATACAACTCCAACCTGCTTCCCATGGCCCACAAGTGGTAATGCCTGATCATTACATTCAAGTGAAACAATATACAGTTTAGTTATTTCCCCTAGTTTACGCTTATATTATATACTGTATATTACGCCATATAAGGGGGTACCTGAGGGATACAGCTTTGTACAAATGTACTAAACATTATATCATCGATTACTTTCAACTCAAAACAACAGACCAGTTGTGAATTGCAGGACTGATCAAAACAGTCCATTGTAATTCCAATGTAAGACATTCCCTTTTAGTTCCCTCAGGAAAGGGATATGGCCTGATGTCATGTTGGCCATACTCAGAGGATCAGGAAACATTCAGACAGCTTCACAGTTTCAGGATCTTTGGTCCCTCGCTTGCATTTTGGTCCATCACAGGTTCTTTGTTGCCTTCTTTCAATGGTCGACCTGTACGGCACCATTGGCATCTGCGAAGGCCATCGTCGTGTCATTGAACGGAGCCATTTATCATGTCTGAGGAAGCAAACAACAGACAGGAAATGAGTGCACGTCAGTGTTCATCCCAAACAAAACATCCCTCTGTGCTGTTTGACATCAGATCACAGAAGAGAGGTCTTCATTGCACTCCCCCTTACTTCCAATCTATGTATATATTTAACTTATACAGTTTTGTACTTTTTTACTTTAATCCTATTTTTATAACTGCTGTCTGTCGTCGGGTATTGCACATAAGATTTTCACTCATTGCTTATACTTGTATAAACTGTGAAGTGACAATAAACTTGACATGTGGCTGTGGGCGTCATTTAACAGTGAATGCCAACTGAACACAAGGTCTGTATGACGTTATAAAGAGGTGAGGTGTTAAAAGGAGGTGTGCGTGCATGCGTGCGTGTGTGTGAAGTATGTTACCTTTCAACAACTGATGAGCCTCACGGCAGGTCCTTCAGATCCTCCAGACTGCTCAGCAGGTGCTGTGCTGTGGCCTCTCCTCGTGGCCTTTGTTTCTTCCACAGCACCAACATCTTCAGCTTCTGCATGGACACTCGTCTGTCTCTCTGCCTTGATGTTGTCCAGATCTGTGATGCTCAGCTTCAGGTAGATGGCCGCCTGCTCCCACTCCTGTCCCAGCGATTCGGCTACCTGTAGGAGCTGCTTATCGGACAGAGCCTTTGTTTTTCTGTTTCCGTCTGGGTGAGAAGAGACAGAAGGGAGCAGGCAGGTCATATTAAAGTTTTACCCTTCGGAGAACACATCATAGAGGTCGCGCCGTTTTACCAAGACAGAGCTCAGCTGTCCTGGTTGAAACTTGTTTTCATCCCAAACCAGATGCAGGCTGTCTCGAATGTATCAAGAGTACCAATTTCAAGTTTGTAGGGAGACCAATCGTCTCATTCCAAAGACCAAGATGGCCTCACCTGACTCATCCATGCAGCGAGATTTCTTATTGGCCACTTCTTCTTCTGATGCCCTGCTACTTTCTGGCCCCCATTTCCTGCAGAAAATGGGAAGTCATGGGTGTGATAAGGGTTTTGGGTGACTGGAGAACATGTACCATAGCCTCTACGTGGTATCTCTCTATATTGAAGAACAGCACCGCCAGACAAGGAACAAGGCACCACCTACACAACAACACAACAAACCCTTACCTCCTGTGGTTTGACAATGTAAAAGGAGGAGGCTGTTCAAAGAAGGCCTCAAAGTCACCCTTTAGCTTGATGATTTCCAAGGTGAATTTAAATTCCTGGACACACAAACACACAAATCAGTTTCTAAAATGAAAATATCGAATCAAAATTTGAATGGGAACATGAATGAAAACATGCCTCCACTACACAGGTGCACGGCAACACACAGACCTTGGGGCTGATGTCTCGTTCCGGCTCGCTGATGAGCTGGTACTTCTTGGTGTCCAGATTGCACCCTTCGCCTCCTCCCAAGGATAAAAATAATATTATGCTTCCTCACCGGGCGGGTGTGTTGGGGTCCTGGGGCCGGGAAGAGAGGAGGAAAGGAGGGCGGGAGGGGGAGGGAGGGAGAGAGTTAGGGAGAGGAAGGAAGGGGTGGGTGTGCCACGCCTCACCCCTCCTTAAGCACAGTGCATACTCGGGAGAGAATTTAAAATCAGTGCCCGCAGGCTTCTCTTTCCCGTAGCCAGCCCCACACACACACACACACACACACACACACACACACACACACACACACACACACACACACACACACACACACACACACACACACACACACACACACACACACACACACACACACACACACACACACACACACACACACACACACACACACTTGGGAAGTGATGCCCCGACGTCTACACTCACTGTAATCGCCCCTTAGAGATGTTCCTTGGAGTAACCTTGTCATAGTCAGAAGTCTGTTGGAAGAGAACCAATACAAAACTAAACCTTAACAACCATAACAATGAATAGATCAAATGATCACTATCCAAGAAAGAGTTTTATTCACCTGCTGAGCCGCTTTGCATTTTTCGCACTGGGGCTTGAAGTGCATCTACTCTTTGGGGGTACAGTGGTAGGGGTACAGTGGTAGGCTGCTTTTGGGAGAATATACAATATATTTTATTACTATAATGTACAAACTCATCCCTGTACAAAAGAAGGTAAGAATACTGGAGATTGTGTGTGTGTGTGGGTGTGTGTGTGTGTGGATGTGTGTGGGTGGGTGTGTGCGCTGATTGCATTCAAAGAGAGTAAAGAATCCATCCCTAAATGTGGAAAGATCAATCTCATCTTCTGAAGTATCCCATGAAATGTACTTTTGTTCGGTTCGATTGGTGGTTCCTGCTTTGAGGTCAGCGAAGTCAAATCATTTTGACCAATTGTATTCAGTGTTAATATTATGAAAAAAAACTCTGGTGCTGATCACAATAAATTAGGCGTCAAAACACTTTTTGCCACAGCTTTTAAAAATGTTAATCTACTAAATAATGATTTCCTTTTTCAAAGCACAAATGGCAAATGGTGATATAGAATAAAAAGTTGCCTTGCTTTGACTCGCTGTAATGTGAAGTCACACAGACGTCACACCTCACTCACCTTGAGACATATCCTCTCCTGCCCGCCCATCTGAAAGAATACATCAAGGGGTAAACGTGAGATACTTTTAACACAGACGGTGAAACATGTAGCATGGAAAAGAGCTAAATGAGGCACCGCGTCTCCCCGCGTTTGCCAACTGGAGGAGTGGCACGCCTCACCTTCATCCTCTCCATCCCGCTCCCCGCTGGCTTCTGGCAGAACACACACGCAGAAGAGAGAGTAAGGGAACGTCCAGGAGGTATGTAGCAAGGAGCAACAAGAAAGAGAGGGAGAGAGAGAGATGACAAATAAACAGGTAAAAAGACGGGTAGTGAGGCTCCACCACATAGATGTCGAAAGAAAGCCATCTCCATCACTAAGGACCGCAACCACCCTGGGCACCACCTCTTCTCCCCCCTACCGTCGCCGGTTACGCAGCATCCGTACAAGGACGAAGTTTTGATCCACAGGCAGTGTGCCTACTGAACGGCTAGGAGTGCTGCCACCATCATAACATTGTCATTAACATTACACTATGATACTTTGCTGGACTTTCTGGACTCATCAGTTACTGCACTGTACTGCACTGTATTCATTATGCTGCTGCACTACAAAATGCTTTTTGCACAATTCAACACATGTACATATCATCCATCAGTCCATTTGTTGTTCTTTTCATGTTCATTTTTATTGTGTATAGTATTTTTATAATACTGTGTTTTAGAAATTCATACTGCAGGAGGGAATGGGGAGAAGGCATTCCATTGTACTTGTTATAATATAATAACAATAAAAATCTTGAATGAATCACTGTGTCCCGACTGTGAAACATTGCCAGCGTTGACCGCTAAATGGATTGAACTCTTCCAGTCTCTGCTTGGCTTGCCTTTAGGGAGGACCTGAGAGTGAACTCATTGATTAACGGCAATTACTAAATTCTGCTCCATGTTGTTCCTCAGGAAGTTCCAAGTATTTAATGTCCATTTTATAAACAGGTTTCTAAAATGTTGTTTTTCATGATATTACCTGAGCCACTGCCGTCCACTTCCAGTAGGTTTCCTGAGACCACACAAGATGGCCCAGTTAGTTAGTAAGTACTTACTACTACCAACAAACTACTCTTAGTTACTTAGTTAAAGCTCACTTAGTTAACTTAAAATCTCAACTTAAACTTAAAAGACATCCGGTAATATATAATAATTTCCATTTCCAATAGTTCTCACTGAATTATTACCGGAGAAAGTGTCACAACTCAGTGGGTAGGTTGGACCCCGAACGCAGACAGAGACCAGAGAAAAGTGGTTTTATTTGGCACAGAACACAAGCGCATGTAATGTCAAAGATAGGCGATGGTCAGGTTACCGGGAGGTCGAGGTGCGTCGTACCGACAGGTAGTAGACGGGCGGATCGTTGGGGACAGGCGATGGTCAGGTTACCGGGAGGTGTTGAATAAACGTTTTTTTCTTAATTCTCAAAGGTATCTCAGGTATCGTATTTTATCGATAATAGTAGATTACTGACCAACACGATGTATTCATTGTGGAAAAATAAGTATATCAGAGTGTATCAGGTCAAATAATAATATGACCTTGAAAGTGTGTGTGTGTATTGTGCATGTGTGGTGCATACTAGTGTATGAATAACAACACAGGGATAGAAATGGGATTCTCTCTGGGAATAAAGTGATTACCTTTCCCGTCAGATGTGCAGACGTCACCATCTCTGCAGGGACAACAAGAGAGCATTATAAAAACCACGTTCCTTGCAGGCATCCACACACACACACACACACACACACACACACACACACACACACACACACACACACACACACACACACACACACACACACACACACACACACACACACACACACACACACACACACACACACACACACACACACACACACACACACACACACACACACACACACACACACACACACACACACTTTAGAGTTATGGCACCAAAACAGGAAGTGTTGCTAACATCTGCTCTCCCAACGTCCCCAGACACCATCCCATCCTGTAACGTCCCTTCCTGCTCTCCTCTGGCCTTCTGTTCTCAATCTTCTACCTACTTTCTATCAAGATGATTCCGTGGATGGCCCAGCCATGGCAGCTATAGTGACACAAAAGTAACCCGTAGTGCTAAGTAACACACTTGGGCCCATAACAAACGAGTGACACGGAAGTCTTTTGTTTCGTTTACTTGACACAATTTTGTCAGCGCACACACACACACACACACACACACACACACACACACACACACACACACACACACACACACACACACACACACACACACACACACACACACACACACACACACACACACACACACACACACACACACACACACACACACACACACACACACACACTACCCTGAAGGAGTGAAATGAATGAGTTAATACATGAAATGGAAGTAGCCCTCAAGAAGAACACGGACAACCTGTTTGAATCAACAAGTGACGACTTGTGACCAACGCGCTCAGCTCTCGTTGGCGCTGGCCGCCATATCAAAGATGTTTGTACCTCACTCTATCCAAGACCGTGGTCTCACCTGCTGAGCCAGACTAGTCTGAATAGTGTAGACATGTCGGTTACCATAAAGCCCCTTTGGGTTTGAAGTTGTGGAGTGCTGTGTACAAGGCGTGCTGTATGTTTATGTGCGTCTTGTTGTCGTGGATCTGCCTTATTCATTTAGACGAGTCGAACTAATTGCTCTTTGAAAATGAGTTTGTGTCGATGCAATGTGACTAAAAACATCTCAAAAGGACAATATGAGGTAGCCCCACTCCTACCGCAGCCAAAGTACAGGAAATTAAAGTCATACTTTCAAGCCATTGTGTCCTTCCTAACGTGTCTGTATCTGTCTGAGAGATCAGCGAGAAAATAAGTGGTGTGTGAGGGTTTTAATACGTCCCTTGCTTTTCAACGTTTGCACTGCTGTAGGCTATTCATTTAGGAGTTTCAACAGCACTGGGGGTATGGGTATTATGGCATATTTCAGCAAATACTGATATTATAACTGCATTATTGAATGTGACATACACTGAGACTATTTGCTGTGGAATAACATTGATTTTGCTCGTCCTTTACCTGGATAGTGGACATGGCAAATGGGATTGTGGGGGATTGTGAACCCTGGTCGGGTCATTGAAAGCCAATTGCCCTGCAGGGTGACATTCCAGACAGACGGCTCGACGATAGAAGACAAGAGCTTGAGGGTTCAGTGGGTGTTCTTGTACATCTCCGGATCTTGTTATCAGCTCCAAGATCCTGAGTTCATGTTTGTGCAACTTAAATCAAATATTAAAAAGCGGTTCCACTTTGTCAATGGTGTGGATGGTTATTATTTTTTTACGCATGCATGATCATCAATAGAACAGGTAATTATAGGTAAATAATAATATATATAATTACAAAAACACAATGTGTGTGTGTGTACATACATACACACACACACATTGTGTTTTTGAAATTATCTTTCAAAGCACTATTCTAATATCTAATATGCTAAATAGAATAGAATAGTGTAGAAGAAAATATCCGCTTTATTAATTCAGTAAAGCCAACCCGTTTTAGTGTAAGCCCTAAATGAACGACATGACAGATAGTAAAGGACGTGAAGACGACACATGGTACCTAGTTCAAACCACATGGTCTGTCTTCTTGATTCTGTGCAACATTGTAATATTCGACGGCGTCTATACTATAGACGCCGTCGAATTACGAAGAACTATAGACTCTATAGTACTAGTCTAATACCAGTGAAGTACTTTGAACTCTTATCGGCTTAGGCCAACATAGATGGCCAACGGTTTGAGTAAATATCACTTCCGTGTACAATACACACACACACACACACACACACACACACACAGCAACCTTAATGCATCTCATCTTTCTTTTCGTGTGCGTGACACCTAGAGACAGGTATAGCTGATACATCTACCACAATGAGTCATCATCATCATCATCATCGCAATAACAAACCGACATGTGGAGGAGACGCGCCTCAACAAAGAGACGGCGCGATGTGTGTGTTTGCGTTAAAACCAGCTATCTCTCACGATAGTCGATGGGTCGACACGTTCGATAATGGGTCGATAATGAATACTTTACACGTGTAGTGAACAGTGTTTGTACAGTAAAACATTCGAACAAACATAAAACAATCGTCCTCCTGAGTCTACAGTTGACCATCATTACAAATAGTAAAACCTTACCCCTCTCCCAATTGACAAGTCGGTTCGAGGTGCGCCATCTCCGCTACCATCCTCCTCGGGTCAGTCGGTCGTGTCCTCCGCCCTATTTTTAACTTTCGTTGACCTTCGTCGAAGTCCTTCGGGTAACAGGTGTGTGTGTGTCTACATTAGTGATGGGAATTCCGGCTCTTTTGAGTGAGCCGGCTCATTTGGCTCGGCTCACCAAGAAGAGCCGGCTCTTTCGGCTCCCAAACGGCTCTTCTATTTTACCACATATACCTTTTATAATTCAATCAAATGTAGCCCTATTTTGACTAATTATTTATATGTATACACATATATCACTTAAATTATTCAATACATCCTTTGTACTGAAGTATTCAAAAGTAAAAATTAAAATTGTAATATAAATTATGGCCAATTGTTTTCATTGCATTTACAGACCCTTGTAACTTGTCTGATACCACCCAATGAATGCACTGACTTGCTTGTAGAACCACGCTACACACAGCAGATAGCAACACCTAGAACAACTTAAGCATAGACATTTAAAATAAGGACAGCTACTGTATTTTTGTATATTTTACATTTTTATTTAAACAAAAAGCCCTAACAAAACAGCAGGGCTCTATTTCAGTATAAAATATAGAACAAAAGACAATAACAGCTGACATAAATCTTAAAAAATAGAAATAATCATAAATAAAAACAAATATAATGAAAATAAATATTTTGCAATGCTAAAAACAGCAGCAAATAACAGTCTCTATCATAAAAAAAACATAATAAAAATAAATGTATTGTAATGTGCAAAACAGCAGTCTCTAATGAACTTACCACCATCAACTATCAAACTAACATTCTTCTTTTCAGGGCAGATTGGCATTGAGGAAGACCAAGTGTTATTATCTGCCCTGTTTTAGAACATACATTGGATTTAGAGCCTGTGTGAAGCTTTCCATTTTCCATTGTCCTCCACAATGGAAAATGGTTGGAAATCACTTGCAATCATTTTGGCCAATTCTTCATCCACTATGTTCTGTCTAGCTGGGGTCATTCATTGCCTTTGATATAAATATGCTTATTGAGGTCTGTGTAGCTGTTGGTAGTAGACCACTGGCAGAAGCAGGCAGTCTGCCTTTTTTCTTCCAACTGAACTGTTGGATGCTCAGTTCTCAAGTGCCTGTGGAGGTGGTTTGTGGACCCTGCTCTATATGAGAGCTTCATGTTGCAAATTCTGCATTCTGCCTTTGTGTTTGCACAATTGTTAAAATGCAGCCAAATGCTGCTTCTTTTCCTACTTTCACTCATCGTATTAGCACGACGCAAACTGACACTTCACCGTGTGTTTTCCTCTCCCTCGGTTAGCAACCAGCACTGAGCACGCGCCGCCCCTCCTCCTTATCTATCCTCACGTGATGCACAGCATGCGCGTGACATTCAGTCACTGCATGTACGCAGAGCACCCGTAACAAATCAATAACGGCTCGTTCTCGGGTGCGAGCCGGCTCCCGTCGTTCACTAAAAAGAGCCGGCTCTTTGAGCCGGCTCGTTCGCGACCGACACATTACTAGTCGCCACACACACACACGCACACACACGTACGCTGCCTCTAAGAAAACGTACAAAAAAGGTTCTGAATAAAGCTTGTGCTTGCAGTGGATTATTAAAAATATTTTAAAAGTACTGTAGTGTATTTTTATACACTAAGTATTAAACTAAAACACTATATGTGATACTGTATGCATTGTAAGGGCCATGCGTGTTGAGGTGACCAAAAGGCGTTGCCAGAAATGCAACCCCCTGGGGTTGCCGGAGATGCGACCAGCAGATATGGCCAGGAATACGACCCCCCTTGGGGGTTTGAGCCATAAACTTGTGACGTGACGATGAAGACACCGTGACCAACCAGAGTGCTGGTTGTACCTCTCAGACCAATAGTATTAAGTTGATGTTTGTTACTTTGACCACTAGGAGTAGTATATGTTTGTGATACTACTTTCTATATAATGTTTGGTAAAGGAGCGCGTCGCCAGTCTGCGAATTGGCACGGCAGGCTCCATCTCGCTGCAGCAGATGCTTTCATTTGATGCTTTGTTCAATAAACACCTTGAACTTAGTATCCGGACCTCTGAGAAGATTCTTATTCCACCGAGTAGAAATTATACTACAGTACATGGTACAATCTAAAGAAATTAAAATTCCCTGAAATGTATTTAGTTTGAAGAAGTTGAGCACAGTTTATACCAACCTACAAAATATATTTCTAATACAAAATATATACAACTTCAACCTGCTTCCCATGGCCCGCAAGTGGTAATGCCTGATCATTACATTCAAGTGAAACAATATACCGTTTAGTTATTTCCCCTAGTTTACGCTTTCAACACTGAAGCACCATGATAGCATCTATAGCTGGCTACACAATTAGCTATAGCTAAGGTAATGCCTCAAATAAAAAAAAGAATCCTCCAAAATAATGTATTCATATTGATATCTGGATATAAGCGGGTACCTGAGGGATACAGCTTAGTACAAATGTACTAAACATTATATCATCGATTACTTTCAACTCAAAACAACAGACCAGTTGTGAATTGCAGGACTGATCAAAACAGTCCATTGTAATTCCAATGTAAGACATTCCCTTTTAGTTCCCTCAGGAAAGGGATATGGCCTGATGTTGTCATGTTGGCCATACTCAGAGGACCAGGAAACATTCAGACAGCTTCACAGTTTCAGGATCTTTGGTCCCTCGCTGGCATTTTGGTCCATCACAGGTTCTTCATTGCCTTCTTTCAATGGTCGACCTGAATGGCACCATTGGCATCTGCGAAGGCCATCGGCGTGTCATTGAACGGAGCCATTTATCATGTCTGAGGAAGCAAACAACAGACAGGAAATGAGTGCACGTCAGTGTTCATCCAAACAAAACATCCCTCTGTGCTGTTTGACATCAGATCACAGAAGAGAGGTCTTCATTGCACTCCCCCTTACTTCCAATCCATGTATATATTTAACTTATACAGTTTTGTACTTTTATCCAATTTTTAACTGCTGTCTGTCGTCGGGTATTGCACATACGATTTTCACTCATTGCTTATACTTGTATAAACTGTGAAGTGACAATAAACTTGACATATGGCTGTGGGCGTCATTTAAAGGTGAATGCTAACTGAACACAAGGTCTGTATGACGTTATAAAGAGGTGAGGTGTTAAAAGGAGGTGTGTGTGCGTGCATGCGTGCGTGTGTGTGAAGTATGTTACCTTTCAACAACTGATGAGCCTCACAGCAGGTCCTTCAGATCCTCCAGCCCTCCAGGCTGTGCTGTGGCCTCTCCTCATGGCCTTCGGTTCTTCCACAGCACCAACATCTTCAGCTTCTGCATGGACACACTCGTCTGTCTCTCTGCCTTGATGTTGTCCAGATCTGTGATGCTCAGCTTCAGGTAGATGGCCGCCTGCTCCCACTCCTGTCCCAGCGATTCGGCTACCTGTAGGAGCTGCTTATCGGACAGAGCCTTTGTTTTTCTGTTTCCGTCTGGGTGAGAAGAGACAGAAGGGAGCAGGCAGGTCATATTAAAGCTTTACCCTTCGGAGAACGCATCATAGAGGTCGCGCCATTTTACCAAGACAGAGCTCAGCTGTCCTGGTTGAAACTTGTTTTCATCCCAAACCAGATGCAGGCTGTCTCGAATGTATCAAGAGTACCAATTTCAAGTTTGTAGGGAGAACAATCGTCTCATTCCAAAGACCAAGATGGCCTCACCTGACTCATCCATGCAGCGAGATTTCTTATTGGCCACTTCTTCTTCTGATGCCCTGCTACTTTCTGGCCCCCATTTCCTGCAGAAAATGGGAAGTCATGGGTGTGATAAGGGTTTTGGGTGACTGGAGAACCTGTACCATAGCCTCTACGTGGTATCTCTCTACATTGAAGAACAGCACCGCCAGACAAGGAACAAGGCACCACCTACACAACACCACAACAAACCCTTACCTCCTGTGGTTTGACAATGTAAAAGGAGGAGGCTGTTCGAAGAAGGCCTCAAAGTCACCCTTTAGCTTGATGATTTCCAAGGTGAATTTAAATTCTTGGACACACAAACACACGCACACGCGCACACACACACACACACAAATCAGTTTCTAAAATTAAAATATCTAATCAAAATTTGAATGGGAACAACATGAAAACATGCCTCCACTACACAGGTGCACGGCAACACACAGCCCTTGGGGCTGATGTCTCGTTCCGGCTCGCTGATGAGCTGGTACTTCTTGGTGTCCAGATTGCACCCTTCGCCTCCTCCCAAGGATAAAAATAATATTATGCTTCCTCACCGGGCGGGTGTGTTGGGGTCCTGGGGCCGGGAAGAGAGGAGGAAAGGAGGGCGGGAGGGAGGGAGTGGGGAAAAAGAGGGCGGGAGGGGGAGGGAGGGAGAGAGGCAGAGAGTTAGGGAGAGGAAGGAAGGGGTGGGTGTGCCACGCCTCACCCCTCCTTAAGCACAGTGCAAACTAAAATCAGTGCCCGCAGGCTTCTCTTTCCCGTAGCCTCAAAGACACATTCTCTCACACACACACACACACACACACACACACACACACACACACACACACACACACACACACACACACACACACACACACACACACACACACACACACACACACACACACACACACACACACGGGATCAGATGAACTAGATAGGCACTTGGGAAGTGATACACTGACGTCTACACTCACTGTAATGGCCCCTTAGAGATGTTCCTTGGGGTAACCTTGTCATAGTCAGAAGTCTGTTGGAAGAGAACCAATACAAACCAAAACCTTAACAACCATAAGAATGAATAGATCAAATGATCACTATCCAAGAAAGGGTTTTATTCACCTGCTGAGCCGCTTTGCATTTTTCGCACTGGGGCTTGAAGTGCATCTCCTCTTTGGGGGTACAGTGGTAGGAAGGCGTGGCTGCTTTTGGGAGAATATACAAGATATTTTATTATTATAATGTACAAACTCATCCCTGTACAAAAGAGCTCTAGCGCTACTAACTAGCTAAAGAAACATAAGGTAAAAATACAGGTGTGTGTGTGTGGGTATGGGCAGGGTGCGAACTGGAGGGGAGCAGGGGGAGCTATAGCTCCCCTAGTGGTGACATGAGCTCCCCTGGGAACATGGTTTGTGAAATTTGGGGGGAGCTCTCTAAAATACTTATGAGAGAAGGGCTATGTGCATCGTTGTGTTGTGTGTGTGGCGTCGCGTCTCTCCAGGCAGTGAGAGGGTTGTGTTGTGCTATAGCTGTATTATTAATATTAATATTGTTCATGGTTGGTGCCGCTGGCTGCCAGTGGCGTTTTCTCCCGGAGGCCAAGGGAAGCCAGGCTTCCCCTGTTTTTTCGGATTGTAGTTATAATTTTAATAAATAAATAAAAACACTTTTTTTTCGGTAATTCTCCTTTGCTGTGTGTTGCTGCCGGACCGTCTCTCCCCCATTCTCATTGAGTACCGTATTGACCCGAATATAAGACGGGGTTTTTTTCCGAGAAAAAAATCTGAAAAAGAGGGGTCGTCTTATAATCGGGGTTTAGACTTTTCGATGTACCGTAATTGCACATGTAATTGCGCAACAACAGATCGCGCCAAACGAGTGTTCCGAGACACCGCGCGACACTTAAAGTCACTCAAAGTCTTAAAGTAACAGTACATAAAAACAGTTTCCTGGAGAGATAGAAATGGAGAGACACAGCGACCAACTTGAAAAAAGAAAAACGCCTGTGTATTTTGACATGCCAACATCTGTCACAGTGCATAAGAAAGGCGACAAATCAGTGATTGTGAAGTCTACTGGAAACGAGAAGAGCCGAGTAACGGTCATGTTAACGCGCCTCGCAGATGGGACAAAACTTCCTCCGTACGTGGTTTTAAAACGCAAGACTGTACCTAAAGAGGCAGTGACTGTACCTAAAGAGGCAGTGACTGTACCTAAAGAGGCAGCCAGCTGGCGTTATCGTACGCGCCCAGGCAAAGGGCTGGATGGAGACGGAGCTTGTGGTGGACTGGCAAGTTGGTCAAGGTGGTGTGGGGCAGACGGCGTGGGGGACTCAGAAAGAAGAGGAATATGTTGATTCTGGATGCTTTCCGTGGACACTTGACTGAGCCAGTCAAAAAGTGAAAGAGTGATGATCACTAGGTGACCTAGTGATCATACCGGGCGGAATGACAAGCCAGCTGCGCAATCTGCGCAAGAGATACACAGAGTGGCTCCTGGCTGGTCATCACGCACTGACACCGTCTGGAAAAATCCAAAAGCCTGCAGTACGTTTGCTCTGTGAATGGATATTGCAAGCATGGGCTGACGTTTCCCCAGAAAGCATCATTAATGGGTTAAGAAATGCTGCGTATCAAATGCCATGGATGGCAGCGAGGATGACGTGATGTGGGAGGAGACGGGGAAGCGGACAACGTGAGTGACGATAGCGGGAGTGAGAGCGAACAACCAGCGATGTAGAAGACGGCTGAATGAGAAGACGTGATGTGACCAATAGACTGATGTTCTGAAATGTTGTACTGTTTCATTGCTCTACTGTTTTATTGCGCTACCGTTTTATTGCACTACTGTTTTATTGCTATCTATCTAGCCTGTTTTCTTTTTGTTCGCCAAGTTAGGCAAATTTGAACACAATGTGTGATGTGTGTTATCATTATTTTCAAATAAAATGATTTTCTTTCAAAAAAAAAATATTTGGTCTTCAAATTTTTTTTTCTCCAAAAATGAGTCTTGAAAAAGAGGGGTCGTCTTATAATCGGGGTCGTCTTATATTCGGGTCAATACGGTATTTTACAAAGAGTGAAACAACAGCGCCCCTCTAGATGTTATGGTGAAACAGTAAATTGCATTCACTGTTGCCAGAGGAAGCCAGCCGAATGAGCTTCCCTTGGTGAAAAAAAAAATGGAGGGATTGTCCCGGATTGACCAATCAGATGAGGTCCACGTCATGCCCCCCAGCCAACCTGTGATTGGTCAGGGCCATGCCAAGGGATGCCAGCCGTCTCTGGCTTCTCTTCAAGGGAATGGGATCCCTTGATCCCATTGGATCGATTTGAAGGGAATCCCTTGCCTCACAATCCAATCAAATCACATCAACATCAGTACGTAGAACTGTAACTGTCATCCTCGCCGTTTGATAGTATCAAGCAAATTAAGCATTATGGAGGGTGGAGATTTGGCGTACTTAATAAAATATAACTTTACTAAACTTCCGCTACAGCAGCAAACATATCAGAGGAACACTTGTGGACAGGACAGACTTGTCAACCTAGCCACAATATCCATTGACTCTGTTGTTGTGGAGGACCTAAAGGCCGCAGGGAAGTTCTATGACATTGTTATTGACCACTTCGCCACCATGAAAGACAGGAGAATGGCCTTCCTCTTCAAATAGGGTGAGTAAAATGTCCACCCCTTTCTCTCTGTGGCACACCTGTTGCCTGAACTGCCCGTGAATGCTTCTTTTTTATTCATTACCGAATCTGCACTGCGCATTGAGCGGCTGGTTATGCATTTGGGGGGGGGGGGGGGGGGAATGCTTAAATTAATAAGACGAGAGAGTTTTGGCTGGAGAGTGCGTGCGGACCTGTCGGTTAGATAACAGGCGTGTGCAAGTCCTGCATCTGTATGATACATTAACATTTAGGGTATTTGGCAGATGCTTTTATCCAAAGCTACTTACAAGGTGTACATTAGTTGAAGCAGACAATAGCATAACACTGAGGTATGCGAACACAAACTGGTTACGTTATTGACCACCCCCCCCGACCCAAAAAAACTGGCTTCCCCTAAATTTTTCCCCACGCCACGCTACTGCTGGCTGCTCTTATCGCGTGTGTTCGGCTCTGTGTGGGCTACAGCCATAATAGGCTATAGCCTATGTGAAACAATGTAGCCTGTTTTTGAGTCATTTTAAGTTGATTTAATTAAACAGTCAAACGTTACATTGGTGGTCCGTGGATTATTTATTATCAAGTTGATTGAAGTTTGCGTAGCCCGTACATGCTCGGGAAATCTGTTGACATGAACATGATCCATCGGGACGTTTCATGTAAATGTAGACCTGTGGCACCACCCCGTGTGCAACTGATTTTCTCTGTGCTGTTGCTATTAATGCACGGATCAGCATCCCGGCTCCCCCGGAGACCGTGGTATAGTTCGCACACTGGGTATGGGTGTGTGCGCTGATTGCACTCAAAGGGAGTAAAGAATCCAATCCTAAATGTGGAAAGTCAATCTCATCTTCTGAAGAGCAACCCATGAAATGTACTTTTGTTCGGTTCGATTGGTGGTTCCTGCTTTGAGGTCAGCGAAGTCAAATCATTTTGACCAATTGTATTCAGTGTTAATATTATGAAAAAAACTCTGGTGCTGATCACAATAAATTAGGCATCAAAACACTTTTTGTCTCAGCTTTTAAAAATGTTAATCCCTTTTTTATTTTTACTAATGATTTCCTTTTTCAAAGCACTATGAATGGTGATATAGAATAAAAAGTTGCCTTGCTTTGCCTCGCTGTAATGTGAAGTCACACAGACGTCACACCTCACTCACCTTGAGACATATCCTCTCCTGCCCGCCCATCTGAAAGAATACATCAAGGGGTAAACGGTGAGATACTTTTAACACAGACGGTGAAACATTTAGCATGGAAAAGCGCTAAATGAGGCACCGCGTCTCCCCGCGTTTGCCAACTGGAGGAGTGGCACGCCTCACATCCTATCTCTCACACCGCATCACGTTACACAAGACAGACTCCTCCCCAACCGCCCCAAACCTCACTTGAAAATGGCCCCCCCACACACACACATATATAGAGTTATGGCACCAAAACAGGAAGTGTTGCTAACATCTGCTCTCCCAACGTCCCCGACTCCATCCCATCCTGTAACGTCCCTTCCTGCTCTCCTCTGGCCTTCTGTTCTCAATCTTCTACCTACTTTCTATCTAGAAACACACACACACACACACACACACACACGTTTAATACGTCCCTTGCTTTTCAACGTTTGCACTGCTGTAGGCTATTCATTTAGGAGTTTCAACAGCACTGGGGGTATGGGTATTATGGCATATTTCAGCAAATACTGATATTATAACTGCAGTATTGAATGTGACATACACTGAGACTATTTGCTGTGGAATAACATTGATTTTGCTCGTCCTTTACCTGGATAGTGGACATGGCAAATGGGATTGTGGGGGATTGTGAACCCTGGTCGGGTCATTGAAAGCCAATTGCCCTGCAGGGTGACATTCCAGACAGACGGCTCGACGATAGAAGACAAGAGCTTGTGTCCAAGTACTGGCCCTACTTAGTCGCCACTTGCGTGAGGGCAATGCATGGGCGAGATGTGGGAAGAAGGCCTGGAGAGGGTTCAGTGGGTGTTCTTGTACATCTCCGGATCTTGTTATCAGCTCCAAGATCCTGAGTTCATGTTTGTGCAACTTAAGTCAAATATTAAAAAGCGGTTCCACTTTGTCAATGGTGTGGATGGTTATTCTTTTTTTACGCATGCATGATCATCAATAGAACAGATAGATAGATAGATAGAATAGAAGGTAATTATAGGTAAATAATTATATATATAATTACAAAAACACAATGTGTGTGTGTGTACATACATACATACATACATACATACATACATACACACACACACATATTGTGTTTTTGAACTTATCTTTCAAAGCACTATTCTACTCAATTATTGCTGCTGACACAAAATGTGAATCAGCTAAATAGAATAGAATAGTGTAGAAGAAAATATCCTCTTTAATAATTCAGTAAAGCCAACCCGTTTTAGTGTAAGCCCTAAATGAACGACATGACA
>CM050999.1:28368243-28482229 GCA_027704905.1 Muraenolepis orangiensis
CCCAGGGCCGCTCCCCCTCCCATGTGGACGTGGTGAGCGTTCCATGTGGGTCAGTCAATGATCCCAAGATTCAAGATTCAAGATTTTATATTTGCCATTTGCAACAATTCCCTCCCTCAAGGCCCCGTCACACCATAACGTTCTGGTCAGCGTTCTATGAACGTTCTAATCGTTCAATTGTTGAGCGTTCTAGGGTGAGCGTGTACATCTGGCGTGTGACTAACGCATGAATTAGCGTGTGACTAACGCATGAGTAGCGTGTACCAGCGACCAAGTAAAACACCCCTGAAAACTATTAGCGTGTGCTGACGTGTCACTGTGTTCAAACGGGTATAAAACGCGGGGAAATCACAGTGGATTCAGTTGTTCTTGTCACGAGTGGATTGTTCGGTGGGACGCAGACCAAGACACAGTGGAGCTATAACAGCTTTATTTCAAGCAAACACAACACAAGAGAGTGATCAGGGACAGTCCTGTGGTGTTATTGTTAATTGGTGTGCAGGCCACCGTAGTGACGTCACGGCCGGGTACGCTAGAGCAGGCTAGGCGAGGAGCGGAGCGAGACGGCTGTGTGTGGATCTAGCAATAAAATACACTTACAACCGAACACAGAGGACTCACGTGTATGCTTGTGGAATAACACGACATGGTGTCAGAAGTCCTGTGAGTGAAGTGTAAAAGTTAGTCGGACAATAAGTGTCATTTGGAGCTGGTTGACGGCGAGAAGGGAGGACGAACAGCATGGTTGATAATGCTAATGCGGGAGCAGCGGCAGCCCAGAGGGTGGCGCCAGGCTCAAGTGCTACGTTCAGCATCCAGCCTCCCGAGTCCTTTGACTTTTCAAAGCCGCAAGAGTGGGCCAAATGGATACGCAGGTTCGAACGATTCCGTCTGGCAAGTAACCTGAATGCTAGCTCTGAAGAGAATCAAGTCAACACGCTAATATATTGCATGGGAGATGAGGCGGATGATATTTTACGTGGACTGAATCTAACAGACGATCTAAGAGGTACTTACCAAGGAGTGCGCAATGGATTACAGGGTTTCTTCGTAGTCAAGAAAAATGTCATCTACGAGCGTGCCAAATTTAACATGCGCAAGCAGGGAGAATGTGAAACAGTGGACTCATTTGTGACGGCACTGTATGCGCTGGCGGAGCATTGTACGTACGGAGTGCTACATGATGAGCTTATTCGCGACAGGCTTGTCGTCGGACTGATGGATAAGCGGCTGTCCGAACGCATGCAATTGGACCCGGACTTGACCCTGGAAAAGGCAATAAACATGGCGAGGCAGAGTGAAGAGGTGAAAAGACAGCAATCTTCTCTGCGAGGGGACACCAGGACAGAGGCAAGTGATGCTACATCTGTGGACAGAGTGTTTAAGAGCAGTAGCAGGACATATGCTAGAAATAAACCTCAACAGGCTAACGGCTACCAAGCCAAGCCACACAGTGCCCAATACTTAAAGGGGAAAAGTGTCCAGTGTCATAAATGTGGCAGTTCTATGTCACATTCACAACGCGATTGCCCTGCTAATGAAGTGAAATGTCATTCATGTGGGAAGATGGGACATTACAAGCGTGTGTGTAAGTCATCCAAAGCTGTACATGAGGTTGAAGAGGACTATTCCTGCTCCTGTGAAGAGGACGAGGACTGTATGTTCTTAGGCAGCATCACAGCTGATGGTGAGCCATGGATGGTCAGCATAGACATCGGTGACAGTCATGTGCCATTCAAAATAGACACCGGTGCTGATGTTACAGTGATGCCTCACACTGTATTCCGAGAGATTTACAGAGACAAACATCCACCTACCCTCCGGAAGTCAACTAAGCCACTGATGGGACCTGGGAGGAGTCCACTAGATGTTGTGGGCATCGCCACGCTGTTGCTGAGGAGGGGAGAGAAAGAGGTGTTGGAGGATGTGTATGTCACTCGACACCTGCACACAGCGTTGCTGGGGAGGCCTGCTATCGGTAAAATGGAGCTTGTGGCACGTCTAGACAGTATCACAATGGAGACGCTCAAGAAAACCTACCCGAAGATATGCAGCGGTCTAGGTGAGATGAGACAGCCGTATGCAATCAGGCTGAAACCTGGGGCCCAACCATTCTCGCTGAAGACGCCCAGAAGGATTCCATTGCCACTGATGGACAAAGTCAAGAATGAACTGTCCCGCATGGAAAGCCTCGGGGTGATCAGCCGGATCGAAGAGCCAACTGACTGGTGTGCCGGCATTGTGGTGGTTCCCAAGAAGACAGGTGCTGTACGCATATGTGTTGATCTCACGAACCTCAATGAGTCAGTGTGCCGGGAAAAGTACACCCTGCCGACAGTGGAGGAAACACTGGGAATGCTGGCTGGAGCCCGAATATTCAGCAAGTTGGACGCAAATATGGGATTTTGGCAAATCCCTCTGACTGAAGATTCGTCAAAGTACACAACCTTCATTACGCCCTTTGGGCGATATTTCTTCAATCGTCTACCTTTCGGCATCGCTTCCGCCCCCGAACACTTCCAAAACAGAATGGTGACTGAGGTCACGGAAGGGCTGGAGGGTGTCGTCTGCCACATGGACGATGTGCTAGTGTGGGGCCGAACACAAGAGGAACATGATGCTCGTCTGCATGTCGTGTTGGGGAGGATCGAGAAGGCCGGAATCACCCTGAACATAGATAAGTGCGACCTGTCAAAGGAAGAGGTGACCTTTCTAGGCCATATCGTCTCCACCAGCGGCATTAGCCCCGACCCGAGTAAGACGGAGGCCGTAAGGAGGATGATGGAGCCGACGAACGTGAGTGAGCTGAGAAGCTTTCTCGGCATGGTAAACCAGCTGGGGAAGTTTATCCCGCAGCTGGCGGAGAGAGACAAGCCTCTGCGAGACCTTCTGTCAAAGAAGAACTGCTGGCTGTGGGGCATCGAGCAGGCCAGAGCCTTCCAAGATTTGAAGGATGCACTAATATCCCCACCAGTATTGGCCATGTACGATCCCAACAGGGAGTGCAAAGTCTCAGCAGACGCGTCGTCTTATGGCTTAGGGAGTGTGCTCCTCCAAAAATGGGATGGAGTGTGGAGACCAGTAGCCTACGTGTCGCGGTCTCTCACACAAACTGAGCAGAGATACGCGCAGGTCGAGAAGGAGGCCTTAGGCCTGACCTGGGCTTGTGAGAGGTTTCGCAACTTTCTCATCGGCAGACACTTCCAGCTAGAGACGGATCACAAGCCTCTCCTGAGTCTCCTGGGGTCTCAGGCGTTGGATGCTCTCCCTCCGCGGATTCTGCGATTCCGGATGCGCCTGATGCGCTATTCCTACTCCATTGCTCATGTGCCAGGGAAGTGCCTGTGGACTGCTGATACGCTCTGATATGTTCGTTTTGTTATGAGGGCTTGTAAAGAGGAACGCAGTGTTTAATATAGCCTATGTTTATATAGGGCTTTAGGTAAAAGGGGTTATTTGATCAGTTCAGATAGGAACAGACCTTTTAGATATAGAGGCAGAATAATCCTCTAAGGTCTGGTGAATCAATTACAGTCTACTCATTGATTCTAGAAAGGGAGATGTGGTGTTATTGTTAATTGGTGTGCAGGCCACCGTAGTGACGTCACGGCCGGGTACGCTAGAGCAGGCTAGGCGAGGAGCGGAGCGAGACGGCTGTGTGTGGATCTAGCAATAAAATACACTTACAACCGAACACAGAGGACTCACGTGTATGCTTGTGGAATAACACGACAAGTCCAGGGGTCTGGGTACCGGGAGGTCAATCCGCGGAGTACCGGCAGGTAGTAGACTGGAGAGGAGTCTGGGTACCGGGAGGTCGATCCGCGGAGTACCGGCAGGTAGTAGACCGGCGAGTAGTCCGGGACGGGAGAGGAGTCTGGGTACCGGGAGGTCGGAGTAGCGACAGGTACTGGACATGTAATTATAATGACCGGGGAGCTCGTATAGACCGGAGTAACGCGAGACAGGCGGGTGACGCGGGATAGGCAAAGGATCTGGATCTCCGGGACATCAGCGTGGCGATTCCGTCCAGAATGTACGACCTAACCCCGGGGTAACGGGGAGCCAGGGTCTATATACCCCAGGTGAGGGGATTAGCAATCAGCCACGGCAATTGCTGACAGGTGTGTGTGTGTGTGTGTGCTTCTCCAGCGCACGTGTCTTGGCCACGCCCCCTGACAACCACCGTAACCGTGACAGTTCTTCTGGATATTGAACAGTGCGCATCCAGTGCGCATGCCGCCAAGAGGAAAAAAGTGTGTGAGGGGGGCTACTGCTAAACTCCATCTCCATGTCGTCTGTACTCCATCTCCAATCCGAAAATAGGCACACAATGTCTGTGTGTGTATGACTAAAAGCACTGGTCCTGACCCACACACACACTCCATCTCTCATCCAGACAGAGAAACACTATGTCGGATGTGTACCAGTGAGTCGTTCACTGCAAAGCAAAGATTGTGAACGATTAATAACAACCAAGTAACGCTAGTGTAACGACAGACTAACAATAGCCGAACGCGTGCAACGTTCGGCCAACGTTCCGCAAACGATCTACAGCGTTCTCCAGCGTTTAACGTTAAACGTTGAAGAACGCTGGTCTCCATGAGAACTTTTGTGCATGTTCAAAACTTTATTTTCGGACCAGCGTTCACCGCCGATCACCGCCGATTACCGACGATTACCAGCGTTCACCAGCGTTCACACAACGCTCTTCTGGCGCTATGCCAGCGACCACGGACGATTACCAACGTTTCCTCAAACGCTGACCAGAACGTTATGGTGTGACGGGGCCTTCAGTATGAATTTTGAAAACACTATACCATAAAAGAAAAATACTGTTAACAATAAAAAGAACAATAAAAAGAGCAATAAATTGACTGATGGATGATATGTACGTGTATGTGTTGAATTGTGCTAAAAGCCTTCAGAAAGCATTTGAACGTGTGAATACAGTGCAGTGCAGTGGCTTTAATGAGACCAGAAGGTCCAGCAAAAGTATGATAGTGTAATGTAATGGGCAGGGATCCTGGGGATGTGACTGTTGTCTTGCAAACAAAAGGGGAACCCCCCCCCCCCCCCCCCCACGTTTCTACTTACAGTGATTTAAAAAACTGCGACAGGGGGCGCTGTTGGTGCTAGTTTTACACACATATTTGTGTGACTTTGAAGCGTTAGAAAAAGCATTTTTATCAGTATTTTCACAGATCTGTTACATGTATGCGTATTGAACAGGTTGTTTTTCACTGGATTGTTAGGTCCTCCCTTCCCTTAATGGACGAGCCTCCACTGATATACACTTATTAACGTAACTGTAAGAGCAGGGCTGGACTGGGACAAAAATTAGGCCCTGGCATTTTTGGCCCAGACAGGCCCACCCCAATCGGTCGGACCACACCCACCAGCACAAAAAGACTTGCCTTATATACTCGTCTTATATACTGTGCTGTACAGTCATATGACAAACTGTAGTATTCCCCCAAACCACTACAAAGACGACTGCAGTAAGCAATGGTACCAGTGCAAGTAGACCAGTGTACTCACTCACTCTTGACTGGCGGTGGTGGCCATGGGGTACACAATCTCCATACTTGACTCAAGTATAGTAGAAGTAAAATGTTATCAAAGAAAAAGCACCAGAAGTCAAAGAATAATTTCAAATGTTTTATTATATTAAATAATATATAATAAATTATAATATTTAAGTACTAGTAATAAATGCATCATAGACTGTAAACTCACTGCTAAATAAAAAAGAAAGACTGAAGTCCAGTGAAATTTCTTCTTTTCAAACAAACGGCAACGGCAACCTTTGAGAGAGAGAGAGAAAAGAGACAGAGACAAGGGTGAGACTAAGACATGATCATTTAGTAGTAGTATTAATAATTGCATCATTATTAGTACCTTTTTCCTTACTGTAGAACAATGTAGAGATAGCAGCATATCTGGAAAACAGCCACTTCAACAAACTATAACAATAATGCCATCTCCTGATGGAGAGAGAGGGAAAGAGAGAGGGAGAGAGAGACAGATAATTAATTCAAAATTGTAAATTGTCATTCATGTGACAGATTCAGATGATCAGAGCATCTTCCAGAAAATGGAAAAAAAACCTGACAGCTACTGTACTGTATACTCACTTAGTGGAAAAGGCTGCATGGCCCTCTGGATACTAAGTCTCAACAACAATGGACAATGAACCATACAGGGCATCCTTAGAGAGGTGGGGAACTGGGGATAACAATGAGTGAGTCACATGATCAAATTATCTTCAGTCTAAAAAGCTGCTAAATTATTAGAATAATTGTATTTGAATATTCTCTAACCTTAGTACAACAGCAGTTTCCTCATGAGCTCACTCTTCTCTGCCACTTTGTCAATGACAGTGTCTGTGCCCAAAGCCACAAGGACATCTTTCTCAGTGGCCATCAACATGAAGGCTTCCAGTTTGCTGGAAGACAGGCTGCTCCTCAGTCTGCTTTTTATGTACTTCAGTGTTGAGAATGATCGCTCGCAGGCCACCTGGGTTATTGACAGTGTCAGCAAGAACTTGTATGCAAGTCCAAGCAGGGGGTATGCATCTGTGAGCATGTTGAATCTCTGCAGAATTTGGTAGCAGCACAGCAGGCACTCTTTGCAGAAGGCACAACTTTTGGTGATGATCTCCATGTCTTCTTCATTTCCTCCATCGGGTCCCTCTTCCACTGTCCTGGTCACATATTGTTCTAGTGGTGATGTTTTCAGCTTGTCCCACTCCGGCTTGCTAAGCTTTTCAGCTCCGACTGCAGGTTGTCCACCGTTGCCATGCTCTCAAATTTAACCAGGCATTTGCTGAGGTCTTCAAGAGCAGATTCAGGGAGAGGGCTAGTTCGGATCAGATGGAAGTTTTGGGGATCCAGACAGGACAAGTCTGCATACAGATTGCCATGGGTCAGGAATCTTCTGTAGATGGCCTCAATAGCTGTGTCAACAATCTGGTTGTGGACGGTGACCTCGTAGACTCTGTCAGCATCCTCCCTTGGCTCATCCTGAGCCATTTCTCCTGGCATGGCTTTCTTTTTCCTGATTCTTTTCTGTGGCAGTGCAGCCTCCACTTCCAGGTCTGTCTCCTCATCGTGCTCCTCGATTTTTTCAGTGGCCCACTTCACAAAGCTGTCAGCAGCATCCTTTACAGCGTGGAAATCCCTCGCTATCTTTTTGAGGGCCTCTTGTGTGGACATGACCATTCTGTGGGCAGAGAGGATGTCCATCCCTTCCGTCTGCAGGTACTTTGACAGGGGAGATGTCTGCTCAAATATCCTCAGGAATATTTGAGCCATCAAGATGGTCTCATACCTGAGTAGGCCCTCCTTGTACCCTCTGGCTTTGGTGCGTATGTTGCTTTTCGCAGTCTTCTGCTCTTGTATGGACGTGAGGGTGAACAGAACATCAACATACAGACTGTCTTGAGGCTTTCCAAATGACCCATACACTTTCTTGAGGGCATCGTGCTTGGCCCACCAGCATGTCGCTCCTATTGGAGCAATGCGCTTGTGCCTCTTGTCCTGGCTCTCCTTCTCCCACAGGTTCATTCTCTGGTACGATTCCCTTATGAACACTGCTGTGTCATTGAGGAGACCAAAGAGTGATCCACTCTCAATGACGATTTGAGTAGTGTCTGCCAGCACCAGATTCAGGACGTGTGCATAGCACCATACATGGACATGTGTGGGGGACTGTGTTGCCAACAGTGCAGAGAAGCCCTTGTACTGCCCCTGCATGTTGGATGCTCCATCTGTGGCATTTCCGATGCACATGCTTCCATCAAGTTTTAAGTGCTGAAAGACCTCTGTTAGTAGCTGGACAAAGGCCTGTCCAGTGGATGCGCTGCACTGGACCACAGCAACGAGCCTCTCGTGGACTACATCAGTCACGTACCGTAAAACCAATGAGCACTGGTCTTGCGTGGATATGTCCTGCGTTGTATCCAGCTGGACCGAAAACATTCCAGCTTTCTAGATGTCAGCGGAGATGTTTTGTTGTATCAGGTTCCGGATTGCATCAATCACTGAGTTTATGGTAGTTTTAGATAGCAGAGTGATGAGGGAACCTCTGCCTCTTGATCCTCCTGTTGATGTGTGCAATGTTTTGCTCTTCTCTACCACATTGCTGAGGTGCTCTTTCAAGCACACATCATATTTCCCCAGTAAAATGATAATTTCTAAAATCACACAGGGTATATGCAGCCTCATTATCCACCTGCGTGTAGCTTAGGCCTCTCTTTCCTATAACTTTGAGAACTTCAACTACCCGTTCCAAAACCTGACGCCTTTTCTTGACTTGATCCCTGTGTGCTGTCATCTGTTGGCCCCCTAACAGTTGCTCAATGTCAGCTTTTGAGCAATTCCTTTCCGCTTTCCTGCGTTTTGCTCGCTCCCCGCTGGCCCGCAGGGTTGCCAGATGGGGCGGGTTACCACCGAATGGGCTACTGGATTTAGCGGTTATAGACTGGTTTGGCTGTAAATTGTCAATCCCATCTGGCAACCCTGCCGCTAGGCAGGCTCTTACCGCTGTTTCCTCATCGCATAGGCTAGCACTAGCCTACACATTAATAAAATATATAGCCTATATATGTTTTTTTAATATAGAAGGAATCAGAATACGTGACAATTTAATTTTAGCAAATTGTATTCAAATTGTGCTTAGAGGGAATTATTTTCACCGGACATTATGACCGAAGAGGTTTAAATATGTCGGACTTTACCGACATATTTTACCGGACAAAGACCGGTAACTACCGGTTAACGGAATCCCAGCTGTACAGCTACCTACATTTTCCTCACCGGGTCAACGGTTACAGGTTGACTCGGCCCCGCTCCTTCTGTATCCTCTCTATCCTCTGCATCTGCACTGCCAGCCTCCTCTTCAACCTGTTGCTGTTGCTGCTGTGGTAAACTTGAGGGTGCAGCAGCAGCCCCTGCAGCAAACATGTCCCTAATGTTTACACATTTGGCAGCATCTGCCTCGAGTTTCTTTTAGTTTTTCTCCCTAAGTTTTTCCCAGCCTACCTTCCGTTTTTGTGTGCTTTTTCGCTCCATCTCTCTCAGTATCCAGGCTAACTGAGCAGCACGAAACTGAGACGCAGGTCTGGTGCTGCGTGCGTGCGTACGTGACCCCTGACCCCCCCCCCCCCCTCTCTCTCTGTTGATTGGGCCAGCCCAGTGTCTGTAAAGAAAATTTACCAATGGGCCGCTGTCCCCGATTTATGGGCAGTTCGATGGTAGCTTTCGGCCGGGCCGGCTGGTAAAAAAAAAATTATTTTGCCGGCCGGCTCGGCCCAAAACTACCGCGGCCCACCGGGCATGGTATGCCAGATGGCCAGTCCAGCCCTGTGTAAGAGCCATGCTGATGAAGGTGTATGCATACACTTGGGTGTCCAGTAGGTGTCACCATTGAGCCAGGGGTAAACACATAAAGGTAGGAACGTTCATTTAGGTGACGGAGAGGGAGCGCAAATCGTTTTTTGACCGCTTCGCTGCACTATGCTATGCTGGGTAAGCGTTATAGTGTTATGGTAAAGTATGGACTTGTCTTTATGGAGTACGGAATGTAATATGTAACCCCCCCTGGCTGCCCCTCCCCCCTGCTGCCATGCCTCTGCTGCCCCCCCCCCCTGGCTGCCCCCCCCCATGTCTCTGACTAACTGTAAAAAAAACTAAAAACTAAAAACTAACTGTAAAACAAACGGTATCACAACTACCTACCTCTCTATAGTTTGCATATTTATTACTAAGATACCTGTTTACTGTACCTGCCATATATATTTAAATCTGTTGATAGAACTGCTCCTATTCCTGTGTATACATGTACATTTTTATATGCCATACATTTATATATGCTCACTTGTATATACATTTACATTTATATATTGTTATCCTGCTCTCAATAATAGCATACCCCTGATCATTACCTGTTAAATTCTCACTTACCTGTATGTACATATACCTATTATTATGCTCCTATCACATTTATACCTAGACTGTCTTTTAACCTGTCAATTTAAACTGTCAATCATATTATATTTCCATGCACTTTACTGCAACATTTGCACTCTAGTTAGACGCTAAATTATTTTGGCTGTACTGTACTTGTGCTGTGCAATGACAATACATTTTAATCAAAACTAATCTAATCTAATATGTATGATTGCTGTCAAGAAAGAAGTTGAAGTTTACGATACCAATAAACGTCAATCAAAGGCACTATACACTGTTTATTTCAATAGACAATAAGAGTGACGGCGAGTGCGTCAAGTAGGTGCCCTCCGTGGCTTTTTGGTTTAGCCGCTAAAGTAACTGATTCATTTAATGGATAAGAGCAAATCAATTGACCTAAGGAATGAAATGTAGTATCTTTCTGCTGAAAGTACACTGTTAGACCAGGGCTATTCAACTATGAGGGCCAGATCATTTTGATTGAAATAAAGCACTTATAACCACTTACATGTGAACATGAAAAACAACACCTTTTAATATTATGAATAAAGAGGGTTTATTCCCAATGTGTGTATCTCACATACAAAATAGGGCGGCCAGTTCATACATAGACCTGTGTTGTTCTTCATAAAGTATTTATTTTTTTAAATCCACACCTCAAAAGATTTTATTAATCTGGCAGAAAGCTGATATGAACAATAGAGTGATACGTTTCCCAGTCATTTGATTAATTTAAAGTCCATTTGATTGAAAGTCATGATATGATGAAAACGATGGCTATGATGAGCCATGTGTTGTCATGTTTTTGCCAACATTCATCATTTTACAACACAAAATTGTTATTTATCATTTTAGGAATGTGGCCTCAAGAGTAGGAGTAACACAAAGTAAATGGAAAGAAATGGAAGTGATGAAAACGCTTACTAATCAATAATGGAAGTAATGTAATGTATGTGAATTGAGAAATAGATAGATTTTAATGGCCATTGATTTAATGGCCATTTCATTTGAAACAGTGTCTGATAATCAGTCTGGGCGTGCCCGGACCATCTCACTCCCTCATCATGTCTGTGAAGCAAACAAGAGACAGGAAAGAGGAGTCAGGAGGTTAACTTAAGTCTTGGTCTATGGTCTTCCAATGTGACGCCTCATCACATTGAGCACAATGGATTTGATATATAATGTCATTATTCTACAGTTCTGATTGACATCATATGCAGAAGCCTACCCCTGAGTTTGTACAACGTCAGGTTCCAATGTTTTCTATCTCTGTTTTCATACTGACAACTTGTGGGTTACCTTCCAGTATCTGCCGAGCCTCACATGACAGGTCCTGCAGATCCTCCAGACTGCTCAGCAGGTGCTGTGCTGTGGCCTCTCCTCGTGGCCTTCGGTTCTTCCACAGCACCAACATCTTCAGCTTCTGCATGGACACATTCCCCTGTCTCTCTGCCTTGATGGTGTCCAGATCTGTGATGCTCAGCTTCAGGTGGATGGCCGCCTGCTCCCACTCCTGTCCCAGCGTTTTGGCTACCCGCAGGAGCTGATCATCGGAGAGATCCTGCCCTCTGCGTACGTCTAGAAAATGGACACGGATGCATAATAATAATAATAATAATAATAATAATAATTCTAGAGTTTTTTTCAAGATTTTGAATGGGCTATATATAGGATGTAAGTGCTATTATTTAAGTGGAATTTGTAAGAAATGAGCCAATTTAGATTTTAGACCACTCCCTGGTCATTTCTGACCAATCAGGGCATATCTTCCGTGATTTGTTTGGAGAATCCAGAAACGTAGGGAGGGAGCAGAGAGGGAGGGGACTTTTTCTTGAGTCTTTCACATCTCCCACATTTAAGTAGCAAATCAATTTAGTTGTTTATTTTTAATAAAATCCCCTTTAAAATGAAAAACATTGATACTGGTTGGGTTGGAACCACTGATTTCATTCCAACACCTTCCAAGGCTCACCAAACTTATTCGGCATCACTTCTTTACAGGCATCCTGTCAGGATTGGCAGTTCTGCCTCCCCGCGTTCACAGCCCTCGCCCAGGTAGCCACGCCCCCTTTACAAATTCCGCATTCCTGTCACCATTTCCCCAGCCCTCGCCCGGATAGCCACGCCCCCATCACGTCCCGCATTCATGTCACCGTTTCTCCAGCCCTCGTCCAGGTAGCCACGCCCCCTATCACGTCCCGCAGTCATGTCACCGTTTCTCCAGCCCTCGTCCAGGTAGCCACGCCCCCTGTCACGTCCCGCAGTCATGTCACCGTTTCCCAAGCCCTCGCCCGGATACCCACGCCCCCATCACGTCCCGCATTCCTGTCACCGTTTCCCAAGCCCTCGCCCGGATACCCACGCCCCCATCACGTCCCGCATTCATGTCACCGTTTCTCCAGCCCTCGTCCAGGTAGCCACGCCCCCTATCACGTCCCGCAGTCATGTCACCGTTTCTCCAGCCCTCGTCCAGGTAGCCACGCCCCCTGTCACGTCCCGCAGTCATGTCACCGTTTCTCCAGCCCTCGTCCAGGTAGCCACGCCCCCTATCACGTCCCGCAGTCATGTCACCTTGGTTTCCACAGTACTCGCCCGGATAGCCACGCCCACTTGTTAGTTCTCTGCTGCAGCTGCAGCGCATCACCAGTGTTATATTTTGATTATATTATATATTGATTGTACCACTATGTTTACATAGCAACCTTTGTTCAGGAAGTCTGTGTACCCTCCGGACAGGTAAGCGTGTGACCCGGCTGACCGCGTCACTCGTGTCATGGTTGGGTCACCAGTTATGTTCCTTGTGTTTAAATAGGCGGCGTCTTCTTTTGTTCGGGGCCAGTTCATTAAATACTGTTTGGTTGTTTGTTAGACTGGTACTTGTTTCACGTTTTGAGACTTGCTACTTGTTTCATGTTACAGTTCTTACTTGTTCATGTTTCCACGACATCCCACCGTCAGGTTTTTTTGTAAAATGTTTTTTTGCTTTTGAGGATTTTTGTGTTCCTGCATTTTTCAGTAAAGACTCTTTACTTTGATACGTGTCATCGAGTCGTGCATTTGGGTTCACCTCCAAAGTCCCCGTTCCTCGTTCCCGTGAGACATCCCTTTGGCGACCTCTGCTCTGTTTTGCCTAATATTCCATATATGCCATATGATTGAAACAACAACAACAATCCAAACGCCCACAGCACAACTAAGGAAAAGCGTACCTGTGGTTTCTTCCTCCAGTTCTTTAATGGTGTTCCAATCTTCTAGGGTTTGCCGTAAAAAAGGATTATCACAGAGTCTTACAAACCACAAAAAAGCATTACAAATGTGAGCATTGATTACCTTCTCTGATTGTCGTGTCCCACAAAGTCTTGTTCTTTGAGTCCTTGAGAGTCCATTTGAAAGGAGGAGGCTCGTCAAAGAATGCTTCAAAGAAGCCCTTCAGCGCTGTTTCTTTAGTGATGAACTGTACTTTCTGCACACGCACATACACACACACTTAATAATGTTTAAATTACATGCAAATGAGAATAAATGGGTTGCACAACACTTACCGTGGGTTCAATCCGCCCTTTTGCCGTGGTTATAAGCCGATAGGACTTTAACTCTACCAGCCGACAGAGTGGCGATTTTGGAATCCTGACGCAACGCTTGCCGGAAGAGAGCACCTGACTCTCAATAGCCTGCACACACAGAAACGGGAAGTAGTAATATGCCAGATGTGAGTTAAGCAGTGCATAATTTGTGCCGGATCCTGCCCGAACTGGATCCGGGACCTCTCAAGTTTGAAACTGCCTGTGTACCCATTGACCTGATCAGGTGCCTCTCGTGGTATAAAAGCAAAAATGACATAAAGAAAAATATAGCAATTTTCAAGCTATTTCACATTCTCTTCATTCGTTTAAATGTATTCTTAATTAGGCCACCCCTTTACGGACGCGGCACTAGGAGACTTTTACAAGTAATCTGTTTACCCGCATACTTTGGATTGTAGTAGGCTACAAACGTAGTCATACCTAGTCTAACCCAGCCTAGTTTGGTCCAGTCTAATCCAGCCCATCCTAGCCCAGTCTAGCCTAACCTAGCCTAGTCCTGTATAGTCTAGCCTAGTCCAGCCTAGCCCAGTTTAGCCTAGCCCAGTTTAGTCGAGTCTGTCTTTCTATCAATGTATCTGTTTATCAACGCACAGACATACCATTAGTCTAAATCTGAATCTGGAGGATTTTGAATCCTCTTTATTTGTCACATACAGTACATGTACACACATGGTGAAATTTGTTTTCCTAGTATTAGCAGCAGTGGGCAGCTATTGTATATACAGCGCCCAGGGAGCAGTGTAGGAGGTCCAGTGCCTTTCTCAAGGTTACCTTGGAAGTGCCCTGGAGGGGAACTGGCATGGTCCGTTTCAGGGACTTGAACCGGTGACCCTCCGGTTCCCAAGCCAAGTCCCATCAGCCAACCGACTGAGCTACTGCCCCCCTATAATACTGACTATATCTAGTGACTCATTGGTTCTTTACGCTTCATCACCTTGATCTCAGACTTGTTGTTGGAGACCAAAAACACGTTGAAGCGGAGGCTGAGGAGCTGCTTGTACACCAGCACCACCCCGTGGTGCTTCAAACGCAGACATCTCTGAATGATGGGACCCACTCCAGATAGAGAGGACACGCGCCAGCGAACGTGGCTGGCAGAGAAGTCCACCGTCGGCTCAATGCGGCCGTCCCTGTCGTCTACATGCAACACACTGAACCCCGGGTCACACTTGAGGTCTGGGGAAACGTAAGCATAACATAACGTTATTTTGGCATATTGGGAAATGACAGTAGCCAGTATGTGCAAAGACTCATAAGTCTGGAGAAATGCATGTGGAAGTAAAACAATAAAAATGACATTACATTACTAGTACATTGCTCTATTGATGATTTTGTAATCCAGATTGCATTTTAAGAATACAAGCATCTTGTAAAATGTGAAAATGATGGGACGTTGATTGATTGAATGTCCTTTAAAAAAATTCATTTGAAATACTGTAAATCAAATATTCGACAAATTGCATTGCTTTAATTTGTTTATTTTGTGTCACTAAAATATAAATTAAATTCTAAATCAATTATTCATTCGAATGTTCAAAAAATATTGGGACAATTTTAATATTAAATCAAATTGTGAGCCAAATAGTATCAAATATTATGGGGAGCTGAGGGAGTGAGCCCAATTTGAAATCAAGAAATGTATTTTAATTTTCCCCACAGTTGGATTGTGTTCTCACCAGCAAGACACAGGGAGTGTGGGAACTGGATAAACTTGAGCACAGATGCATCCTTGTTGACCACATCCACATCGACAATGGGTCCGGCAGGTCTCCAGGTGTCCTGGAGGAACTCTGTGAATTTGAACCAGGACAGGACCGAGTAGCGCACCAGAGCCTGCTCTGATACTTCAAACACCAGGCCTGTAACCGAACACTCATAGGTACCCTCGCCTTCCAGCATCACCCTAACACACACACACACACACACACACACACACAGTTTTTTTGTGGTTAAGATCAGCTGAATCGGACAACCCTATGGGACTGATGTCAAGACTGTCACTCACAGGAATCTCCACTTAGAAATCTTGCTTGGCGTAACCTTCTCATACTCAGGACTCTGTTAAAAAAAACAGAAGTAAACAACAATAAAGAGGAACACAACTAATTATCATACATTTAAGGTAATTATTTTTGTTGATATTCACCTGCTTTACCGCTTTGCATTTTTCACATTGTGGGTTGAAGTACATGTCCTCTGTCAGGAAAAATGATAACTGTTAGTAACAAAACTGACACCATTGCTAGTTTTAAGCTTCCTTCCGACTAGACAACTCGGGACAGAAGGCAGACTTCAGCAGTACACACGCCACGACTGGCCTTGGCGATCAGTCTTTCGTTGCCGTCAGGTGGGTGGTCCATACATGGGGAGACGTATCTGGAGCAGTTGTTGTTGTATAGTGAACACACTTCCAGTTCATTCCATTATTTGGAACTGTGTTAGCCGTCAGATGCATGGAGAGCAGCGGTCCCCAACCCCCGGGCAAACATAACATTATAGGCTATTTATGTGTGAAGTGCGCCGTGAGTTTAATATCCATTTCGACATTCAAAGCCATGGCTGCACCAAGTGCCTGTCACCGTCACTCGGCATGCTAAGACATGCTCTGAGTTTATGACATTACAATTTACATGACATAGTCTCCAAAAAGAGCTTGGGTTTCCAAGGAGAACGTTATAAGCGGGACTTGAACCGACGTCTCCAAACCAGTTGATCTGTCAACAGCACCACAGAGACAAGTGCTCTGTTCTGGTCAGAGGTTTTAATCAACATTACAATTAACAGGACATTGTTAGGTTTCAAGTCCTGGTGTCGTTGTGGAATTATGAATGTATGACAATACATCCTGAAAAGAAATCCTGAAAAACTGAAAAACACACTCATGATTAACACATTCTCAGATTTCACAAATTGTCCTAGTTCAAACGTCATACCACATGTCTTACCACATCATAATTTACAATACCAACCTCAGTAGGAATCAAACCAGGTCACCAGAAATGCTAACCTGCATCTCTCACAACTGTGCCAAAGTTTATAAGGAGGAGAGTGTTACATTTACATTTACATTTACATTTAGGGGCATTTGGCTTTTATCCAAAGCGACTTACAAGGTGTACATTAGTGTTATAAGCAGGACTTGAACTAACTTCTCCAAAGCAATTAACCAATGTATCTGTCTTCAGCACTACAACTCCTAGGATTTGGTCGGTGGTATTAATTGATATTATAATCCATCCCCTCAAAAACCCACTTACGATACACAGGTCTCCAGCACTGATAATGGGGGGATCAAACCTGTGCTAAAATACCCATGTGTAATGAATGAACTCTTTGGTCTTTCCACAAAGGGTTCTAAATTTGTCTTTTTCTTGTGATATTTTATATTTTGATAGTTGCAAAAGCAATTTTTTTCTTCATGTCATCAACTGTTGCTAGAAGTTGTATTTAACATATTTCTATTGCTTTTTCTGTTTATCTTCAGAGAGAAGTGGGAGAGACAAGAGGATCGAAAGAGCAGTTGGGTTGTGCCAGTAATGTTTTGCAGTTCATGAGTTCAATGTATTTACATTATTTATGTTTGGTTAATTGTTAATTAAGCACAAATCTTAAGCATGAATCAAAATGCTTTCTTTCTTTGTTTATAAGTGATAATAAACAAATAATACTAAGCTTCACTTAAATATATAAATATATGTCCATAAGACTTGGGGAGTGTTCGTTTTAATACATTTAAGACTGGGGTGACTTCAGATGTTGCATCCTTTAAAGCAGTGGTTCCCAACCTGGGGGGCGCGCCCCCCTTGGGGGGGCGCCAAAGATCGCAGGGGGGGCGCCAGGCCTCAGATGATTTGAGGCCTAATATCATATTTCGATAAAAAAAAAAAGAATTCTACAAATTAATCTGATACTCCTCCGATTCGCGCCAACATTGACGTTACTGTGTCAGCTTCCGTGGTAGTAACAGTTTGCTGTGCTTGCTAGCTAGCGACCAACTTCATAAGGTGAATATTTTGTCTAAAAATGTCTGAAAAACGTAAAGGAGATGACAGCTCATCTGCAATCAAAAAGAAAATGAGGACCTACCTAGAGAGCTATCTTAACTTAGGTTTCATGGAGGGAACGGACAAAACCCGCCCAGAGTGTGTGATATGCAGAGAGAAGCTAGCCAACGACAGCATGAAACCCTGCAAAATGAAGAGACACCAACAGACCATGCACCCAGAAACGGTCGGGCGTGATCGGGACCTTTTCATAAAGAAACAACAGTTTGTTAGGGCTGGCAGCGATGTACAGAAGGCCACCGAGGCCTCTTTTGAATGTGCACTTTTAAAAGCAAAGGCAAAGTCCGGGGGGGGGGGGGGGGGGGGGGCGCAAATTCCAACAGGAGTCATTTGGGGGGGCTCTGGGTGAAAAAGGTTGGGAACCCCTGCTTTAAAGGGTACTGTGACTGCAACAAGGTTGAGAAACACTAACCAGCCAGCACAGGAAGACAAGAAATCTCCACCGCAATCTCCGCTCTGTCTCTGCTGATCTCTCCTCTTCGGTTCACTCTGCCCTTCCTCCTCCTGATTCTTTCTCTGTTCTATCCCCTTATTCTACCACTGACCTTCTTCTCGCTACCTGGTCCTCCTCTCTGGACACTCTCTCCTTCCACCTCCAGGTCTGCACATCCAACTTCACCTGCCCCTTGCTTGTCAGACTCAGTACGTATGGAGAAGCGGGGCCTTAGAGAGGCGGACCGCAGGTGGAAGAAAAGCAAAACCCCAGAGGACTTTCTTAATTTTCAAGCTCTCCCGTCAAACTTTTCCTTGTCTCTTTCAGCTGCCAGAGCTGCCTTCTGCCTACTGTTCCAAAAACTCAAAGAGCAGCATCTAACACTAAATAAGATTTGAAACGTTTTCCTTTCTTCTCCATCCCCACCCCCTCCCCACACCTCCTCCCTGCTCCCGGAAGATTTTGCCAACTTCTTTAACAAGAAGGTCAACGATATCTGATCCTCCTTCCCTGACCCCTCGGCTGATGCTCTTCACTTCAACCACCCCTGCCTTCTTTAACGTGCAGTCTTTAACCAATTTACCTTGTACCTCCAACAGAACTGCCTCTTGGACCCCCATCAGTCTGGTTTCAAGGCGGGTCACTCGACCGAGACTTCCCTCCTGGCAGTGACAGAGTCGCTCTATGCTACTAGAGCAAACTCCTCGGTCCTGATATTCCTGGACCTGCCTGCTCTGCTCTCTCCTTGTTTGCATCATACTTGACGGGTCGCTCCAACAGGTGGCACTGAGAGGGTCTTTGTCGGAACTACGCAGACTGACTACTTGTTCCATGCACACTGACAACTCGATCCACAAGGGTCCTCTCCTCTTCTCCCTCTACACAACATCTCTTGGTGCCGTTATCTACTCCCATCATTTATTGTACCAATGCTATGCTGATGACACCCAACTAATCTTGTTGTTTTCCCCCTCTGAAATGCAGGTGAAAATACACATTGCGTGCTTGGCAGACATCTCGGAGTGGATGCACCACCTAAAGCTCAACCTGGACAAGACTGAGCTAGTGTTCTTCCCAGCAAAGGGCTGTCCTCACTGAGACCTGGCTGTCACTATTAATGACTATTGATGCTGTGGTGACACCTAGTCTGACTACAAGGAATCTGGGTATAGTCCTGGACAACCAACTGTCATTCATGGCAAACATTGCATCTGTGACACACTCCTCCTTCCCCAGATTCCTCCTATACATCCTGTCCATACATCAGGAGGATTCAGCCTTTGCTCACTGCAAAGGCTGCACAGGTGCTCATCCAGGCTCTTGTCATCTCCCGTTTGGACTACTGCAACTCTCTCCTAGCTGGCGCCCTGGCGTCTACCTTGTATTTTCCTCATCTCTTTCAGCTGCCAAAACTGCTTTCTGCCTACTATTCCAAAAACTCAAAGAGCAGCATCTAACCCTTAAAGGATTTTGAAACACCTCCTCCCTGCTCCCGGATGAAGGTCAACGATATCTGATCCTCCTTCCCTGACCCCACGGCTGATGCTCTTCACTTCAACCAGAGGGACTGGAGTGTGGCACTGGAGGATAACAGACGCGTCTGTACGAGCTCTCGCAGTTTATTTAGTTTACTTAGTTTACTTGTACTTTTACTACTTTTTCTTTTTTTATATTTAAGTAACTTCGTAGGACTATAGCAAGTCACCATGTGTGTTATCACATATGATCACCAAACACTCTTGGAATTACGGAACAATACAACTACAGACAACGCAACAAAGCACTGGGACTTACCTACGGAGAGCGGGGGAAGGGAACCACCAAGCCCGGGGGGCAACAGCATGCACGCCCGCAGGAGAGGGTCCCCCTACTGCTTAGGACATGCCTACCGAGCATTCTCCTCGCCAACGTCCAGTCTCTCGCAAACAAGTCCGACGAACTGAACTGTCATATAGCCTTGCAGTGGGACATCAGGGAGTGTTGCACCATGATTTTTATGGAGACGTGGCTGACCTTCGTGATTCCTGAGATTCCTCTGTGATTCCTTGTTTCGAACCGACAGAACAGCTGAGTCCACAGGAAAGAATAAAGATGGGGGCGTATGCTGCTTGGTGACAACAGCTGGTGTACGGACGTTCAGGTGCTTTCTCAACACTGCTCATCTAATCTGTAATTACTGACTTTCAAGTGTCGCCCTTTTTACTTGCCGAGGGAAATCTCCGCTATTCTCATGGCGGCGGTTTACATCCAACCACGGGCTGATGCGAACATCGCATTGGACAAACTTTACATTGAAGTGAGCAAACTTTAGAATCACTACCCCGAGGCAGTCCCCATTCCTTTAACCACTGCAATTTAAAAAAGTAATTACCAAAATACTATCAAAACATCTCATGTCCAACCAGACAGAACAAGACTCTTGATCACTGCTACACCACCATCAAGCACGCCTATCGCGCTGTTGCGCGGCCGGCTTTCGGCAAATCAGACCACGCCTCCATGCTTCTACTTCCCGCTTACAAGCAGAAGTTGAAGTCCACGCCCACAGTTGTAAAGAATGTGCGTTGCTGGACAGACGATGCCATATTACACCTGCAAGGGGGGCTAGAAATCCCTGACTGAAGTGTGTTTAAGACCACTGACCTTGATGTGTTTGCAGATCATGTCACAGCATACATTAACAGGCTAGTGGAGGAATGCATCCCGACCAGGTCTGTTCACTCATTCCCGAACCGCAAACCATGGATGAATGCTGACATACGGAACAAACTTAAGGAATGGAGTACCGCTTTCACAACAGGCGACTCTGATCACTACAAGAAGGCTGAACTCAGAAAAGCCGTCAAAAAGGGTCAATTGGATTATAAAAACAAATTGGACACAGTTCGGGGGCTCTGACCAGACGCATATGCAAGGTCTGAGGGTCCTCTCCAACTACAAGGGGAGCTCAGGGGCACAGTCACCAACAACGACCCTAACCTACCAGATGAGCTTAACAAGTTTTTCGCTCGCTTTGAAAGGGACCATGAGCCGACCAACAACTTGAACAACCACCCAGAGGACTACGTTCTACAACTGTCTGAGTCCGAGGTCCGCAGGACCTTCAGGAGGGTGAAGGCAGGGATGGGATTCAGCCCAGATGGAGTTCCATCCCGCGTCTTCAAGACCTTCGCTGACCAGCTGGCTCCTGTGTTCACCAACATCTACAATACATCACTACAACAGTCTGTCGTCCCAGCATGCTTCAAAGCGACAACCATTGTGCCGTTACCCAAAAAGACCAAGGTAACATGCCTCAATGACTATCGTCCAGTGGCTTTAACACCCATAGCCATGAAGTGCCTGGAGAAACTCGTAATGTTGCATATAAACTGTTCCATCCCTGAGTCCCTAGACCCACTCCAGTTTGAATACAGACAAAACAGGTCTTTAGACAACGCCATTTCCCTGGCACTACACACGACCCTGCAGCACCTAGACAGGAGGGACACCTACGTCAGACTACTGTTCATTGACTACATCTTGGCATTCAACGCCATCGTTCCCTCCAAGCTGGTCCTGAAACTGAGGGACCTAGGTCTGGGCGCCCCCATCTGTAACTGGATTATTGACTTCCTGACGGGCAGGCCTCAAGTGGTGAAGATTGGGAACAACATCTCATCCACTCTGGTTCTCAACACCGGGCACCCCAAGGCTGCTGCCTCAGTTCCCGGCTATACTTGCTGTACACACATAACAGCAATAATCAGATTACCAAGTTTGCAGACGACACCACAGTCATCGGCCTGATAAGCGAGTGTGACGAAACGGTGTACAGAGGTAGTCCAGCTGACGTGATGGTGTGAGGACAACAGCCTCGCACTGAATGTCAGCAAGACCAAGGAGCTCATCGTGGACTTCAGGAGCCAACGGGACACCCATTCCACCATCAGCCTGGATGGGTCACCGGTGGAAGTCGTCAGCTGCTTCTGTTTCCTTGGACTACAGATTTCCGATGACCTGGCGTGGACCCACAACATGGAGGTCATGCTGAAGAAGGCACACCAGCGCCACTATAAACTGCGGTGCCTCAGAAGAAGCGGAATAGGCCAGAGGTGGCTAGTGAACTTCTGGATGGAGAAATCCATCCAGAGGGTCGTGAGGATAGCAGAGAAGATCATCGGGTGTGCACTTCCATGCATTGAGGAGATCTTTAGGACCAGATGCCAGAAGAAGGCCAAGTCCATCATAAAGTACTGCAACAACCCTGGGCACCATCTCTTCTCCCACATACCATCTGGTCGCCGGTTGCACAGCATCCATACAAGTACTACCAGGTTTAAGGATAGTTTTTATCCACAGGCAGTGCGCCTACTGAACTGCTAGGAGTGCTGCCACTTTCACTTTCATAACATTGTCATTAACATTACACTTACATACTTTGCTGAACTTTCTGGACTCATCACATTTACTGCACTGTACTGTACTGTATTCATGATGCTGCTGCACTACTGGCACTTGAAATGCTTTAAAAGTGAAAACATGTACATTCTCATTTTTTGTTTATTTTTATTGTACATATTCTGCGGGAGGGAATGGGGAGTAAACAATCCTATGTTCTTGTTACAAATGGCAAATAAAAATCTTGTATCTTGCCATCAGACTGCCGGAGCTCATTCAGAAAGCTGCAGTTTATTTAGTGTTCAACTGACCCTAGTTCTCCCACACCCTTCTCTACCCTTATCCGGTCTCTACACTTGCTCCCTGTAGCTGCTCGCATCCAGTTCAAGACCCTGGTGATAGCATACAGAGCAGTGAAAGGAACAGCTCCTTTCTACCACCAGGACAGTTCCAACATCCATCATCACAACATGCCCGTCCACTCTGCTACTTCAGGGTGTCTGCTTTCCCCGTCGCTTGGGGGCCCTTGTGGCCGATCTACGTGGTCACGGCTCTTCTCTGTCCTGGCCCCAAAGTGGTGGAATGAACTCCCCACAGATGTCAGGACTGCAGAGTCACTGCCCATCTTCCCCCGCAGGCTGAAAACTCACCTCTTCAGGAAACACTACCCGGATCCTTCTACCTAGCGTGTCCTCTTATCACTTTTTACTAGCATCTTACTTAATACATTGTTTGCTTGTTAGTTAATTAGATATTGTTCTATAGTTTGCCAACTTATTGTACTTTTACCTGTGCACTGTTTCGGTTCTTAGAGACTTGTTAGGAATGAAATGCACTTTTGACTTCTGGTGACAAGTTGTTCTGTTGCCTACATTTGTTGTACCTTTTTTGTGTCGCTTTGGACAAATTGCTGCTAAATGACTGTAATGTAATGTAAAGAATAGCACGATCCATATGACTAACCAATAATATATAACAATATGTTACCAAAATCACTAGTGAAGACCAAAAGCAAAAACCATGCTCCAAAATACAAAACAAACCATTAACCATTAACATCCAAACTGGTAAACTATTCTTTGTAGCTAAGGAGGCATTTAGGGCAGGATAAGACATTTGTGGATTACAAGAAGTAAGACCGCTAAATTCTGGCACAGAAATCAGAGTCATTAACAACGACAGTAAATATGAATATCATTGGTCAGGATACACTAGGAAGCAGGAGTAGGTATACTCATATGAGTATGTCAGAACATAGTGAAGAGGTCAATTATATCAATGCCAGACTCTTGACTGCTTCAGTAGACTACTACGGATACCGACTTAAGGTAATCATCGCATACGCTCCTCCCAACTGCGAAAATGACACAATGACAAGGGAACAACAAAATAATGATGATCTCCAAATAGCCACTGCCCGACATAACAAACACCAAAAGCTTGTGGTCCTAGCAGATATGAACGCCACAACTGACCTTAGTTTAAAATTGTCGAAACTCGATGGAAGTGACATCAGCAACAACATCAACCACATCAGCAATGACAATGGGGAGAGGCTCTTCAATTTCTGCACATCACACAAACTATGCATCAGTAACACATTCTTCAAACATAAGGCCATCCATCGATACAGCTGGTACTCAGGTACCGGCCTAGGTAAGGTCCTTGATTACATCTTGGCCGATAAACACCTTCAGAATTGCATGCTGGACTGCAGAATCAGGCGTGGATACGATTTCTCTACAGATCACAAACTCTTAGTTGCAACCTTTAAAACACCATATATATATATCATACTAGGGAGACGTATCTGGAGCAGTTGTTGTTGTAAAGTTCATTCCATTATTTTTCTTCCAGTTGACCTCACATCCCATTTGCCGTTCTTGACCTCAACCCCCATTGATTGATCTTGATCTCAAATCTCATTGGCTGTTGCCAGTGTATTCGTCAATCTCAGTCTCAGGATATATATATACACCAGGATATAGTTATAACACGTAGTGAAATACTTCTCAATCTTTCAGAACACCTAGAAATTGAGACTCAAAGCTCATCAGATGAGTCACACTGCTCACCTTCATCGTCTTCATCAATTTCAGCTCTGGCTTTTGGCAAAAATATGAAGAAGGGAGGGTGGGAAGGAGGTAAACAGAAGCCTGGAGGTAGCATAACAAAGAAGAGCCAAGACTCTTACCATCGTCCTCCTCTTCAGAGCCTTCCAGAAAGAGCATGTGTTTTCTGCCCCGTCTCTCTGTGAAAAGGTGATCAATCGAACACTGAAATGTCTGCGAACACCTCCTCAAACCGTTCATGCCTTATTTCAATATATAAACATCACATTACATGAATTAAGCAATGGCCTTTGTCAAAACTGACTTACAATATGTGCATTCAACATAGGTAGCCAAGAGAACTATGATTCATCATCACCCACACCCTCACGCTCACCCTCTGATGGAGATGATGCAGGATTTGTGGTGTAAATCAAGAAAATGCATGTGTATTTCATATAAATAATACATATATTTTGGGTAAAAATAGAAGTGTGTATTCATGTGTTCAAAGTGTTCCCATGTACCCCAGCATTTAGATCATTTGAGTGTTGACACAAATGTATTTGCTCAGTAGTTAAGAAAGTGTTCACAAAACGTAGCTGGAGGCCACGGAGGAGTGTATTGGGGAATAGATGGTGCCGGAGGAAGGAAGAAGCCGTCGCGGATGACCGGGCGCAGAAGTGGATCATTGATGGGGGAGGTCGTCCTGCCACACAGACATTGAGAGCCGGATAGATAACGATCGCGAAGCCCGGTCTGGCGGAAGAAAACTGGACAGGATGACGAGAATGACCCAGCGACGACCAGGCAGAGTTTATAGAGGATAAATATGTGTTTGTAGCGGAGAAGCGGGAGACTTTTGGGTGAACTACTGTCAGGCAGTTATTGGTTATCCAGTCTGTTGGGTGGAGATCTCGGGCTCCCTGTTCCATGGAATATTGTATTGAATTGTATTGTATAACAGTTTTTTATTAAATCTTTTATAATTCTTAATTCTCTTTTGATTAGTTTGTTACACATGGGTCTTCTCCGTTTCCCCGGTTGGAGCACAGTTAATACGTGTATCTGAGGATCGGAGGATAAGAGCAAAGATCGAACACGACAGTTCCAACCCCATTTTTATTTACCAATTACCGAAAAGGCTCAGTCACACATCCCTGATGTTTACTGCCGTCCTTGATAGGACCATTCCCGATAAAAATTTGTCAATATAATTTCCCGAATGTTCCCGAATGTTACGGGACGCACTAAACTGTCGGGAGTGCTTGGCCGACCTCTCGGACCTTTCCCGATCCGTAGGACTCTGCAACGAACGTATTCAACTGCGTTCAGACAATGATAGGACATTCCAGATCATTGAGGATAATAATCTGACTTTTTTTTCACATTTCGTGTCGTACCGCTGTCTGATCTCAAACGGGGGACTGAGCCTTGAATGCTGCCAATATGCCATTATATAGTAGTTGTAAGTTAGAAACACGTTTAGTAAGTTCTGTGCTTCCGGAATACGTCAAATACGCCAACATACGTCAATATATTGCTCCAAATAGTAATTTTGTAACACTTTTGGTTGGTGGTGTGCCGCAGGATTTTTTTTTATGTAAAAAATGGGCCTTGGCTCAAAAAAGGTTGAAAGATAGTTGCTAAATGACTGTTATGTAATGTAATGTAAAGCACAGCAGGAGCCATATTGTTCCGAGTGAAAGCTACCCATAATAAAAAGCAGTAAAGGTCTGAGAGCTCCAGAGAAACTACAGTTTGAACAGAAAGAGGACTGAGGCCCCATCAGAGTTGAAGTGAACCAGAGAGAGAACAGAGTCCTCTTCGAAATGAACTCTTAATGTGAACACACAAATAACAGAGGTCTGTTGGTCCACTTTAAGAGGACTGAGTTTGGTTCTTTTAAAAATTACTATATGTGAAAACACCTTGAGTGACGGGGCAAGCAGAGGGAAATGGACGGGCAGGGGCATAAGGCTAAACCCCATAGCCCGGAGGTAGGAAGGAGCTGTTTCTTTCACTGCCCCGTAAGTGAGCACCAGGGCCTTGAACTGGATGTGAGCAGCTACAAGAAGCCAGTAAACATACCTGAGCGAGTGATTTCCATACTTGATGAACCTGCAATGAGACACAATTGTGCAGTTAGTAGTCAGTGTTTCACAGAACCTATTTGTATTTCTAATGCATTTCAATGGGGTTCAAGGTGTGTCACTCTATCACCTGTGTGTGTGTGTGTGTGTGTGTGTGTGTGTGTGTGTGTGTGTGTGTGTGTGTGTGTGTGTGTGTGTGTGTGTGTGTCCCAGGTCGGTGTTTCCACCTCATTTGTGCCTGGACCAAGGACCATCAACAAGAACCTAGCTTTCCCCACTCCCTTCCTTGCTAATCAAAATAGACTTTTGCATCGTGTATATATACAAGATACAATACATGATTTTTATTTGCCATTTGTAACAAGTACATAGGAATGCTTACTCCCTATTCCCTCCCACAGTATAAATCTCCAAAACAGCATGAAATTAAAAAAAATATGTACACTAAAAATAAACAAAAAAAGAGCAGCAAAGTGACTTAAATGATATGTACATGTCTTTTTTTTACAAAAATCTTAGAAGCATTTAAAGTGCCAGTAGTGCAGCAGCATCATGAATACTGTGCAGTACAGTGCAGTAAATGAGATGAGTCCAGAAAGTCCAGCAAAGTATGTATGTGTAATGTAAAGGACAATGTTATGAAAGTGAAAGTGGCAGCACTCCTAGCAAGTAGGCACACTGCCTGTGGATAAAAACTATCCTTAAACCTGGCAGTACGTGGTCTGATTTGCCGAAAGCCGGCTGTGCAACAGCGCCATAAGTGCAACAGCGCGATAAGTGCAACAGCGCGATAAGCCTGCTTGATGGTGGTGTAGCAGTGATCAAGAGTCTTGTTCTGTCTGGTCGGTTCCTCCCAGTGTGAGTTGCTGACTGGAATTGAGCATTATGCCTGGTTTTCTCTCACTACCTTTCTATTCTATATCTCCAGCTGTATTGCTGTCCTTGTGATTCTATGTGTTGGCAATAACTCATCACATTAGGTTGTCAAACAATCACATTAGACTACATGAATGAATGTTTCAGGCCAGGGCATTTTGTTTCAGTGGCTAATCAGGCAGAAGTGTCAAATGTCAGACATATAGTACAAAGTATTTGTACTCGTAAGTTTGGTTTGTACTCGTAGATTTGATGCGTGGGAGCCAGACAGAGAGCCTACCTGCTCTCTTGTTAGTAAAGCCCACACAAGCAGTAGCATTTCCATATCCCCTTTCACATTGTGCATTTGTACAGTGCAAACGTTTGTCCGGCTCCTAGGCTACTGTCTGTACAAAAAGGCCTATAAAGAACCACGATAGGTTAATTTGCTGATCATAACATCAGGCATAACACCTTACCGCTCTCAAATTGATGTGGCTGTTCTCCCGTCTTGCTGCCACAATCCCCTAGGATATGAAAAAGCATTGTCAGTCTTTCAAGATTCAACATTACTGTACGCTGGAATGCTTTCTCCCCATTCCCTCCCGCAGTATGAATTTCCTACAATTTAAGACTATAACTACACTATGGACTATACTTAGACCTTACTACTATACAACTACTTTCAATGGCTCCCCATGCATAAAATCAAGTCTGAAGTTGCAGTTGAAACAAACCAAGTCATCCCGAACAATGAACCGCTTGGGTTTCAATAGATTAAAGAACAATGGAGGCCCCCTATTGTCAAAACAAAGTTGCAGTGACAATTTAAACAAACAAGAAAATACATTCATACACAACTCACACATAACAGGAACAGCTGAAGGGATCAGACCAAGGCTGAAGCAAAATCTGATGTCCCTAACCATCATGCTATCAACCATCTTCTGACTGGCTCTTTCCCCTTTCCATATCACCATGTCAATGAGACAACGTGCTCCGTCTACGTTAAATGTCCTCTGTGTCCATCAGCACCTTTTATCGTACCAACTTAGTGTCTCACAACATATCACATCAAGAAGATATTTGCCTCATAATAAAGTAATTAAATATGTTTTTTTTCTGTTAATAGAAGAAGTTTGTTGTTGATGATATATACACACACTCATATACACACTGTAGTAGGCGAAGCTACAAATAACGAATCTTGACAACGCCCCTAATTGTTTGTTGAAATATAGTTTCTAGTTTAGATCAAAACGTCTCAATCGGCGGAAGTATAGCTCAGGAGGTACAGCAGTCGCCCCACATCTGGAAGGTTGCTAGTTTGATCCCCGGGCTCCTCCTAGCAAAAACTGTCGAGGTTTCCCTGAGCAAGACACCCTAACCCTAACCCTGACTGCTCCTGACGTACTGGCTGTCTCCTTGCATGGCTGACTCTGCTGTGTGTGGGTGAATGTGAAGCATGACTTTTAAAGCGCTATATAAAAGCAACCATTACCATAAACATGTGTATTCTGCATAGGCCAACATGTTCCCATTTTATCGTGAACACCGATTACCTTCCATAGTGTATGTAACGTCTTCGCTCCGATTCAATGCAGCCTACTTTCGTTATTAACTCTGGCCGGTAACGTTTATTATATCCCATGAGGTATGAACTATGAAGCGTGTTTCATGCATGTCGATTTACCATCAATAATAAAATTCTGTTTTTTTGTATCAATAAATTATGTAAGATTTATGTTGTTCAATACATACAAAACGGACAACGGCAGCAAGAGTGTCGCCTCATGGAGGTGGGCAAGGTGGTTTAGGTCGCCACGGAGTCAGCTTCCACACCCGATCAGGAGGGACGGCGGGAGCTGGAGGCAGAGGCTCCGCCGCTCCCTCAATTTACCCCGGTGGGAGATTTTCCCCTGGAGCAGTCGAGGGATGACACTCTACGCTCAGCCTTGGACCAGGTAATACAAATTGATGATCAGAGGGTGCGCCCTGACGTGGTCATTACGTTCCCACACTTCTTTTATAATCAGGGACAGATTATATAGGGTTACTCGTGACACTCAGTCAGGGGAGGAGGTGAGCCAGCTTCTAGTACTGAGGTTCCACCAGGAAAGTCTTTGAGGCGGCGCATCACAACCCAATGGGGAGTCATCTAGGCTGTGATAAGACTTGTGACCGTATGCTGGCCCACTTCTTTTGGCCTGGCATTCAGGCAGATGTACGACGGTGGTGTGCATCCTGTCGGGAATGTAAGCTGGTGAACCCACCGGCCAGCTGCGACCCTTACCACTTATGATGGTTCCGTTCAAACTGATGGCTATGAACCTCATCGAGCCACTGGGCAGGAGCGCACGGGGGCACCGCTTGGCGATCAGTCTTGCCTTGACGTCGGGTGGGTGGTTCATACTAGGGAGACGTATCTGGAGCAGTTGTTGTTGTTGGAAAGTTCATTCCATTCTTTTTCTTCCAGTTGACCTCACATCCCATTTGCCGTTCTCGACCTCAACCCCATTGATTGATCTTGATCTCAAATCTCATTGGCTGTTGCCAGTGTATTCGCCAATCTCAGTCTCAAGATATATATATACCAGGATATAGTTTTGACACGTAGTGAAATACTTCTCAATCTTTTAGAATACCTAGAAAATGAGACTCAAAGCTCATCGGATGAGTCACACTGCTCACCTTCATCGTCTTCATCAATTTCAGCTGTGGCTCCTGAAAAATATGAAGAAGGGAGGATGGGAAGGAGGTAAAGAGAAGCCTGGAGGTAGCATAACAAAGAAGAGCCAAGACTGTTCCCATCGCCCTTATTTTCAGAACTGTCCAGACACAACATGCCTGTTCTGCAACCTGTCCCTGTGAAAAGGTGATCAATCGAACTCTGAAATGTCTGCAAACCCCTCCTCAAACTATTCATGCCTATATCTAAACATCGCATTACATTAATTAAGCAATGGCCTTTGTCCAAAGTGACTTACAATATGTGCATTCAACATAGGTAGCCAAGAGAATTACGATTTACCAGAAATGATAAGTGTATAACTGTGTATCCTTCCTAATAAGCAGAACCAGCGCTCAGGTAAAAGTACAATTAGTAAGCTCCCTAGATTTTAAACAATAAGTCAATCAAACAAGGGCTATGACAAATAGGAAAGCCAATTGACACAAGCTAATAAGCAAAAGCTAATAAAAAAGAAATAGAGCTAAAGGCCCTGTCACACCTTGACGATTTAGCCAGCGTATGCCAACGTATCAAAATGTCTCTAATACGCTGAACTATCAATGTTTGTATTTTTATTTTATACATAACGTATACATAACGTATGAGTAACTAATAAAGAACGTTTCTTTATACGTTTTTAAAGAACTCCCTGCTCACAGACTTCTGCCAGGCTAACCCCGATGCCCCTGGAAGGCCGCCTGGTGTCACCCCTAGGCAGGGGTGGACTGGGACAAAAATTCGGCCCTGGCATTTAGTCCTTTGACCGGCCCACTTTCAGAAAGGGGGTGGAACCCATTCTATATAGAATGGGCCGGTGTGATACGGCCCATTCTATATAGTGGGCCGGTGTGATACGCCAGTGTAGCCACCTGCGTTGAATTTCTTTACGTAATTTTTTTTTTTCAGCAAACGGCGGCCCAAAAGAGCGTCGGCCCTTCTGGCATTTGCCAGAACTGCCAGATTGCCAGTCCGCCCCTGCCCCTAGGGAGGGGTGTACTGTTGTGATTCCATCATCACACAACTCTCCTCTCAAGCCACGCTCCTCTGCCTCCCCCTCGTGTCTACCTGGGGTTACTACACCCAGGAGATCACTGTCCCAGAAGGCCGTAGTCACGTCAGCCCACCTGTTACCTATTCCCAATCAAGCGCCCTATGTATACTCCCCTCCCCTGTCACTCGTTGTCAGAACTTTCCCGTTGTTACAACCTCTCTACTCTCTAGCCGATTCCTTCGTGATTCCCTGTGAAGACCCTTTTGCAATCTCTGTGAACTCCTGTTTTTTTCCTCGTTGGACTATTTTGCTTGTTTGTTGCTTTTGTTGAATTTTTCGACATTGATTTCTATCCTGGATATTTTTGTGTTTGTTTTGGACTTTAGCCTTTTCCCCACAGCACATTATTAAAACACCCCGTTTGGATTTACATTTCACACTCATGTAAGTCACTTTACACATTGTATTATTACTTCTGTAATTTACACACACACAGTTGATTGTTCACACCTCATATCAGTTTATTCATTGGAGCAATATACAATAAAGACGCCTACGGGTTGTTGAACTCCTTTTTGCCTCAGACTCTGTCTGTACTACCAAGGGGTTCCACCAGCAACAATCCGTGTGTGTTATAACAGAGCTGTTCCTTTCACTTTCACTCTTAAACTGGATGGGAGCAGCTACAAGGAGCCAGTAAACATACCTGATCTCCAGCTTTCCACTCGTGTTGAATCTGCAATGACACACAATTGCGTCATTAGAAATGTGTCGGTAGAAATGGTGATACACATTTTGAGACACATTCGATTTCTCCAGTTTACACGTTTAAGAATAATAATATTACAATAATAATAATAATACAATAATAGAATAATAAAATATTGATAACATTAATGAATTCTCACCCAACAAGTCCCTTAACCTGTCCAATGTTATATAAATTCTGTAGAATTCTGAAAGAAAAATCATGAGAAATGGCAAATGGCATTAATTAATGGCTCTCTATGAAAGTTCCTCTCACAGTGTTCCAAAGTCTTCTCAAAATAAACACACCACCTTTCAGGCCAGAAATGTATTAAAATATTGAAAAAATCTGTAACTTAAGTGACCGGATCATATGTTATGTTCTTTTTTTCTTTTTTGAGTTGGGATACGTTGAAAGCAAAAGATAATCACAGATTTGACGAATATTCACTTTACTGCTCTTGCCTGCTTTACAAGAAGTTTTTTCAGAGACTACATTGCTCTCGGAAAGAAAACTATAGAGCTAAGAATAAACAATTGATAAATATAATTATAATAATTTATAAATTCTTAGAAAAATACATGAATAAAAATATCAACCCATTGTTTTAATAGTTTATGTTTATAACCATAAGGATAATCAACCATCAGCCATTTTTCCTTCTCAAATCCCCCTCTCTTCTGAAAGAGAAATCATAAGAAATAGCAAATGGCATTAATTTGGCTTTCTATGAAAGTTCCTCTCGCATATGTATTTTAATAAACGTGTTATAAACTCTTCTCAAAATAAACACATCACATTTCAGGCCCGTAGCCAGAAATGTATTTCCAAATCTGGAAAAGCTGTAACATTAGTGACCCAATCATCTGTTATGTTATTATTCTTTTTTGTTGAGTTGGGACACGTTGAAACCAAAAGAAAATCACAGGTTTTACAAATTCATGTGGTGGAAAGGGGCGTGGCTTAGCGGGGTAGAATGACCAGGCGACGACCAGGCAGAGTTTATAGAGGATAAATATGTGTTTGTAGCGGAGAAGCAGGAGAGTTTTGGGTGAACTACTGTCAGGCAGTTATTGGTTATCCAGTCTGTTCCCCCTGTTCCATGGAATATTGTATTGAATTGTATTGTATCTCAACAGTTTTTTATTAAATCTTTTATAATTCTTAATTGTCTTTCTATTACTTTTTTACACACGGGTCTTCTCCGTTTCCCCGGTTGGAGCACAGTTAATACGTGTATCTGAGGATCGGACTATTAGAGCGAAGATCGAACACGACAGTTCCAACCCCATTTTTATATACCAATTTCCCGAAAGGCTCAGCCAAACATCCCTGACTTTTACTGCCTTGATAGGACCATTCCCGATAAAAATTTGTCAAAATAATTTCCCGAATGTTCCCGAATTACGGGACGCACTAAACTGTCTGGAGTGCTTGGCCGACCTCTCTGACCTTTCCCGATCCGTAGGACTCTGCAACAAACGTATTCGACTGCGTTCAGACAATGATAGGACATTCCAGATAATTTCGTGTCGTAGCGCTGTCTGATCTCAAACGGGGGACTGAGCCTTTAATGCTGCCAATATGCCATTATACAGTAGCTATAAGTTAGAAACACATTTAGTAAGTTCTGTGCGTCCGGAACACGTCAAATACGTCAACATACGTCAATATATTGCTCCAAATAGTAATTTTGTAACACTTTTGGTTGGTGGTGCGCCGCAGGATTTTTTTTTATGTAAAAAATGGGCCTTGGCTCAAAAAAGGTTGAAAAACTGTTGCTAAATGACTGTTATGTAAAGTAATGTAAAGCACAGCAGGAGCCATATTGTTCCGAGTGAAAGCTACCCATAATCAAAAGCAGTAAAGGTCTGAGAGCTCCAGAGAAACTACAGTTTGAACAGAAAGAGGACTGAGGCCCCATCAGAGTTGAAGTGAACCAGAGAGAGAACCGAGTCCTCTTCGAAATGAACTCTTAATGTCAACACAAAAATAACAGAGGTCTGTTGGTCCACTTTAAGAGGACTGAGTTTGGTTATTTTAAAAAGGACTATATGTGAAAACACCTTGAGTGACGGCTCAAGGTGGCTTAACCCCATAGCCTGGAGGTAGGAAGGAACTGTTTCTTTCATTGCCACGTAGGCGACCACCAGGGCCTTGAACTGGATGTGAGCAGCTACAGGAAGCCAGTAAACATACCTGAGCTACTGTGTGTGTGTGTGTGTGTGTGTGTGTGTGTGTGTGTGTGTGTGTGTGTCCCAGGTCGGTGTTTTCACCTAATTTTTGCCTGGACCAAGGACCATTAACAAGAACCTAGCTTTCCCCATTCCCTTCTTTGCTAATCAAAATAGACGTTTGGATCGTGACCCTGACTATTAATCAATACAAGATACAATACATGATTTTTATTTGCCATTTGTAACAAGTACATAGGAATGCTTACTCCCCATTCCCTCCCACAATATAAATCTCCAAAACAACAGCATAAAAATAAAAAAAAGATATACACTAAAAATAAACAAAAAAAGAGCAGCAAAGTGACTTAAATGCCACTTTCACTTTCATAACATTGTTATTTACATTACACATACATACTTTGCTGGACTTTCTGGACTCATCTCATTTACTGCACTGGACTGCACAGTATTCATGATGCTGCTGCACTACTGTAGTGTTGTTGCCGTACCACACAGTGACGCCACCCGTCAGGACGCTCTCTACGGTGCCACGGTAGAAGTTCACTAGCCACCTCTAGCCTATTCCACTTTTTCTGAGGCACCACAGAGCATAGAGGCGCTGGTGTGCCTTCTTCAGCATGACCTTGCAGTTGTTAAGGGTACACGCCAGGTCATCGGAAATATGTAGTCCAAGGTAACGGAAGCAGCTGACGACTTCCACCGGTGTCCTGTCCAGGCTGATGGTGGAGTGGGTGGTTCCTGGAGTCCACGATGAGCTCCTTGGTCTTGCTGACATTCAGTGCGAGGCTGTTGTCCTCACACCATCGCGTCAGCTGGACTACCTAATCTCTGTACTCCGTTTCGTTACCCTCGCTTATCAGGCCGATGACTGTGGTGTCGTCTGCAAACTTGATAATCCGATAATCCTTTGCTCCTTTAATCCTTTAATCTATTGCTGTGCGTGGCAGTACAGTCATGTGTGCAAAGCGAGTACAGCCGGGGACTGAGGCAGCAGCCTTGGGGTGCTCCGGTGTTGACCAGAGTGGATGAGATGTTGTTCCCAATCTTCACCACTTGAGGCCTGCCTGTCAGGAAGTCCATAATCCAGTTACAGAAGGAGGCGCCCAGACCTAGGTCCCTCAATTTCGGGACCAGCTTGGAGGGAACAATAGTGTTGAACGCCGAGTTGTAGTCAATGAACAGCAGTCTGACGTAGGTGTCCCTCCTGTCTAGGTGCTGCAGGGCCGTGTGTACTGCCAGGGAAATCGTCTACAGAATTTAAATGCACTTCTGGTGACGAGTTGTTCTCTTACTTTCCTTTGTTGAAACACACTATTGTAAGTCGCTTTGGATAAAAGCGTCTGCTAAATGACTGTAATGTAATGTAATGTACAGACCTGTTTGGTCTGTATGCGAACTGGAGTTGGTCTAGGGACTCAGGAATGGAATAGTTTATATGCGACATTACGAGTTTCTCCAGGCTCTTCATGGCTATGGGTGTTAAAGCCACTGGACGATAGTCATTGAGGCATGTTACCTTGGTCTTTTTGGGTAACGGCACAATGGTTGTCGCTTTGAAGCAAGACGCGGGATGGAACTCCGTCTAGGCCGGCTGTCTTCCCTGCCTTCACCTTCCTGAAGGTTCTGCGGACCTGGGACTCGGACAGTTGTAGAACGTAGTCTTCTGGGTGGGTGTTCAAGTTGTTGGTCGGCTCAGAGTTCCCCCTTTCAAAGCCAGCGAAAAACTTGTTAAGCTCATCTGGTAGGTTAGGGTTGTTGTTGGTTTCTGCCCCTGAGCTCCCCTTGTAGTTGGAGAGGACACTCAGACCTTGCTACATGCGTCTGGTGTCAGAGCCCCCAAATTGTGATTCCAATTGACCCTTCTTGATGGCTTTTCTGAGTTCATACTTGGCCTTCTTGTAGTGATCGGAGTCACCTGAAAGCGGTACTCTGTTCCTTAAGTTTGTTCCGTATGTCAGCATTCATCCATGGTTTGCTGTTCGGGAATGAGCAAACAGACCTGGTCGGGATGCATTCCTCCACTAGCCTGTTAATGTATGCTGTGACATGATCTGCATACATCAAGGTCAGTGGTCTTGAATACACTCCAGTCAGTGATTTCTAGCCCCCCCTGCAGGTGTAGTATTGCATCATCTGTCCAGCAGCGCACGTTCTTTACTGTGGGCGTGGACATCAACTTCTGCTTGTAAGCGGGAAGTAGAAGCACAGAGGCGTGGTCTGATTTGCCGAAAGCCGGCCGCGCAACAGCACGATAAGCCTGCTTGATGGTGGGGTAGCAGTGATCAAGGGTCTTGTTCTGTCTGGTCGGTTCCTCCCAGTGTGAGTTGCTGACTGGAATTGAGCATTATGCCTGGTTTTCTCTCACTACCTTTCTATTCTATATCTCCAGCTGTATTGCTGTCCTTGTGATTCTATGTGTTGGCAATAACTCATCACATTAGGTTGTCAAACAATCACATTAGACTACATGAATGAATGTTTCAGGCCAGGGCATTTTGTTTCAGTGGCTAATCAGGCGGAAGTGTCAAATGTCAGACATATAGTACAAAGTATTTGTACTCGTAAGTTTGGTTTGTACTCGTAGATTTGAGGTGTGGGAGCCAGACAGAGAGCCTACCTGCTCTCTTGTTACTAAAGCCCACACAAGCAGTAGCCTTTCCATATCCCCTTTCACATTGTGCATTTGTACAGTGCAAACTTTTGTCCGGCTCCTAGGCTACTGTCTGTACAAAAAGGCCTATAAAGAACCACGATAGGTTAATTTGCTGATCATAACATCAGGCATAACCTCTCTCGATTTGCCTTGGCTGTTCTCCCGTCTCGCTGCCACAATCCCCTAGGATATGAAAAAGCATTGTCAGTCTTTCAAGATTCAACATTACTGTACGCTGGAATGCTTTCTCCCCATTCCCTTCCGCAGTATGAATTTCCTAAAATGTAAGACTATAACTATACTATGGACTATACTTAGACTTTACTACTATACAACTACTTTCAATGGCTCACCATGCATAAAATCAAGTCTGAAGTTGCTGTTGAAACCAAGTCATCCCGAACAATGAACCGCTTGGATTTCAATAGATTAAAGAACAACGGAGGCCCCCTATTGTCAAAACAAAGTTGGCAGTGACAATTTAAACAAACAAGAAAATACATTCATACACAACTCATACATAACAGGAACAGCTGAAGGGATCAGAATAAGGCTGAAGCACAATCCCATGTCCCTAACCATCATGCTATCAACTATCTTCTGACTGGCTCTTTCCCCTTTCCATATCACCATGTCGATGAGACAATGTGCTCCGTCCACGTTAAATGTCCTCTGTGCTCAAAATGCTCTTCAGCAAAAGGTCCATCAGAACCGTTTATCGTACCAACTTAGTGTCTCAGAACCTATAACATCAAGAAGATATTTGTCTCATTGACAACTCATAATAAAGTAATTCAATTGTTTGTTGATAATATATACACATACTCATATACACACTGTAGTAGGCGAAGCTACAAATAACGAATCTTGACAACGCCCCTAATTGTTGTTGTTGAAATATAGTTTCTAGTTTAGATCAAAACATTGTGAACGTGGCAGTATAGCTCAGGAGGTACAGCAGTCGCCCCACATCCAGAAGGTTGCTGGTTTGATCCCCGGGCTCCTCCTAGCAAAAACTGTCGAGGTGTCCCTGAGCAAGACACCCTAACCTGCATGTCAGAAACTGCTCCTGACATGCTGGCTGTCTCCTTGCATATGTGTGGGTGAATGTGAGGCATGACTTTTAAAGCGCTATATAAAAGCATCCATTACCATAAACCAGATGTGTATCATTTGTTATAGGCCAACATGTTCACATTTTATCGTAAACACCGTTTACCTTCCATAGTGTATGTAACGTCTTCGCTCCGATTCAATGCAGTCTACTTTCGTTATTAACTCTGGCCGGTAACGTTTATTATATCCCATGAGGTATGAACTATGAAGCGTGTTTCATGCATGTCGATTTACCATCAATAGTAAAATTCTGTTTTGTGTCAATAAATTATGTAGGATTCACACATTTGAATATATTCACACATTAATGAATGTTAATAATTGCTTGGAAAAAAATTGATGAATTAAATTTAAAATATTGTTGTTTTAATAGTTTATGGTTATAACCATAAAGATAATAAACCATCAGCTTTTTCTCATTCTCAAATCCCTCTCTCTACAATCGGTCAATCTAATCTGAAAGAAAAATCATGAGAAATGGCAGTAGATGTATTTTAATAAATGTGTTTTAAAGTCTTCTCAAAATAAACACATCACCTTTCAGGCCGTAGCCAGAAATGTATTTACAAATCTGGAAAAGCTGTAACATTAGTGACCCAATTATCTGTTATGTTATTTATTTATTTTTTTAGTTGGGACCCGTTGAAACCAAAAGAAAATCACAGGTTTTACTAATCCATGTGGTGGAAAGGGGCGTGGCTTAGCGCTGGTAACAGGGAAGCAGGAGAAGTGAACTCACGGGGTTGAAGCACCTGTTTGTAATGTACGTGATTGAGCTAACTTGTATGTTTTGACGGTTCCTTTGCTTCTGGGTCTCTTTTTCTGTTATTTTTAAAATGTATATTTTTGGTCTGCGGCTAATCCGTGGGAATAAAATGGACTCGGTCAAGAATACGGTCTTCTGATATCCCGTGGCAGCGTTGAACAGGGACCTGAAGACACCATGGAACACAAGGGAGAGTCTTCCCTCGGACATACATCCCCTCCCTCGCCGTAACCCCGCAGGGTTCCAAGGTCCGGGGCCGTTCCCGGCGTTACCCCCTGGTCCACCGAGCTGGACTGCTGGCGCTGCGGCAAAAACGGACACCGGCAGCAGGAGTGTCCCCTCATGGAGGTGGGCCAGGTGGTTCAGGTCTCCGCGCCCAATCAGGAGGGAAGGCTCAGCTGGAGGCAGAGGCTCCGCCGGGATGACACTCTACGCTCAGCCGTGGACCAGGTAATTGATGGTCAGCGGGTGTGCCCTGACGTGGTCATTACGTTCCCACACTTTATTAAAATCAGGGACAGATTATATAGGGTTACTCAGTGACACTCAGTCAGGGGCGGAGGTGAGCCAGCTGCTAGTACTGAGGTGCCACCAGGAAATGGTCTTTGAGGTGGCGCTTCACAACCCAATGGGGGGTCATCTAGGCTGTGATAAGACTTGTGACCGTATGCTGGCCCACTTCTTTTGGCCTGGCATTCACGCAGATGTACGACAGTGGTGTGCATCCTGTCGGGAATGTCAGCTGGTGAACCCACCGGCAACATGCCTGTTCTGCAACCTGTCCCTGTGAAAAGGTGATCAATCGAACTCTGACATGTCTGCAAACCCCTTCTCAAACCGTTCATGCCTTATTTCAATATCTAAACATCACATTACATTAATTAAGCAATGGCCTTTGTCCAAAGTGACTTACAATATGTGCATTCCACATAGGTAGCCAAGAGAACTACGATTTACCAGAAATCATAAGTGTATAACTGTGTATCCTTCCTAATAAGCAGAACCAGTGCTCAGGTAAAAGTACAATTTGTAAGCTCCCTAGATTTGACACAATAAGTCAATCAAACAAGGGCTATGACAAATAGGAAAGCCAATCGACACCAGCTAATAAGCAAAATCGAATAAAAAAGAAATAGAGCTAAAGGCCCTGTCACACCTTGACGATTTAGCCAGCGTATGCCAACGTATCAAAATGTCTCTAATACGCTGAACTATCAATGTTTTTATTTTATACATAACGTATACATAACATATGAGTAACTTATAAAGAACGTTTCGATAACTTATACCAACGAATGCACAGCGTATCGCCGATGATCACGGAGGCTGCCGCTCGACGATTCAAATCATAACTGCACTAGACATCACAGTATCAACATCTCCGTCGCAGGATCAATATCAGGCCGAAGTAAACTTCGAAGAACGCTGCCAAGAAGTCTCCTGTCCGTGGGTGTGGACGTGGACGTGAACGTAAGGTGGATTCATCATCACCCTCACCCTCAAGCTCACACTCTAATGGATATGATGCAGGAATGGTGGTGTAAATCAAGAAAATGCATGTGGGAAATGCAAGTGTGTATTCATGTGTTCAAAGTGTTCCCATGTACCCCACCCTTTAGATAATTTGAGTGTTGACACAAATGTATTTGCTCAGTAGTTCAGAAAGTGTTCACAAAACGTAGTTGGAGGCTGCGGAGGAGTGTATAGATGGTGCCGGAGGAAGGAAGAAGCCATCGCGGATGATCGGGCGCAGAAGTGGATAATTGATGGGGGAGGTCGCCCTGCCACACAGACATTGAGAACCGGATAGATAACGATCACAAAGCTCGGTCTGACGGAAGAATACTGGACAGGATGATGAGAATGACGAGAATGAGTGAATTGAGGGCTGGACTAGGAGGGCTACGGTCCGGAGGATTGCAGTTGGGTCACTCCTTCCTACCTGGCCGACCCCTCCCTGATCACAGACTTCTGCCAGGCCAACCCCGATGCTCCTGGAAGGCCGCTTGGTGTCACCCATAGGGAGGGGTGTACTGTTGTGATTCCATCATCACACAACTCTCCTCTCAAGCCACGCTCCTCTGCCTCCCCCTCGTGTCCACCTGGGGTTACTACACCCAGGAGAACACTCCGTCCCAGAAGACCGTAGTCACGTCAGCCCACCTGCTCCCTATTCCCAATCAAGCTCCCTATTTATACTCCTTGTCACTCGTTGTCAGAACTTTCCCGTTGTTACAACCTCTCTACTCTCTACTATTCTACTATTTTGCTTGTTTGTTGCTTTTGTTGCATTTTTCGACATTGATTTCTATCCTGGATATTTTTGTGTTTGTTTTGGACTTCAGCCTTTTCCCCGCAGCACATTATTAAAACACCCCGTTTGGATTTCCATTTCACACTCATGTAAGTCACTTTACACATTGTATTATTACTTTCTGTAATTTACACACACAGTTGATTGTTCACACCTCATATCAGTTTATTCATTGGAGCAATATACAATAAAGACGCCTACGGGTTGTTGAACTCCTTTTTGCCTCAGACTCTGTCTGTACTACCAAGGGGTTCCGCCAGCAACAATCTGTGTGTGTTAGAACAGAGCTGTTCCTTTCACTTTCACTCTTAAACTGGATAGGAGCAGCTACAAGGAGCCAGTAAACATACCTGAGCTACAGCTTTCCACTTCTGTTGAATCTGCAATGACACACAATTGCGTCATTAGAAATGTGTCGGTAGAAATGGTGATACACATTTTGAGACACATTCGATTTCTCCAGTTTACACGTTTAAGAATAATAATATTACAATAATAATAATAATACAATAATAGAATAATAAAATATTGATAACATTAATGAATTCTCACCCAACAAGCGCATTGAACCGTTCCAATATGTTTACGAATGCTGGGGAATTCTGAAAGAAAAATCATGAGAAATGGCAAATGGCATTAATTAATGGCTCTCTATGAAAGTTCCTCTCACAGTGTTCCAAAGTCTTCTCAAATGAACACACCATCTTTCAGGCCAGAAATGTATTTAAAATATTGAAAAAATCTGTAACTTAAGTGACCGGATCATATGTTATGTTCTTTTTTATCTTTTTTGAGTTGGGATACGTTGAAAGCAAAAGATAATCACAGATTTGACGAATATTCACTTTACTGCTCTTGCCTGCTTTACAAGAAGTTTTTTCAGAGACTACATTGCTCTCGGAAAGAAAACTATAGAGCTAAGAATAAACAATTGATAAATATAATTATAATAATTGATAAATTCTTAGAAAATACATGAAAAAATATCAACCCGTTGTTTTAATAGTTTATGTTTATAACCATAAGGATAATCAACCATCAGCCATTTTTCCTTCTCAAATCCCCCTCTCTTCTGAAAGAAAAATCATAAGAAATAGCAAATGGCATTAATTAGGCTCTCTATGAAAGTTCCTCTCGCATATGTATCTTATTAAACGTGTTATAAAATCTTCTCAAAATAAACACATCACATTTCAGGCCCGTAGCCAGAAATGTATTTCCAAATCTGGAAAAGCTGTAACATTAGTGACCCAATCATCTGTTATGTTATTATTCTTTTTTGTTGAGTTGGGACACGTTGAAACCAAAAGAAAATCACAGGTTTTACAAATTCATGTGGTGGAAAGGGGCGTGGCTTAGCGGGGTAGAATGACCAGGCGACGACCAGGCAGAGTTTATAGAGGATAAATATGTGTTTGTAGCGGAGAAGCGGGAGACTTTTGGGTGAACTACTGTCAGGCAGTTATTGGTTATCCAGTCTGTTGGGTGGAGATCTCGGGCTCCCTGTTCCATGGAATATTGTATTGAATTGTATTGTATCTCAACAGTTTTTTATTAAATCTTTTATAATTCTTAATTGTCTTTCTATTACTTTTTTACACACGGGTCTTCTCCGTTTCCCCGGTTGGAGCACAGTTAATACGTGTATCTGAGGATCGGACAATTAGAGCGAAGATCGAACACGACAGTTCCAACCCCATTTTTATATACCAATTCCCCTAAAGGCTCAGTCACACATCCCTGACTTTTACTGCCGTCCTTGATAGGCCATTCCCGATAAAAATTTGTCAAAATAATTTCCCGAATGTTCCCGAATGTTACGGGACGCACTAAACTGTCGGGAGTGCTTGGCCGACCTCTCGGACCTTTCCCGATCCGTAGGACTCTGCAACGAACGTATTCGACTGCGTTCAGACAATGATAGGACATTCCAGATCATTGCGGATCGTAGCGCTGTTCTTGATCTCAATCGGGGGACTGAGCCTTTAATGCTGCCAATATGCCATTATACAGTAGCTATAAGTTAGAAACACATTTAGTAAGTTCTGTGCGTCCGGAACACGTCAAATACGTCAACATACGTCAATATATTGCTCCAAATAGTAATTTTGTAACACTTTTGGTTGGTGGTGCGCCGCAGGATTTTTTTTTATGTAAAAAATGGGCCTTGGCTCAAAAAAGGTTGAAAAACTGTTGCTAAATGACTGTTATGTAAAGTAATGTAAAGCACAGCAGGAGCCATATTGTTCCGAGTGAAAGCTACCCATAATCAAAAGCAGTAAAGGTCTGAGAGCTCCAGAGAAACTACAGTTTGAACAGAAAGAGGACTGAGGCCCCATCAGAGTTGAAGTGAACCAGAGAGAGAACCGAGTCCTCTTCGAAATGAACTCTTAATGTCAACACAAAAATAACAGAGGTCTGTTGGTCCACTTTAAGAGGACTGAGTTTGGTTATTTTAAAAAGGACTATATGTGAAAACACCTTGAGTGACGGCTCAAGGTGGCTTAACCCCATAGCCTGGAGGTAGGAAGGAACTGTTTCTTTCATTGCCACGTAGGCGACCACCAGGGCCTTGAACTGGATGTGAGCAGCTACAGGAAGCCAGTAAACATACCTGAGCTACTGTGTGTGTGTGTGTGTGTGTGTGTGTGTGTGTGTGTGTGTGTGTGTGTCCCAGGTCGGTGTTTTCACCTAATTTTTGCCTGGACCAAGGACCATTAACAAGAACCTAGCTTTCCCCATTCCCTTCTTTGCTAATCAAAATAGACGTTTGGATCGTGACCCTGACTATTAATCAATACAAGATACAATACATGATTTTTATTTGCCATTTGTAACAAGTACATAGGAATGCTTACTCCCCATTCCCTCCCACAATATAAATCTCCAAAACAACAGCATAAAAATAAAAAAAAGATATACACTAAAAATAAACAAAAAAAGAGCAGCAAAGTGACTTAAATGCCACTTTCACTTTCATAACATTGTTATTTACATTACACATACATACTTTGCTGGACTTTCTGGACTCATCTCATTTACTGCACTGGACTGCACAGTATTCATGATGCTGCTGCACTACTGTAGTGTTGTTGCCGTACCACACAGTGACGCCACCCGTCAGGACGCTCTCTACGGTGCCACGGTAGAAGTTCACTAGCCACCTCTAGCCTATTCCACTTTTTCTGAGGCACCACAGAGCATAGAGGCGCTGGTGTGCCTTCTTCAGCATGACCTTGCAGTTGTTAAGGGTACACGCCAGGTCATCGGAAATATGTAGTCCAAGGTAACGGAAGCAGCTGACGACTTCCACCGGTGTCCTGTCCAGGCTGATGGTGGAGTGGGTGGTTCCTGGAGTCCACGATGAGCTCCTTGGTCTTGCTGACATTCAGTGCGAGGCTGTTGTCCTCACACCATCGCGTCAGCTGGACTACCTCATCTCTGTACTCCGTTTCGTCACCCTCGCTTATCAGGCCGATGACTGTGGTGTCGTCTGCAAACTTGATAATCCGATAATCCTTTGCTCCTTTAATCCTTTAATCTATTGCTGTGCGTGGCAGTACAGTCATGTGTGCAAAGCGAGTACAGCCGGGGACTGAGGCAGCAGCCTTGGGGTGCTCCGGTGTTGACCAGAGTGGATGAGATGTTGTTCCCAATCTTCACCACTTGAGGCCTGCCTGTCAGGAAGTCCATAATCCAGTTACAGAAGGAGGCGCCCAGACCTAGGTCCCTCAGTTTCGGGACCAGCTTGGAGGGAACTATGGTGTTGAACGCCGAGTTGTAGTCAATGAACAGCAGTCTGATGTAGGTGTCCCTCCTGTCTAGGTGCTGCAGGGCCGTGTGTACTGCCAGGGAAATGGCGTCGTCTACAGAATTTAAATGCACTTCTGGGGACGAGTTGTTCTCTTACCTTCCTTTGTTGAAACACACTATTGTAAGTCGCTTTGGATAAAAGCGTCTGCTAAATGACTGTAATGTAATGTAATGTACAGACCTGTTTGGTCTGTATGCGAACTACGTGATTGAGCTAACTTGTATGTTTCGACGGTTCCTTTGCTTCTGGGTCTCTTTTTCTGTTCTTTTTTAAATGTATATTTTTGGTCTGTGGCTAATCCGTGGAAATGAAATGGACTCGGTCAAGAATACGGTCTTCTGATATCCCGTGGCAGCGTTGAACAGGGACCTGAAGACACCATGGAACACAAGGGAGAGTCTTCCCTCTGACATACATCCCCTCCCTCCCCGTAACCCCGCAGGGTTCCAAGGTCCGGGGCCGTTCCCGGCGTTACCCCCTGGTCCACCGAGCTGGACTGCTGGCGCTACGGCAAAAACGGACACCGGCAGCAGGAGTGTTCCCTCATGGAGGTGGGCCAGGTGGTTCAGGTCTCTGCGCCCAATCAGGAGGGAAGGCTCAGCTGGAGGCAGAGGCTCCGCCGCTCCCTCAATTTACCCCAGTGGGAGATTTTCCCCTGGATCAGTTGAGGGATAACACTCTACGCTCAGCCGTGGACCAGGTAATTGATGGTCAGCGGGTGTGCCCTGACGTAGTCATTACGTTCCCACACTTTATTAAAATCAGGGACAGATTATATAGGGTTACTCAGCGACACTCAGTCAGGGGCGGAGGTGAGCCAGCTGCTAGTACTGAGGTGCCACCAGGAAATGGTTTTGAGGCGGCGCATCACAACCCAATGGGGGGTCATCTAGGCTGTGATAAGACTTGTGACCGTATGCTGGCCCACTTCTTTTGGCCTGGCATTCACACAGATGTACGACGGTGGTGTGCATCCTGTCGGGAATGTCAGCTGGTGAACCCACCGGCAACATGCCTGTTCTGCAACCTGTCCCTGTGAAAAGGTGATCAATCGAACTCTGACATGTCTGCAAACCCCTCCTCAAACCGTTCATTCCTTATTTCAATATCTAAACATCACATTACATTAATTAAGCAATGGCCTTTGTCCAAAGTGACTTACAATATGTGCATTCAACATAGGTAGCCAAGAGAACTACGATTTACCAGAAATCATAAGTGTATAACTGTGTATCCTTCCTAATAAGCAGAACCAGTGCTCAGGTAAAAGTACAATTAGTAAGCTCCCTAGATTTTACACAATAAGTCAATCAAACAAGGGCTATGACAAATAGGAATGCCAATCGACACCAGCTAATAAGCAAAATCTAATAAAAAAGAAATAGAGCTAAAGGCCCTGTCACACCTTGACGATTTAGCCAGCGTATGCCAACGTATCAAAATGTCTCTAATACGCTGAACTATCAATGTTTTTATTTTATACATAACGTATACATAACGTATGAGTAACTTATAAAGAACGTTTCGATAACTTATAGATAACTTATACCAACGAATGCACAGCGTATCGCCGACGATTACGGAGGCTGCCGCTCGACGATTCAAATCATAACTGCACTAGACATCACAGTATCAACATCACCGTCGCAGGATCAATATCAGGCCGAAGTAAACTTCGAAGAACGCTGCCAAGAAGTCTCCTGGCCGTGGGCGTGGATGTGAACGCAAGGTGGATTCATCATCACCCTCACCCTCAAGCTCACCCTCTCTTTTTGCACTGTAAATTCAATTTCACTTTTCACTTTTCACAAGTCACTTTTTCAGTTATTTATTAATATATTATTACTGCCAATTTGCACTATACATATTGTATATACCTACGTATTACTGTAATAATACTGTAAATTGTGCAATTCATCTATCAATACATTTAGATTTCATTTAGAGTTATTTTAGTTATATTTTGTTTATACTACTTTTGTTTAGTTAGTTGTTGTCATTTAGTTTTTAGGTATTAGTATATTTGTGTGTGCATTTATTCCCCCTGCTTCAACTGTTGCACATTAATTTCCCTCGGGATAAATAAAGTTTCTTGAATCTTGAATCTTGAATCTTAATGGATATGATGCAGGAATGGTGGTGTAAATCAAGAAAATGCATGTGGGAAATGCAAGTGTGTATTCATGTGTTCAAAGTGTTCCCATGTACCATGTCCCACCCTTTAGATAATTTGAGTGTTGACACAAATGTATTTGCTCAGTAGTTCAGAAAGTGTTCACAAAACTTAGTTGGAGGCCACGGAGGAGTGTATTGGGGAATAGATGGTGCCGGAGGAAGGAAGAAGCCGTCGCCGATGATCGGGCGCAGGAGTGGATAATTGATGGGGGAGGTCGCCCTGCCACACAGACATTGAGAACCGGATAGATAACAATCGCGAAGCTCGGTCTGACGGAAGAATACTGGACAGGATGATGAAAATGACGAGAGGGCTGGACTAGGAGGGCTACGGTCCGGAGGATTGCAGTTGGGTCACTCCTTCCTACCTGGCCGACCCCTCCCTGCTCACAGACTTCTGCCAGGCCAACCCCGATGCCCCTGGAAGGCCGCCTGGTGTCACCCCTAGGGAGGGGTGTACTGTTGTGATTCCATCATCACACCACTCTCCTCTCCAGCCACGCTCCTCTGCCTCCCCCTCGTGTCCACCTGGGGTTACTACACCCAGGAAAACACTCCGTCCCAGAAGACCGTAGTCACGTCAGCCCACCTGCTCCCTATTCCCAATCAAGCCCCCTATGTATACTCCTTGTCACTCGTTGTCAGAACTTTACCGTTGTTACAACCTCTCTACTCTCTAGCCGATTCCTCCGTGATTCCCTGTGAAAACCCTTTTGCAATCTCCGTGAACTCCTGTTTTTTTTTGCTTTTGTTGCATTTTTCGACATTGATTTCTATCCTGGACATTATTAAAACACCCCGTTTGGATTTCCATTTCACACTCATGTAAGTCACTTTACACATTGTATTATTACTTCTGTAATTTACACACACAGTTGATTGTTCACACTTCATATCAGTTTATTCATTGGAGCAATATACAATAAAGACGCCTACGGGTTGTTGAACTCCTTTTTGCCTCCGACTCTGTCTGTACTACCAAGGGGTTCCGCCAGCAACAATCCGTGTGTGTTAGAACAGAGCTGTTCCTTTCACTTTCACTCTTAAACTGGATAGGAGCAGCTACAGGGAGCCAGTAAACATACCTGAGCTGCAGCTTTCCACTCGTGTTGAATCTGCAATGACACACAATTGTGTCATTAGAAATGTGTCGGTAGAAATGGTGATACACATTTTGAGACACATTCGATTTCTCCAGTTTACACGTTTAAGAATAATAATATTACAATAATAATAATAATACAATAATAGAATAATAAAATATTGATAACATTAATGAATTCTCACCCAACAAGTGCATTAACCGTTCCAATTGTTTACGAATGCTGGAGAATTCTGAAAGAAAAATCATGAGAAATGGCAAATGGCATTAATTAATGGCTCTCTATGAAAGTTCCTCTCACAGTGTTCCAAAGTCTTCTCAAATTAAACACACCATCTTTCAGGCCAGAAATGTATTTAAAATATTGAAAAAATCTGTAACTTAAGTGACCGGATCATATGTTATGTTCTTTTTTATCTTTTTTGAGTTGGGATACGTTGAAAGCAAAAGATAATCACAGATTTGACGAATATTCACTTTACTGCTCTTGCCTGCTTTACAAGAAGTTTTTTCAGAGACTACATTGCTCTCGGAAAGAAAACTATAGAGCTAAGAATAAACAATTGATAAATATAATTATAATAATTGATAAATTCTTAGAAAAATACATTAAAAATATCAACCCGTTGTTTTAATAGTTTATGTTTATAACCATAAGGATAATCAACCATCAGCCATTTTTCCTTCTCAAATCCCCCTCTCTTCTGAAAGAAAAATCATAAGAAATAGCAAATGGCTTTAATTAGGCTCTCTATGAAAGTTCCTCTCGCATATGTATTTTATTAAACGTGTTATAAAATCTTCTCAAAATAAACACATCACATTTCAGGCCCGTAGCCAGAAATGTATTTCCAAATCTGGAAAAGCTGTAACATTAGTGACCCAATCATCTGTTATGTTATTATTATTTTTTGTTGAGTTGAAACCAAAAGAAAATCACAGGTTTTACAAATTCATGTGGTGGAAAGGGGCGTGGCTTAGCGGGGTAGAATGACCAGGCGACGACCAGGCAGAGTTTATAGAGGATAAATATGTGTTTGTAGCGGAGAAGCGGGAGACTTTTGGGTGAACTACTGTCAGGCATTATTGGTTATCCAGTCTGTTGGGTGGAGATCTCGGGCTCCCTGTTCCATGGAATATTGTATTGAATTGTATTGTATCTCAACTGTTTTTTATTAAATCTTTTATAATTCTTAATTGTCTTTCTATTACTTTTTTACACACGGGTCTTCTCCGTTTCCCCGGTTGGAGCACAGTTAATACGTGTATCTGAGGATCGGACGATTAGAGCGAAGATCGAACACGACAGTTCCAACCCCATTTTTATATACCAATTCCCCTAAAGGCTCAGTCACACATCCCTGACTTTTACTGCCGTCCTTGATAGGACCATTCCCGATAAAAAATTGTCAAAATAATTTCCCAAATGTTCCCGAATGTTACGGGACGCACTAAACTGTCGGGAGTGCTTTGCTGACCTCTCGGACATTTCCCGATCCGTAGGACTCTGCAACAAACGTATTCGACTGCGTTCAGACAATGATAGGACATTACAGATCATTGAGGGTAATAATCAGACTTTTTTTTCACATTTCGTGTCGTCGCGCTGTCTGATCTCAAACGGGGGACTGAGCCTTGAATTGGAGTATGGCGCCGTACGAGATGGCTGCCGTGTCGCGAGCTCCCGCACGACGACGCAGTTTTTTGTTATTTATTCTTTTTATCGCAACTATTTTAGTTCAGGAAGTTAGCAGCAAGTTCACTTATAACTTTTGCACACTTCGGGAGATCAGATCGACAGTCGCTCGCCGCCTACCGGAGTTTTTTCATTCTTTCGACTCGGACGTCCCGCCCGAAGTCACAGCTGGATTATCTCCGACCATCTTGGGCACGATTACACGCAAGCGTCGCCGGAGGAAGCGAGGGAAGCGAGCCGGCGTGCTAGTCAGGCTGAGACGTCGATCCGATCGCCCCCCACTACCCACCATTCTACTGGCTAATGTACAGTCTCTGGACAATAAGTTAAGCGAACTACAGGCTCGTATTCAATTCCACCGGGAAACTAAGGACAACTGTATCATCTTCCTTACGGAGACATGGATGTCGGAGGGGGTAACCGACGCAGCTATCGAGCCGACGGGATTTTCCGTACACCGGGTGGACAGAACAAAGGCTCTCTCCGGTAAAGATCGCGGAGGGGGGGTATGTCTCATGATAAACAGATCTTGGTGCAACCAAAGTCATGTACATCCCCTCAAGTCTTTCTGTTCCCCGGACCTGGAGTACCTGATGCTTATGTGCCGTCCACACTGGCTACCTCGGGAGTTTACAGCGGTAACCGTGACCGCTGTTTACATTCCCCCACAAGCCAACACGGACACAGCGCTGAAGGAACTGTACGGGGCTATCAGCGAACAGGAGTCGGCACACCCCGAGGCTGCTCTCATCGTGGCGGGGGACTTCAACAAGGCGAACCTGAAGAAGGTTCTCCCGAAGTTCTACCAACACATAAAGAGCAACACACGGGGCGAGCGGATCCTCGACCACTGCTACACTCCCTTCCGTGATGGCTACAAGGCCCTCCTCCGCCCACCGTTCGGCAAATCAGACCACCGCTCTATCCAGCTACTCCCCGCCTATAGGCAGAGACTGAAGCAGCAACCGATCGCTGTGAGGGAGGTCCAATGCTGGTCGGACCAATCAGACTCTACGCTGCAGGATTGTTTTGATCACGCTGACTGGCACATGTTCCGCGTTGCCTCGGACAATAACATCAACGAGTACGCGTCGTCGGTCACCGGGTTCATCAAGAAGTGCATAGATGACGTTGTTCCGACCAAGTCGGTTCGGATATATCCCAACCAGAAACCGTGGATTAACGGCGATGTTCGCGCTGCCCTACATGCGCGTAACGCCGCCTTTGGTTCCGGGAATACGGAGGAATATACGAGAGCCCGTTACGACCTCCGTAAGACCATCGTCACTGCCAGAGTATAAGGACAGAGTGGAAGATAAATTCAAGAACCACGATGCGAGGGGTATGTGGCAGGGGCTGCAGACGATAACGAACTTCAGAGGGAGAACCAGTTGTGTAGAGAACTCCTCTACCTCCCTCCCAGGAGAGCTAAATACATTTTTTGCTCGGTTCGATGTAAACGGCAGCCCGCCGAAGCTTATATAGGGTTACTCGGCGACACTCAGTCAGGGGAGGAGGTGAGCCAGCTGCTATTACTGAGGTGCCACCAGGAAATGGTCTTTGAGGCGGCGCATCACAACCCAATGGAGGGTCGTCTAGGCTGTGATAAGACTTGTGACCGTATGCTGGCCCACTTCTTTTGGCCTGGCATTCACGCAGTGTACGACGGTGGTGTGCATCCTGTCGGGAATGTCAGCTGGTGAACCCAACGGTCAGGTGGGTTCGAACTGATCGCTATGAACCTCATCAAGCCACTAGGCAGGAGCGCACAGGGGCACCGCTTGGTGATCAGTCTTGCCTTGACATCGGGTGGGTGGTTCATACTAGGGAGACGTATCTGGAGCAGTTGTTGTTGTAAAGTTCATTCTATTCTTTTTCTTCTAGTTGACCTCACATCCCATTTGCCGTTCTCGACCTCTACCCCATTGATTGATCTTGATCTCAAATCTCATTGGCTGTTGTCATTGTAATCGCCAATCTCAGTCTCAAGATATATATATACCAGGATATAGTTTTGACACGTAGTGAAATACTTCTCAATCTTTTAGAACACCTAGAAATTGAGACTCAAAGCTCATCATATGAGTCACACTGCTCACCTTCATCGTCTTCATCAATTTTAGCTCTGGCTCACTGAAAAATATGAAGAAAGGAGGGTGGGAAGGAGGTAAAGAGAAGCCTGGAGGTAGCATAACAAAGAAGAGCCAAGACTCTTCCCATAGCCCTTATTTTAAGAATTGTCCAGACACAACATGCCTGTTCTGCAACCTGTCCCTGTGAAAAGGTGATCAATCGAACTCTGACATGTCTGCAAACCCCTCCTCAAACCGTTCATTCCTTATTTCAATATCTAAACATCACATTACATTAATTAATTAAGCAATGGCCTTTGTCCAAAGTGACTTACAATATGTGCATTCAACATAGGTAGCCAAGAGAACTACGATTTACCAGAAATCATAAGTGTATAACTGTGTATCCTTCCTAATAAGCAGAACCAGTGCTCAGGTAAAAGTACAATTAGTAAGCTCCCTAGATTTTACACAATAAGTCAATCAAACAAGGGCTATGACAAACAGGAAAGCCAATCGACACCAGCTAATAAGCAAAATCGAATAAAAAAGAAATAGAGCTAAAGGCCCTGTCACACCTTGACGATTTAGCCAGCGTATGCCAACGTATCAAAATGTCTCTAATACGCTGAACTATCAATGTTTTTATTTTATACATAACGTATACATAACGTATGAGTAACTTATAAAGAACGTTTCGATAACTTATAGATAACTTATACCAACGAATGCACAGCGTATCGCCGACGATCACGGAGGCTGCCGCTCGACGATTCAAATCATAACTGCACTAGACATCACAGTATCAACATCACCGTCGCAGGATCAATATCAGGCCGAAGTAAACTTCGAAGAACGCTGCCAAGAAGTCTCCTGGCCGTGGGTGTGGGCGTGAACACAAGGTGGATTCATCATCACCCTCACCCTCAAGCTCACCCTCTCTTTTTGCACTGTAAATTCAATTTCACTTTTCACTTTTCACTTTTTAAGTTATTTATTAATATATTATTACTGCCAATTTGCACTATACGTATTGTATATACCTACGTATTACTGTAATAATACTGTAAATTGTGCAATTCATCTATCAATACATTTAGATTTCATTTAGAGTTATTTTAGTTATATTTTGTTTATACTAGTTTTGTTTAGTTAGTTGTTGTCATTTAGTTTTTAGGTATTAGTATATTTGTGTGTGCATTTATTCCCCCTGCTTCAACTGTTGCACATTAATTTCCCTCGGGATAAATAAAGTTTCTTGAATCTTGAATCTTGAATCTTAATAGTTACGATGCAGGAATGGTGGTGTAAATCAAGAAAATGCATGTGGGAAATGCAAGTGTGTATTCATGTGTTCAAAGTGTTCCCATGTACCATGTCCCACCCTTTAGATAATTTGAGTGTTGACACAAATGTATTTGCTCAGTAGTTCATAAAGTGTTCACAAAACTTAGTTGGAGGCCACGGAGGAGTGTATTGGGGAATAGATGGTGCCGGAGGAAGGAAGAAGCCGTCGCCGATGATCGGGCGCAGGAGTGGATAATTGATGGGGGAGGTCGCCCTGCCACACAGACATTGAGAACCGGATAGATAACAATCGCGAAGCTCGGTCTGACGGAAGAATACTGGACAGGATGATGAAAATGACGAGAATGAGTGAATAGAGGGCTGGACTAGGAGGGCTACGGTCCGGAGGATTGCAGTTGGGTCACTCCTTCCTACCTGGCCGACCCCTCCCTGCTCACAGACTTCTGCCAGGCCAACCCCGATGCCCCTGGAAGGCCGCCTGGTGTCACCCCTAGGGAGGGGTGTACTGTTGTGATTCCATCATCACACCACTCTCCTCTCCAGCCACGCTCCTCTGCCTCCCCCTCGTGTCCACCTGGGGTTACTACACCCAGGAAAACACTCCGTCCCAGAAGACCGTAGTCACGTCAGCCCACCTGCTCCCTATTCCCAATCAAGCTCCCTATGTATACTCCTTGTCACTCGTTGTCAGAACTTTACCGTTGTTACAACCTCTCTACTCTCTAGCCGATTCCTCCGTGATTCCCTGTGAAAACCCTTTTGCAATCTCCGTGAACTCCTGTTTTTTTCCCTGTTGGACTATTTTGCTTGTTTGTTGCTTTTGTTGCATTTTTCGACATTGATTTCTATCCTGGACATTATTAAAACACCCCGTTTGGATTTCCATTTCACACTCATGTAAGTCACTTTACACATTGTATTATTACTTCTGTAATTTACACACACAGTTGATTGTTCACACCTCATATCAGTTTATTCATTGGAGCAATATACAATAAAGACGCCTACGGGTTGTTGAACTCCTTTTTGCCTCCGACTCTGTCTGTACTACCAAGGGGTTCCGCCAGCAACAATCCGTGTGTGTTAGAACAGAGCTGTTCCTTTCACTTTCACTCTTAAACTGGATAGGAGCAGCTACAAGGAGCCAGTAAACATACCTGATCTCCAGCTTTCCACTCGTGTTGAATCTGCAATGACACACAATTGTGTCATTAGAAATGTGTCGGTAGAAATGGTGATACACATTTTGAGACACATTCGATTTCTCTAGTTTACACGTTTAAGAATAATAATATTACAATAATAATAATACAATAATAGAATAATAAAATATTGATAACATTAATGAATTCTCACCCAACAAGTGCATTAACCGTTCCAATTGTTTACAAATGCTGGAGAATTCTGAAAGAAAAATCATGAGAAATGGCAAATGGCATTAATTAATGGCTCTCTATGAAAGTTCCTCTCACAGTGTTCCAAAGTCTTCTCAAAATAAACACACCATCTTTCAGGCCAGAAATGTATTTAAAATATTGAAAACATCTGTAACTTAAGTGACCGATATGTCGATATGATATGTGATGATATGTTATGTTCTTTTTTTTCTTTTTTGAGTTGGGATACGTTGAACGCAAAAGATAATCACAGATTTGACGAATATTCACTTTACTGCTCTTGCCTGCTTTACAAGAAGTTTTTTCAGAGACTACATTGCTCTCGGAAAGAAAACTATAGAGCTAAGAATAAACAATTGATAAATATAATTATAATAATTGATCAATTCTTCAACCCGTTGTTTTAATAGTTTATGTTTATAACCATAAGGATAATCAACCATCAGCCATTTTTCCTTCTCAAATCCCCCTCTCTTCTGAAAGAAAAATCATAAGAAATAGCAAATGGCTTTAATTAGGCTCTCTATGAAAGTTCCTCTCGCATATGTATTTTATTAAACGTGTTATAAAATCTTCTCAAAATAAACACATCACATTTCAGGCCCGTAGCCAGAAATGTATTTCCAAATCTGGAAAAGCTGTAACATTAGTGACCCAATCATCTGTTATGTTATTATTATTTTTTGTTGAGTTGAAACCAAAAGAAAATCACAGGTTTTACAAATTCATGCGGTGGAAAGGGGCGTGGCTTAGCGGGGTAGAATGACCAGGCGACGTCCAGGCAGAGTTTATAGAGGATAAATATGTGTTTGTAGCGGAGAAGCGGGAGACTTTTGGGTGAACTACTGTCAGGCAGTTATTGGTTATCCAGTCTGTTGGGTGGAGATCTCGGGCTCCCTGTTCCATGGAATATTGTATTGAATTGTATTGTATCTCAACAGTTTTTTATTAAATCTTTTATAATTCTTAATTCTCTTTTGATTAGTTTGTTACACACGGGTCTTCTCCGTTTCCCCGGTTGAAGCACAGTTAATACGTGTATCTGAGGATCGGACGATTAGAGCGAAGATCGAACACGACAGTTCCAACCCCATTTTTATATACCAATTCCCCTAAAGGCTCAGTCACACATCCCTGATTTTTACTGCCGTCCTAGATAGGACCATTCCCGATAAAAATTTGTCAAAAGAGTTTCCCGAATGTTCCCGAATGTTACGGGACACACTAAACTGTCGGGAGTGCTTGGCCGACCTCTCAGACCTTTCCCGATCTGTACGACTCTGCAACGAACGTATTCGACTGCGTTCAGACAATGATAGGACATTCCAGATTATTGAGGATAATAATCAGACTTTTTTTTTCACATTTCGTGTCGTAGCGCTGTCTGATCTCAAACGGGGGACTGAGCCTTTAATGCTGCCAATACGCCATTATACAGTAGCTGTACGTTAGAAACACGTTTAGTAAGTTCTGTGGTCGTCCGGAACACGTCAAATACGTCAACATACGTCAATATATTGCTCCAAATAGTAATTTTGTATATAGTAAATAGTAACACTTTTGGTTGGTGGTGCGCTGCAGGATTCTTTTTAATGTAAAAAATGGGCCTTGGCTCAAAAAAGTTTGAACAACAGTTGGTAAATGACTGTTATGTAATGTAATGTTAAGCATAGCAGGAGCCATATTGTTCCGAGTGAAAGCTACCCATAATCAAAAGCAGTAAAGGTCTCCAGAGAAACTACAGTTTGAACAGAAAGAGGTCTGAGGCCCCATCAGAGTTGAAGTGAACCAGAGAGAGAACCGAGTCCTCTTGGAAATTAACTCTTAATGTGAACACACAAATAACAGAGTTTATTTTCTGTTGGTCCACTTTAAGAGGACTGAGTTTGGTTCATTTAAAAATGACTATATGTGAAAACACCTTGAGTGACGGGGCAAGCAGAGGGAAATGGACAGGCAGGGGCATAAGGCTTAACCCCATAGCCTGGAGGTAGGAAGGAGCGGTTTCTTTCACTGCCGTAGGTGAGCGCCTTGAACTGGATGTGTGCAGCTACAAGAAGCCAGTAAACATACCTGAGCTATGTCTGGTCACATTTGATGAACCTGCAATGACAATGACAATTGTGCAGTTAGTAGTCAGTGTTTCACAGAACAAATTTGTATTTCTAATGCATTTCAATGGGGTTCAAGGTGTGTCACTCTATTGCCTGTGTGTGTGTGTGTGTGTGTGTGTGTGTGTCCCAGGTCGGTGTTTCCACCTCATTTGTGCCTGGACCAAGGACCATCAACAAGAACATAGCTTTCCCCACTCCCTTCCTTGCTAATCAAAATAGACTTTTGCATCATGACCCTGACTATTAATCAATACAAGATACAATACATGATTTGTATTTGCCATTTTTAACAAGTACATAGGAATGCTTACTCCCCATTCCCTCCAACAGTATAAATCTCCAAAACAACAGCATAAAAAAAAGTGAATGAGATGCAGTAAATGAGAGTCCAGAAAGTCCAGCAGAGTATGTATGTGTAATGTAAAGGACAATGTTATGAAAGTGAAAGTGGCAGCACTCCTAGCAAGTAGGCACACTGCCTGTGGATAAAAACTATCCTTAAACCTGGTAGTACTTGTTTGGATGCTGCGCAATCGGCCACCAGACGGTAGGGGGGAGAATAGATGGTGCCCAGGGTGGTTGCAGTCCTTTATAAAAGATATGGGGTTCTTCAGACATCTGGTCCTAAAGATCTCCTCAGTGCATGGACGTGCACACCCGATGATCTTCTCCGCCGTCCTCACGACCCTCTGGATGGCTTTCTTGTCCTGTGTAGTGTTGTTGCCGTACCACACAGGTAGAAGTTCACTAGCCAGCTGTAGCCTATTCAACTTTTTCTGAGGCACCGCAGAGCATAGAGGCGCTGGTGTGCCTTCAGCATGACCTCAATGTTAAGGGTACACACCATGTTATCGGAAATCTGTAGTCCAAGGTAACGGAAGCAGCTGACGACTTCCACCGGTGTCCTGTCCAGGTTGATGGTGGAGTGGGTGATTCCTGAAGTCCACGATGAGCTCCTTGGTCTTGCTGACATTCAGTGCGAGGCTGTTGTCCTCACACCATCGCGTCAGCTGGACTACCTCATCTCTGTACTCCGTTTCGTCACCCTCGCTTATCAGGCCGATGACTGTGGTGTCATCTGCAAACTTGATAATCCGATTATCCTTTGCTCCTTTAATCCTTTAATCTATTGCTGCTATTGCTGTGCGTGGCAGTACAGTCATGTGTGCAAAGCAAGTACAGCCGGGGACTGAGGCAGCAGCCTTGGGGTGCTCCGGTGTTGAGAACCAGAGTGGATGAGATGTTGTTCCCAATCTTCACCACTTGAGGCCTGCCCGTCAGGAAGTCCATAATCCAGTTACAGAACGAGGCGCCCAGACCTAGGTCCCTCAGTTTCAGGACCAGCTTGGAGGGAATGATGGTGTTGAACGCCGAGTTGTAGTCAATGAACAGCAGTCTGACGTAGGTGTCCCTCCTGTCTAGGTGCTGCAGGGCCGTGTGTACTGCCAGGGAAATGGCGTCGTCTACAGAATTTAAATGCACTTCTGGTGACGAGTTGTTCTCTTACCTTCCTTTGTTGAAACACACTATTGAAAGACGCTTTGGATGAAAGCGTCTGCTAAATGACTGTAATGTAATGTAATGTAATGTACAGACCTGTTTGGTCTGTATGCAAACTGGAGTGGGTCTAGGGACTCAGGAATGGAACAGTTTATATGCAACATTACGAGTTTCTCCAGGCTCTTCATGGCTATGGGTGTTAAAACCACTGGACGATAGTCATTGAGGCATGTTACCTTGGTCTTTTTGGGTAACGGCACAATGGTTGTCGCTTTGAAGCACGCTGGTACGACAGACTGTTTAGTGATGCATTGTAGATGTCGGTGAACAAAGGAGCCAGCTGGTCGGCAAAGGTCTTGAAGACGCGGGATGGAACTCCGTCTGGGCCGGCTGTCTTCCCTGCCTTCACCCTCCTGAAGGTTCTGCGGACCTGGGACTCGGACAGTTGTAGAACGTAGTCCTCTGGGTGGGTGTTCAAGTTGTTGGTCGGCTCAGAGTTCCCCCTTTCAAAGTGAGCGAAAAACTTGTTAAGCTCATCTGGTAGGTTAGGGTCATTGTTGGTTTCTGCCCCTGAGCTCCCCTTGTAGTTGGAGAGGACCCTCAGACCTTGCCACATGCGTCTCATGTCAGAGCCCCCAAACTGTGATTCCAATTAGTTTTTATAATCCAATTGACCCTTCTTGATGGCTTTTCTGAGTTCATACTTGGCCTTCTTGTAGTGATCGGAGTCACCAGAAAGCGGTACTCCGTTCCTTAAGTTTGTTCCGTATGTCAGCATTCATCCATGGTTTGCTGTTCGGGAATGAGTGAACAGACCTGGTCGGGATGCATTCCTCCACTAGCCTGTTAATGTATGCTGTGACATGATCTGCATACATCAAGGTCAGTGGTCTTGAATACACTCCAGTCAGTGATTTCTAGCCCCCCCTGCAGGTGTAGTATTGCATTGTCTGTCCAGCGACGCACGTTCTTTACAGTGGGCGTGGACTTCAACTTCTGCTTGTAAGCCGGAAGTAGAAGCACAGAGGCGTGGTCTGATTTGCCAAAAGCCGGCTATGCAACAGCGCGATAAGCCTGCTTGATGGTGGTGTAGCAGTGATCAAGAGTCTTGTTCTGTCTGGTCGGTTCTTTCCAGTGCGAGTTGCCGACTGGAATTGAGCATTATGCCTGGTTTTCTCTCACTACCTTTCTATTCGATATCTCCAGCTGTATTGCTGTCCTTGTGATTCTATGTGTTGGCAATAACTCATCACATTAGGTTGTCAAACAATCACATTAGACTACATGAATGAATGTTTCAGGCCAGGGCATTTTGTTTCAGTGGCTAATCAGGCGGAAGTGTCAAATATCAGACATATAGTACAAAGTATTTGTACTCGTAAGTTTGGTTTGTACTCGTAGATTTGATGCGTGGGAGCCAGACAGAGAGCCTACCTGCTCTCTTGTTAGTAAAGCCCACACAAGCAGTAGCATTTCCATATCCCCTTTCACATTGTGCATTTGTACAGTGCAAACTTTTGTCCGGCTCCTAGGCTACTGTCTGTACAAAAAGGCCTATAAAGAACAACGATAGGTTAATTTGCTGATCATAACATCAGGCATAACACCTTACCTCTCTCGAATTGACTTGACTGTTCTCCTGTCTTGCTGCTACAATACCCTAGGATATGAAAAAGCATTGTCAGTCTTTCAAGATTCAACATTATTGTACACTGGAATGCTTTCTCCCCATTCCCTCCCGCAGTATGAATTTCTTACAATTTAACACTATAACTATACTATGGACTATACTTAGACCTTACTACTTTACAACTACTTTCAATGGCTCACCATGCATAAAATCAAGTCTGAAGTTGCAGTTGAAACATACCAAATTATCCCGAACAATGAACCGCTTGGGTTTCAATAGATTAAAGAACAATGGAGTACATTTGACTATTGTCAAAACAAAGTTGGCAGTGACAATTTAAACAAACAAGAAAATACATTCATACACAACTCACACAGAACAGGAACAGCTGAAGGGATCAGAACAAGGCTGAAGCACAATCCCATGTCCCTAACCATCATGCTATCAACTATCTTCTGACTGGCTCTTTCCCCTTTCCATATCACCATGTCGATGAGACAACGTGCTCCGTCCACGTTAAATGTCCTCTGTGCTCAAAATGCTCTTCAGCAAAAGGTCCGTCAGAACCGTTTATCGTACCAACTTAGTGTCTCACAACATATCACATCAAGAAGATATTTGTCTCATTGACAACTCATAATAAAGTAATTAAATAAACTATGTTTTTTTTTCTGTTAATAGAAGAAGTTTGTTGTTGATAATATATACACACACACTCATATACACACTGTAGTAGGCGAGGCTACAAATCTTGACAACGCCCCTAATTGTTTGTTGAAATATAGTTTATAGTTTAGATCAAAACATCTTAAACAGCGGCAGTATAGCTCAGGAGGTACAGCAGTCGCCCCACATCCGGAAGGTTGCTGGTTTGATCCCCGGGCTCCTCCTAGCAAAAACTGTTGAGGTGTCCCTGAGCAAGACACCCTAACCCTAAAACTGCTCCTGACGTGCTGACTCCGCCGTTGGTGGTTGAATGTGAGGCATGATTTTTAAAGCCCTATAAACCAGCCCTATTACCATCAACCAGATGTGTATTCGGCATAGGCCAACATGTTCCCATTTTATCGTAAACACTGATTACCTTCCATAGTGTATGTAACGTCTTCGCTCCGATTCAATGCAGCCTACTTTCGTTATTAAGTCTGACCGGTAATGTTTATTATATCCCATGAGGTATGAACTATGAAGCATGTTTCATGCATGTCGATTCACCATCAATAGTAAAATTCTGTTTTGTATCAATAAATTATGGGAGATTTATGTTGTTCAATACATTGACAATTTATCAAAACATTTTTCATGCATTCACACATTTGAATATATTCACACAAAATGTCACACATCCAGATATGGTAGAAATGATGATACACATTTTGAGACACATTAGATTTCCCCCGTTAACACGTTTAACAATGATAACGTTTTGTAAGTACAAATTGATAACATTAATGAACGTTAATAATAATAATAAATAATTGATAAATTCTTAAATTCTTAAATAAATTTAAAATATCGTTGTTCAAATAGTTTATGGTTATAACCATAAAGATAATAAACGATCAGCTTTTTCTCATTCTCAAATCCCTCTCTCTACAATCGGTACATTTTTTCTGAAAGAAAAATCATGAGAAATGGCTGTAGATGTATATTAATAAATGTGTTTTAAAGTCATCTCAAAATAAACACATCACCTTTCAGGCCCGTAGCCAGAAATGTATTTACAAATCTGGAAAAGCTGTAACATTAGTGACCCAATCATCTGTTATGTTATTTATTTATTTTTTTGGTTGGGACACGTTGAAACCAAAAGAAAATCAAAGGTTTTACATATTCCTGTGGTGGAAAGGGGCGTGGCTTAACGCTGGTAACAGGGAAGCGGGAGCGGTGAACTCACGGGGTTGAAGCACCTGTTTGTAATGTACGTGATTGCGCTAACTTGGATGTTTTGATGGTTCCTTTGCTTCTGGGTCTCTGACGGGATGCACTAAACTGTCGGGAGTGCTTGGCCGACCTCTCAGACCTTTCCCGATCCGTAGGACTCTGCAACGAACGTATTTGACTGCGTTCAGACAATGATAGGACATTCCAGATCATTGAGGATAGTAATCCGACGTGTGTGAACGTGTCAACGATTGCATAACTTACCTACCTAAATTACCTTACCTAATTCATGGCCCGCATATGCCAACGTATGGCTCATACGTCGATTAGAATAGGACAATATAGATCTGTACGTATACGCCAAATATAGACACAGACTTGTCCCTGCCTGCCTTGCGATTGACGTCATTGGGTTATACCCGCTACCTTTTTAGAACTGCCACTAAAGATGCGGCTCCGTGTCTGTAGCCACGGCCTAACGATAATTCCCCGTCCCTAACCGTTGTGCTATCAACCCTCATCTGACTGTCTCTCTCCCCTTTGCCCATCACCATGTCGATGAGACAACGTGCTCCGTCCACGTTTAATGTCCTCTGTGCTCAAAATGCTCTTCAGCAAAAGGTCATCCAGGAGACCATTGATAACAGAGATTGAAGCTGTCTGTGCGAATGCAGTGCGGATCATTGAAAGCTCTAGTCTAGACCAGGGGTTCCCAAACTGGGGGTCCCCGAGGGGGGTCGCGAGATGATTTCAGAATCCTCTTGATGTGACCCATGAGGTGTTTTTTATTATTTATTTATTTATTTATTTTTAAATGTATTATATTTTGTATATTTGTATTATTATTATTATTATTATTATTATTATTATTATTGTTAATAATAACGTGTGCATAGATATTTTTATGATGTAAGTCCGTTTAATATGTAAGGGTGACAAATAAAGGAATTCTGATTCCGACAGATTCACGACAGTATCATTTGCAGCTGAAAAAAGCCACAAACACAATGTTCGCGATTACCCCCCCCCCCTGGACTTCACAATGTTCTTATCAATAAAACACTGCAGGAATACTAAAATAACTAAAATAACAGCGCTAGAGACTGGCGACCCCCCCACTATAACTGTCCGAGGGGGGGGGGGGGGGGTCGCCAGTCTCTAGCGCTGTTATTTTAGTTATTTTAGTATTCCTGCAGTGTTTTATTGATAAAGAACACCAGATCCTCTCATAACGCGGTGAAGCAGTCGCTACATGGAGTGAATAGTCGATTCTCGAGCCATCGATTTCAACACATTTCTACTAACGTCGGACGTAAGAAGGTATACCTTAAGCAACCTCCTAAGGGTTAGTTCGGGGAACACATAGAACAGTAAACAACTTTAGTAAGGTATACCTTTCAAGTCTTCGTAACACGCTAAGAGACAACGTTATCGGGAAACGCACCCCAGGTAAATAACTATATTTTGGCTGACAAAGCTTTTAGTAAACATCAGTTCCTTTCCAACAGTCTGAATGTGCATCAAAGTGAATGAATATCATGTATCACATCACATTCATATTTGCTTTAGTATTTAAAAGGGAAAGAGAAGAGACTCTCAGATTTGGATAATAAATTATTATCCAAATGTGTTTATTACTACTTTACCTGCATTATTATTAATAATGCAGGTAAAGTAGTAATAAACAAAGTCATTTTCAAAGTCAATGAATAATCGTATTTAATAATCGTGATATCAATATTGACCAAAATAATCGAGGTTATGATTTTTGCCATAATCGAGCAGCCCTAGTTTAAAGTTAATTATATATATACTGTAAACAACAATGAGTATATTGCACACAATGAATATAATTGCACATGAATGAGTTTGATGGCAAGTTAGCAACCTAAACTTTATCTTTTGGACCAGGGCCTCCATTTCCTCTCTGAGTGCATGTGACCAGCCGCAGGAGGCCATCAAGAGACGGAGGACGCTGGGAGCAGGAGAACCACAGAGGCCAGAGGCTGCAGAGGGAGGTTGTGATCTGCCAGTGTTTGCCTAGAATATTTTTCAGTGATTGTGGTATGTAGCCAAAATAAAACCTAAACCGACACTGCACACAGGATAGCATATTGCCACAATGGTCGAATGATGCAGCAGGCAGTCTGCAATGTATATATTGGCATTCATATTTTTGTTTACTATTTTTGTAGATTCCAGGTTTGTCAGAGCAGTTACAAAAAGGATAAGGCATCCTCACATGTAACAGAACACATGTGGTTTACTTATTGAAATGCCACTCTAAACCTTGCTTTGTTGTGCAAACCAATAGAGAGTTAAAGATCAGGAGATGGAAACATGCTGTGAAGCACCATCAGGAGTAATGCTGTTAAAACCTTAGTAGTCATATACTTGACTTGGAAAGAGGCACGTGTTCAGCATCACTTTCACAGCTTTATTGCAATTTTAGATAATGATATATCTTTTACAGGTTTGTGATACCATCCTTATGCACACCAAGGAGCGGTTCTCCTTCACCCAGCACCTCATCAGCGCAACACTGTTGCATGGAGAGATGTTCCCACAATACAGCGAGAAGTTCCCAGAAGCAGCACTTGAAACGACATTGCAGGCGTACCCCATGTTGAAAAAGGCCAAGCTAAAAACGGAACTGTCGCTCATATATGACAACAGCGAGTTCAAGGCTTGCAGTGGTGCAGTGTCGCTGTACCAGTTTTTCATGGAGAACAACCTTAAGAGCACATTCACAGAGACTGTCAGTCTTCTCAGGATCCTCATCACCACACCCATGACAACAGCTGAATCTGAGAGGTGCTTCTCAACTCTGAAGAGGATCAAGACCTTCCTGAGAAACACCATGTCACAGGATCGCCTCAATGCTCTGGCTATGCTCTCCATGGAGAAGAAACTTGTCAGGGACATTCCTGACTTTAATAATAAAGTCATTGAGAGGTTTGCCACCCAGAAGGAGAGAAGAGCAAAATTCCTATACAAAAAAAAAAAAATAATAACATTTTTATGCAAAATAATAGACTGTCAAGTTTTGTGGGTTTTTTGAGTTGGCTTTGCGTAGTCATGATGAAAGTGATGGACAGAAGGGCGACATTCCAATACAAAAAGTAATTGTATATAATCATTATATACAATTACTTTTTGTATTGAAATGTCGCCCTTCTTTTTTTTAATTTACAATTACATATTGTAAATTACATTATATTATAATGTAATTTACAATATGTAATTGTAAATAAAAAAAATGGTATAGCCCCCCTGGTGAAAAATGCACCAGCCGCCACTGGATTATACTATATATATAATCTCTATATATAGATTATACCGCCCGCCGTTCACCTATACTCAAATAATTTGAGTCAAATATGATGAACACAGCTGTTTCGCGGCCCGGCAGTAACACCTCCACGGCCCGGTACCGGTCCGCGGCCCGGCGGTTGGGAACCTCTGTTCTAGTTAACTAGGTAGCAGTGGGGGTTACTAGTGTTCTAGTTAACAAGGTAGCATTGGGGATTGCTAGTGTTCTAGTTAACTAGGTAGCAGTGGGGATTACTAGTGTTCTAGTTAACTAGGTAGCAGTGGGGGTTACTCACCCAATCCATTGCACTAGTCTACTAGTGAGTTTGTGTTGTGATTCTCAACAACGTTGAAACGTATTTCCGTGTTTCAAAAGAAAAGTCAGAACATGATGATTGGGTGCCGATATGAAGACCAAAGCATTAGAACTAGGGCTGTCAAAGTGAACACCCTGTCACACACTGTGTGATCAGCGGCGAACGTTGACCTCATATCACCTCGTACAAAAAAAACAATGGGCCGATCTACCTGTTTTATGGGCCGATCTACCTGTTGTATGGGCCGATCTACCTGTTTTATGGGCCGATCTACCTGTTTTATGGGCCGTTCCGATCAGACAAAACAAAAAAGTTGTCGGCCCAAAAGGCACGTCGGGTATGCCAGATGGCCAGTTCAGCCCTGGCGGAAAATGCAGGTGCAGTCACAGTCATATAGAAGTAAACATTACGTTACAATGATTTAGTGAGCTGGTGTTATTTTTTTCAAACCACACACCGCATGTTGGCTATTTCAGCACCACGCGTTGTCCATCTACTTATTGATTCACTATGAGGGTTCAGCGTCAGTGCACCCCACTGCCTGATTAGGCCTGTGTGTCATTCACTCTCAACATAGATAAAAGTACAATAAGCATTCTTCAGGTGGAGGGAGATTCTCGATTTGGACATTATAGACAGTGGCGGCTGGCCCATAGGGGGCGATGGGGCAGCCCCGAGCAAAAGCAATGGTGTGTTGGAGGGTGTTGTTTTTACATGTCCCAAGGAAGGTCTTTATATGTTGACATCCATTGACACACTTATTTGAATTTAAAAACCAACACTGAACAGTTAATGAGTGTGTGGGTTGGAGTTGGAATACAGTTCTTGATATTGTAATAAAAGTCCTGATTGAAGTCCTGAATTTTTTACATGTGTTAATATTTAGGTTAAGCTAATTCTCATTTAGATTTATAGTATAACTTTGGTTTGCTTGGTATTGGTTTGCTTGTCCTGGTAAGCTAACTTGGTAATATAAGTTGAACAAAAAGTTTTACATGGTGAGCCAACTTGATAGACATTTGTAAAAACTTGATAAAATAAGTTTAACCAACATCTTTTTAAGTTATCTTAACTAATATTTTCTAGTCCAAATAACTTGACACATGAAGTTGTGTCAACAGACTACAAGTTGTATCAACTAATTCATTGAAGTGTAATCAACTTGACACTAAATGTTGAATCAACTTGACTAAACATAACTCAGTCAAAGCAACAAGATGACTTGACTTAGTCAAGTTGAGTCAACAAATCTTTTTTAACAGTGTAGCTGTTCAACTTGATGAAGGCTACAGGATAGGGATCTGTCAACACAATGAGGAGGTGGACAAAAACACATCCTGTCTAAAAGAATAGACTGTGTGAAGTTCTGTGGTGCCTTTGAGCTGGCCTTGCGTGGCCATGATGAAAGTGATGGAAGGAGAATGGTGACATTTCAATACAAAAAGTAATTGTATATAATGTAATTAACAATATGTAATTGTAAATTAAAAAAAATGGTATAGCCCCCCCTGGTGAAAAATGCACCAGCCGCCACTGGTTGTAGACTATATGTGTGACTGTCCGTCCGATATTGTACAATTTTATTTTTTATAAAAAATGAATCTATTATTTTTTATAAAAAATGAATCTTTTATTTTTATTCTCAAAATAATCTTCTGGGCCAAATATAATTGCTGGTGGGCCACCAATGGCCCTCGGGCCGCCTGTTGCCGACCCATGTCATAGGGACTTAGCAGGAAGTGGTGGTGGGGCACTGACGAGAGAGAGAGAGAGAGAGAGAGAGAGAGTGTAAAGAGAGCGGGAAAGAAGCATTGTTTTGATGAAAAATAGCTATTTAGCGATTAATCCATTTATGATGAAAATCGGAAAATCGGAATAGAAGTTTGATTCACAGTCGCTTGTGCTATTGAATAAACCTAACATAATTAAAATTGAATGAATCTAAAATGAATTAAAAGTTAATGGCGGAATACGCGGGTCCTTTCTCCCGGCTGCTATAAGACATTTCAATGGATCCATCTCAGGTCGTAAGATGGACAGAGGAGGCACAGTGACCTGAGGTCCTCTCTCTCTCTCTCTCTCTCTCTCTCTCTCTCTCTCTCTCTCTCTCTCTCTCTCTCTCTCTCTCTCTCTCTCTCTCTCTCTCTCTCTCTCTCTCTCTCTCTCTCTCTCTCTCTCTCTACTGTGTCTTTAGGACGTTCCTCTTTACAGTGATAAAACTAATGGCGGTAGGGGGGCTGTTGGTGGTATTTTGACACACATATTTGTGTGACTTTGAAACGTTAGAAAAAGCATTTTTATCAGTATTTTCACAGATGAATCTGTTGTATCTGTTGTATCTGTGTATTGAACTGTTTTTTTTCTCTGGATTGTTAGGTCCTCCCTTTCCTTAATGGACGAGCCTCCACTGATATACACTTATTAACGTAACTGTAAGAGCCATTTTGATGAAGGTGTATGCATACACGTGGGTGTCCAGTAGGTGTCCCTATTGAGCCAGGGGTAAACACATAAAGGTAGGAACATTTAGGTAACAGAGGGAGCTCAAGGGGGTCCTGCAGCAGAGGTTCTGGGGGACCACCCTGGAGGAGGACACTCGGGAGTTTGTCAACGCCTGTCGGGTTTTCAACCAGCACAAGCCCTCTCATCAGGCTCCTGCTGGTCTCCTGCAACCTTTGCCTGTGCCCCATCGTCCTTGGTATTTCAGGTATGCATTATATCATCCAATCCTTTGATACCTCAATAGTTTGCATCAATGTTAGAGGAATAACATGATATTAATGACAAATGTATCGGCCAGACTGTCATTAAACATGATGTATGCAATCTCAGAAGAATAACTAACGTTGTCTATGTCCTTCAGTATTTCTGTCTTGAGTATGTCAGGGCTGGGGATGAGTTTGGAGGACCAATTCTCCACTGATGAAACTTCTAGTAACAGAACATACAGTACCGTGGGTCACTGGTCAAAACTGGTCAATGTGTCTTTTGTGTTCTACTTAACAACTTTGATCCAAAGTATTTGAGCCTATATAAGTTACCAAGGCTATATAAGACACTTTAATCTCCTGAGAATCAGCAAACAACGCTTCCTGATTTCATATTAATGAAAGGAAAAACATCAGCCTGGTATTTATAGAATTTCATACATTTAATAATGTATCCCATATGTCTCTTATAGAGGACATTTTAACCTACATCACAGGGGATATACATGTCCCACCACTGACATTTTAAATAAAACAAATGCAGCAGTCATTACAATGTTGTGACTTTTTATCTCCCAACCAGAAACCGTGGATTAACGGCGATGTTCGCGCTGCTCTACATGCGCGTAACGCCGCCTTTGGCTCCGGGAATACGGAGGAATATACGAGAGCCCGTTACGACCTCCGTAAGACCATCGTCACTGCCAAGCGGGAGTATAAGGACAGAGTGGAAGATAAATTCAAGAGCCACGATGCGAGGGGTATGTGGCAGGGGCTGCAGATGATAACGAACTTCAGAGGGAGAACCAGTTGTGTAGAGAACTCCTCTACCTCCCTCCCAGGAGAGCTAAATACTTTTTTTGCTAGGTTCGACGTAAACGGCAGCCCGCCGAAGCGGATGTGTGCCGTACCTTCAAGCGGTTGAACATCCGTAAGGGGGCAGGCCCAGACGACATCCCGGGCTGCGTCCTCAGAGAATGCGCAGACCAGTTGGCAGGAGTCTTTGAAGACATCTTCAACCTCTCCCTGTCCCAGGCTGTTGTTCCCGCGGACTTCAAGATGTCCACCATCGTGCCTGTCCCTAAACAACCAAAGGTAACATGCCTGAACGACTATAGACCTGTAGCCCTCACCTCGATTGTCAGCAAATGCTTCGAGAGGTTGGTCAAGGACTTTATTTGCTCCGTGTTACCTGCCACGCTGGACCCTCCACACTGCCCTTTCCCACCTGGAGGGAAATAACTGTGCGGATGCTGTTTGTGGTCTAGAGCTCAGCGTTCAACGCGATAGTTCCTGCCAAGCTTGACACCAAGCTTAGAGGTCTAAGCGTGCCCCCATCCATGTGCAGCTGGATACTGGACATCCTGTCGGACTGCCGCCAGGTGTTGAGGATGGGCAGCACCACCTCAGAGCCACTGACCCTCAACATGGGAGGTTCCAGGGATGCGTGCTGAGCCCTCTCCTCTACTCCCTCTATACCCACGACTGCATGGCTATGCCCAGCTCCAACGTCATCATCGAGTTTGATGACGACACGACAGTGATGGGCCTGATCGCCGGCAACGACGAGACAGCCTACAGGGAGGAGGTTGGATCACTGGAGCAGTGGTGCTAGGAGAACAGCCTCGCCCTCAACGTCAAGAAGACCAAGGAGCTGATTGTGGACTACTGGAAGCAGAGAGGAGAGCATGCCCCTATCTCCAACGACGGTGTTGCAGTAGAGAGGGTCAGCAGCTTCAAGTTCCTCGGTGTGCACATCTCCGAGGACCTCACATGGTTCCCCGCATCCTGAAAACATTCTACACCGGCACAATCAAGAGTGTACGGGAGTGTACGGGAACTGCACCGCACTCGAGCGCAGAGCGCTTCAAAGGGTGGTGCGGGCAGCCCAGTATATTGTTGGAGGCGAGCTTCCCTCCCTCCTGGATATATACAACAAGCGGTGAGTGGCCAAGGCCAAATGCATCATGAAAGACAATGCCCACCCCAGCCACAAACTGAATTCACTTTTACCGTCATGCAGGAAATACCGCAGTATCAAGTGCCGCACAAATAGACTTAGAGATAGCTTCCACAGTCAGGCCATCAGGCTGGTAAACAAGGGTGTATAGCATATAACAATGTCCATTTTATTACATTGATATATATATATATATATATATATATATATATATATATATATATAGCTCTTTTTTCGGACATATTGCAATATATATATTGCATTTTTATTTATCTTATACAGTTTTGTACATTTTTACTTATTTTTATCCTATTCTGTATTTTACAACTGCTGTCTGTCGTCGGGTATTGCACATAAGATTTTCACTCATTGCTTATACTTGTGTAAACTGTGAAGTGACAATAAACTTGACTTGACCCTCCCACAGTATGAATTTCCTACAATTTGTCTGCGTTTAATGTCCTAGAAGTGGATCATTGATGGGGGAGGTCGCCCTGCCACACAGACATTGAGAACCGGATAGATAACGATCGCGAAGCTCGGTCTGACAGAAGAATACTGGACAGGATGATGAGAATGACGAGAAGGACCAAGCGACGACCAGGCAGAGTTTGAAGGGGATAAATATGTGTTTGTAGCGGAGAAGCGGGAGACTTTTGGGTGAACTACTGTCTGGCAGTTAACTGGTTATCTAGTCTATTGGGTGGAGATCTCCCTGTTTAATGGAATATTCTATTGAATTTTATTGTATCTCAGCATTTTTTTATTAAATCTTTATTAATTATAAATTCTATTTTGATTAGTTTGTTACACACAGGTCTTCTCCATTTCCCGGTTGGAGCACAGTTAATATGTGTATCAAGGGACCTGGCCGGTACCCCGGTCAGGTCCGGAGCAGGTGAGGAACAAAAAGAGGGGCACGGCGGCTTGCTTAAGGCAGACCTGGTGGCAGGAGGGACCCACAATGGCTCCCGTGGCCCAGTCGATGTGAGGGTTATGGCGGCGGAGCCAGGGGTAGCCCAGGATCAGGGGGAGCTGAGGGGACCGCAGGATGTAGAACTGGATAGGTTCATGGTAGTTCCAAGATAAAAGCATGCGGACCGGCGTGGTCTGGTGGGAGACGGTCCCCAGGAGATGGCCATCCAGGGCATTTGCCGGAACGGGACGGGGAAGGGGAACGTGACCGATGCCCAACTTCAGCGCGAGGTTCTCATCAATGATGTTGACATCGGCCCCAGAGTCAATGAATGTCGCGATGGTGTGAGAACCATCAGCTAACAGCAGTCGGGCATGGCACAAGGGTCTCTGATTGGGGAAAAGGCGGGAGGTTTGGCTCACCCGTAAATTACCCATTACTGGTGAGCCCTGCCTTTTAATGTGCATCGAGCAACGAAATGACCTGACCCCCCCACAGAACATACACAACTTACAGCGGCGGCGGTGCTCCCGCTCCTCCGAGGTGAGGCTGGTGCGGCCCACCTGCATGGGCTCCGGCTCCTCCCGGTGTGGTCCCTCCCGGTGTGGTGTCCTGGACATCTCGGGTGACGCCCCACAATGCGCTGCAGGTGTGGGGGAAGACGTGAATGAGGGTTGATGCTGCCCTCAAGTGGAGGCATGGTGAATAGCTATTGTGTTTGAGTTAGACAAGAAAAGTTAACCATTTTTAAAGTGACTGGAACACAGATCATCCTACAGCAAATTGTTCACACATTATAACCTGAATTGGACTTCTGCTGTGCTGTTCAGCAATTTAATTATACTAAGTACAACTCTCAACCAAGTTGGGAGAATGTCTTTGGATACGCAGTCCACAACTAAATGTCCTTGAGAATGGACAATGATTCATTGCTGTATCCCAGTAGTTTAAAGGATAAAGAAGGCCGTCCCTTGTCAAAACAAAGTGGTCAGGGGTCATTTCATGGAGGAAAAAAAAACGAATTAAAAAAAACAACTCACCCATACCAGGAGAAGGGATCAGACCAAGGCTGAACCATAATTCCCCATCCCTATGCTTCAAGCTATCAACCATCATTTGACTGGCTCTGTCCCCTTTGCCCATCACCATGTCGATGAGACAACGTGCTCTGTCCACTTTGCTCATCTGGTTCTCCGTCACAGAGTCCTTGTCCTCGGTACTCAACACTTTCGTCTGCCACAGGTCATCCAGGAGACCTTTGATAACAGGCATTGGAACTTTATGCACAAAGTCAGCACGGATCCTTGAAAGCTCTGAGAAAAAAAGGGCAATAGAAAGTGTTGTAGTCAATACAATCTTGGGTGTGTATAAATAAACAAATGCATAGGCCTACATCAAATACATGAGAATATAGGAATACGTTCCTTATTTTGATACTAGCCTATATTGTGTTTAAATGATGTGTGGTTCCTCATTTTCTCAACATCTATACTCTCTTGTCTCTTCTTGTTGTAGGCCTATGTACGGTCAACCCTGCTATAAAACGGACCCTGGTCGTTCTCTCAAATGTATCTTCTTCAAACGAAAATCCGAATTAACGTAGGCCTATAAACTACACCGAAGTGTGCAAAAGAGAAATATGTTTCTTGCGCATTCAAACTAGCCTACATCATACATGGTTATTATGAAGACGCCCTACCTTCCATCGTTTACAGGGCTAGACGTGAGTTATGGCTGATGTTCAATTTACATTAGTTTTGCAGACTATTTTTTGGGCTACTCTGTGTGTGTGTGTGTGTGTGTGTGTGTGTGTGTGTGTGTGTGTGTGTGTGTGTGTGTGTGTGTGTGTGTTTTATTGGCTTGGATCCCCGTGACGTGTTTCATGTTATTATTATTGTTAATAATAACGTGTGCATAGATATTTGTATTATGTAAGTCTGTTTAATATGTAAGGGTGACAAATAAAGGAATTTTGATTCCGACAGATTCACGACAGTATCATTTGCAGCTGAAAAAAGCCACACACAATGTTCTCGATTGCGTTAATCCCCCCCCCCCCCCCTGGACTTCACGATGTTACCCCCCCCCCCCCCCCTGGACGGTGATAGTGGGGGCTCTAGTCTCTAGCTGTTATCTTGGGGGTCGCGGGCTGAAAGGTGAACCCCTGGTCTAGACTATAGAGCACAAACCAAAAGGTCGGACAAATATGAAATGACGGGAGTGTAAACCGTGATAGTTTAGGCAGGGTGTTCGACACATTGTTATGAACTGTTCTCCTCAGAATACATCAGAACCGTTTATCGTACCAACTTAGTGTCTCACAACATATCACATCAAGAAGACATGCGTCTCATTGACCACTCATAATAAAGAAATTCAACTATGTTTTTCGTTTGTCGTTGATAATATAGTCATCTACACGCTGTAGTAGGTGAGGCTACACAACAAAGGAATCTTGACAATACCCCTAATCGTTCGTTCAAATAGTTTGTAGTTCAGATCAAAACGTCTAAAACCAAATGTGTATCATACCGTATTGGACAACATTTAATCGTAAACACGGATTACCTTCCATACTGATGTGACGTCTTCGCTCCGATTCAATGCAGCCTACTTGTTGCTTTTAACTCACACACTTCCTGCTTTTTAGACCGGTTAGGTAGGTTAGGTTTTGATTTGTTTTATATCCTGGTGACAACCCTGCAAGTGTGATATTGGTTATGGGCCAGTTCTAGTTAACTAGGTAGCATTGGGGGTTACCAGTGTTCTAGTTAACTAGGTAGCATTGGGGATTACTAGTGTTCTAGTTAACTAGGTAGCAGTGGGGATTACTAGTGTTCTAGTTAACTAGGTAGCAGTGGGGGTTACTAGTGTTCTAGTTAACTAGGTAGCAGTGGGGGTTACTAGTGTTCTAGTTAACTAGGTAGCATTGGGGATTACTAGTGTTCTAGTTAACTAGGTAGCAGTGGGGATTACTAGTGTTCTAGTTAACTAGGTAGCAGTGGGGATTACTAGTGTTCTAGTTAACTAGGTAGCAGTGGGGGTTACTCACCCAATCCATTGCACTGACTACTAGTGAGTTTGTGTTGTGATTCTCAACAACGTTGAAATGTATTTCCGTGTTTCAAAAGAAAAGTCAGAACATGTTGATTGGGTGCCGATATGAAGACCAAAGCATTAGAACTAGGGCTGTCAAAGTTAACACCTTAACACTGTGTGATCAGCGGCGAACGTTGACCTCATATCACCTCGTACAAAAAAAACAATGTGCCGATCTACCTGTTTTATGGGCCGATCTACCTGTTTTATGGGCCGTTCCGATCAGACAAAACAAAAAAGTTGTCGACCCAAAAGGCACGTCGGGTACGCCAGATGGCCAGTTCAGCCCTGGCGGAAAACGCAGGTGCAGTCACAGTCATATAGAAGTAAACATTACGTTACAATGATTTAGTGAGCTGGTGTTATTTTTTTCAAACCACACACCGCATGTTGGCTATTTCAGCACCACGCGTTGTCCACCTGCTTATTGATTCACTATGAGGGGTTCAGCGTCAGTGCACCCCGCTGCCTGATTAGGCCTGTGTGTCATTCACTCTCAACATAGATAAAAGTACAATAAGCATTCTTCAGGTGGAGGGAGATTCTCGATTTGGACATTATAGACTATATGTGTATAGTCATCTACACGCTGTAGTAGGTGAGGCTAAACAACAAAGGAATCTTGACAATACCCCTAATCGTTCGTTCAAATAGTTTCTAGTTCAGATCAAAACGTCTAAAACCAAATGTGTATCATACCGTATTGGACAACATTTAATCGTAAACACGGATTACCTTCCATACTGATGTGACGTCTTCTCTCCGATTCAATGCAGCCTACTTGTTGCTTTTAACTCACACACTTCCTGATTTTTAGACCGGTTAGGTAGGTTAGGTTTTGATTTGTTTTATATCCTGGTGACAACCCTGCAAGTGTGATATTGGTTATGGGCCAGTTCTAGTTAACTAGGTAGCATTGGGGGTTACTAGTGTTCTAGTTAACTAGGTAGCATTGGGGATTACTAGTGTTCTAGTTAACTAGGTAGCAGTGGGGATTACTAGAGTTCTAGTTAACTAGGTAGCAGTGGGGGTTACTAGTGTTCTAGTTAACTAGGTAGCAGTGGGGGTTACTAGTGTTCTAGTTAACTAGGTAGCATTGGGGATTACTAGTGTTCTAGTTAACTAGGTAGCAGTGGGGGTTACTAGTGTTCTAGTTAACTAGGTAGCATTGGGGATTACTAGTGTTCTAGTTAACTAGGTAGCAGTGGGGATTACTAGTGTTCTAGTTAACTAGGTAGCAGTGGGGATTACTAGTGTTCTAGTTAACTAGGTAGCAGTGGGGATTACTAGTGTTCTAGTTAACTAGGTAGCAGTGGGGGTTACTCACCCAATCCATTGCACTGACTACTAGTGAGTTTGTGTTGTGATTCTCAACAACGTTGAAATGTATTTCCGTGTTTCAAAAGAAAAGTCAGAACATGTTGATTGGGTGCCGATATGAAGACCAAAGCATTAGAACTAGGGCTGTCAAAGTGAACACCTTAACACTGTGTGATCAGCGGCGAACGTTGACCTCATATCACCTCGTACAAAAAAAACAATGGGCCGATCTACCTGTTTTACAGGCCGATCTACCTGTTTTATGGGCCGTTCCGATCAGACAAAACAAAAACGTTGTCGGCCCAAAAGGCACGTCGGGTATGCCAGATGGCCAGTTCAGCCCTGGCAGAAAATGCAGGTGCAGTCACAGTCATATAGAAGTAAACATTACGTTACAATGATTTAGTGAGCTGGTGTTATTTTTTTCAAACCACACACCGCATGTTGGCTATTTCAGCACCACGCGTTGTCCACCTGCTTATTGATTCACTATGAGGGGTTCAGCGTCAGTGCACCCCGCTGCCTGATTAGGCCTGTGTGTCATTCACTCTCAACATAGATAAAAGTACAATAAGCATTCTTCAGGTGGAGGGAGATTCTCGATTTGGACATTATAGACTATATGTGTGACTGTCCGTCCGATATTGTAAAATATCGGACCGCCTGTTGCCGACCCATGTCATAGGGACTTAGCAGGAAGTGGTGGTGGGGCACTTACTTGAGAAGGAGACACCACAAGAGAGGAGAGAGAGAATATTGAATAAACCTAACATAATTCAAATTGAATGAATCTAAAATGAATTAAAAGTTAATGGCGGAATACGCGGGTCCTTTCTCCCGGCTGCTATAAGACGTTTCAATGGATCCATCTCAGGTCGTAAGATGGACAGAGGAGGCACAGTGACCTGAGGTCCTCTCTCTCTCTCTCTCTCTCTCTCTCTCTCTCTCTCTCTCTCTCTCTCTCTCTCTCTCTCTCTCTCTCTCTCTCTCTCCCTCCACTGTGTCTTTATTTACTTGTTTTTACTTGATGTAACATTGCACTTTATTATCTGTAATACACCTCATTCCATCTTATTTTTCATCTTATTGTTTTTATTTTGAAATTTCCTCTATGTATGTCTATGTATGGCGACTGTTGCACAATAATTTCCCTCGGGATAAATAAAGTCTATCTAATCTAATCGAATCTAATGAATGACACAAGATAGATCCGTGCATGATGATAACCCGCCCCCCAAAGCTCTGATTGGCTATTCACCAGCGCAGTGAGCTCTGTTGATTGGTTAACAGAGCCTCTGACTAGACCCGCCCTTAGCGCCGTACACACTCATGTTAAATACAAGGACTCACCGGCCACTGGGGTCCAGCAGTTTTGTAATGGACTTAATGTGAGCTTACGGAGGACGTTCCTCTTTACAGTGATAAAACTAATGGCGGTAGGGGGGCTGTTGGTGGTATTTTGACACACATATTTGTGTGACTTTGAAGCTTTAGAAAAAGCATTGTTATCAGTATTTTCACAGATTAATCTGTTGTATCTGTTGTATCTGTGTATTGAACTGTTTTTTTTCTCTGGATTGTTAGGTCCTCCCTTTCCTTAATGGACGAGCCTCCACTGATATACACTTATTAACGTAACTGTAAGAGCCATTTTGATGAAGGTGTATGCATACACGTGGGTGTCCAGTAGGTGTCACCATTGAGCCAGGGGTAAACACAAAGGTAGGAACATTTAGGTAACGGAGAGGGAGCGCAAGGGGGTCCTGCAGCAGAGGTTCTGGGGGACCACCCTGGAGGAGGACACTCGGGAGTTTGTCAACGCCTGTCGGGTTTTCAACCAGCACAAGCCCTCTCATCAGGCTCCTGCTGGTCTCCTGCAACATTTGCCTGTGCCCCATCGTCCTTGGTATTACAGGTATGCATTATATCATCCGATCCTTTGATACCTCGATAGTTTGCATCAATGTTACAGGAATAACATGATATTAATGACAAATGTATCGGCCAGACTGTCATTAAACATGATGTATGCAATCTCAGAAGAATAACTAACGTTGTCTATGTCCTTCAGTATTTCTGTCTTGAGTATGTCAGGGCTGGGGATGAGTTTGGAGGACCAATTCTCCACTGATGAAACTTCTAGTAACAGAACATACAGTACAGTGGGTCACTGGTCAAAACAAGGCATGTGTCTTTTGTGTTCTTCTTAACAACTTTGATCCAAAGTATTTGAGCCTATATATGTTACCAAGGCTATATAAAACTTTAATCTCCTGAGAATCAGCAAAAAACGCTTCCTGATTTCATATTAATGAAAGGAAAAACATCAGCCAGGTATTTATAGAATTTCATACATTTAATAATGTATCCCATATGTCTCTTATAGAGGACATTTTAACCTACATCACAGGGGATATACATGTCCCACCACTGACATTTTAAATAAAACAAATGCAGCAGTCATTACAATGTTGTGACTTTTTATCTTTGCTCATTCCTCAAGACTGAGGCCACCCGACCTTCTCCTCAGGTCAGTCCTGTTTGAGTTAGACAAGAAAAGTTAACCATTAGTAAAGTTACTGGAACACAGATCATTCAACAGCTAATTGTTTACACATTATAACCCGAATTGGGCTTCTGCTGTGCTGTTCAGCAATTTAATTATACTAAGTACAACTCTCAACCAAGTTGGGAGAATGTCTTTGGATACGCAGTCCACAACTAAATGTCCTTGAGAATGGACAATGATTCATTGCTGTATCCCAGTAGTTTAAAGGATAAAGAAGGCCGTCCCTTGTCAAAACAGTGGTCAGGGGTCATTTCATGGAGGAAAAAAAAACGAATAAAAAAACAACAACTCACCCATACCAGGATAAGGGATCAGACCAAGGCTGAACCATAATTCCCCATCCCTATCCTTCAAGCTATCAACCATCATTTGACTGGCTCTGTCCCCTTTGCCCATCACCATGTCGATGAGACAACGTGCTTTGTCCACTTTGCTCGTCTGGTTCTCCATCACAAAGTCCTTGTCCTCGGTACTAAACACTTTCTTCTGCCACAGGTCATCCAGGATACCTTTGATAACAGGCATTGGAACTTTCTGCACAAAGTCAGCACGGATCCTTGAAAGCTCTGAGAAAAAAAGGGCAATAGAAAGTGTTGTAGTCAATACAATCTTTGGGTGTGTATAAATAAACATGCATAGGCCTACATCAAATACACCTTATTTTGATACTAGCCTATATTGTGTTTAAGTGATGTGTGGTTCCTCGTTTTCTCAACATCTATACTCTCTTGTCTCTTCTTGTTGTAGGCCTATGTACGGTCGACCCTGCTATATGGTAGTAGTAGGCGGTACATGAATACATACTCACTTACCTGTATTTATATATATATATATATATATACACCTATTAGTATGCTCATATCCAATTTAATACCCAGTGTCTTTTAACCTGTAAATTTAAACTGTAAATTATAAATAAATTAACATTTGCACTCTGGTTAGATGCTAAATTATTTTCGCTGTACTGTACTTGTGCTGTGCAATGACAATACATTTGAATCGAATCTAATACCTATGTAACTAGATGTCTCTAGGACCTGGGGAAGGCAGGACAAATAAGTGCAATGAACTGTACAGATGGCCCAGGACAGGTGGATGATGATGAGCATTTGTTTGCTTGTTTGCAAGTTGTCATGACAACTCGCAAAGTTACAAAAAGTTGCATATATTTTGAATTGTATAAATATATAAATACATATAAAAGGTTAGGAAACCACTGCAGTAAGGCAACATGCCTTGCCTCCCATCCTGTAGATGGCGGTACATACACTATACCACCCATTAAGGAAGAAACCCCACCACCGCACATAAAGTAAAGTAAACACAAACTGGCTGGGGAGCGGAGATAGCTTCTAGTAGTCCAGGTGAAGCAGCAGACCCCAGCAGCTCCAGGGGAAGACACATTTTCTCTGGTGGCCTGTTGACACTGCGAATGATATCGTACGTGTACAGTAAGGACACACGTTCAAACCACACGTTATTATTAACCCTATAGGCCCTCACCTTTGATTAGCTGGTGGGTAGCACTTCGCTAATGTCAACATAGCGTCGTAGCTAGTGACCAAAACAATAGACCATTTTGACTTTCTCAGTGGTTCCGATTGTGAGCAAGACGTATGAAATAGCTAATGGCTACGTATGTGATACTATATTGTCAAACGATACGATATACAACAATATGTTTAACGCTCTTAAAGACAATTTTCGTCCACGTTGCTGGTTGACTGTAAGCTAGGGACAACGTCACCCTCCATAGCCGACTGGCTCTGCGTAACAAATACAAGACTAGACCCAACAGTATAATGTTATAATGTTCCGTTAGCTTATAGTTAGTTGGCCAAATCCGACTAGTCAGGACACATAGTCGAAGCTCCTGTGTTAACTTGTTTGGCGGCTTAAAGTATCTATAATATCTTAGGTCCATGGGTTCAATGTCGAGATTACTGTCACTTGTTACTGGATGCACTCCACTTTGAATACATCAGATTTAACCAGATTTCAGCTCATGGATTTCGGCACAGGGCGTCAATGAATGATCTTATTTGTCCTACTCCTGTCAGTATTCATAGCAATACAGAGGCATGACGAGCCAGAGGTTTGAACGCAGTGGTATCCACCTGGACCAATCGGAACTGCTGTGCCCAAAGGGATGTGGATTTTATGGCAACGGAGCTTGGAGAGGTCTGTGTTCAAAATGCTGGCACATGTATTCTAACTACTGATATCATTTTATACTTCATATCACACTCGGTGCTTAATAACCTGACCTGATGTTGGTTGTGACTCATGCCCAGGTTACAAAAAGAGGAGGAGGCGGCATACGCAAGCGTACACCAGAAGGTACAGCCTCAGCCTATGCCAGTTGGCAAGCTTGAGGAAAGAAAAACCAAGGAAAAGTCCACTAAAGTTAATTCAGTCATTACAAAGCTTTTCAGCACCTCCACAAAAACACCACCCAAAAAGGTAAGTCATTGTTACTTTTTTTAAAAACGTTTTTAATTTGTTTGGGTAAAGCATAATGTGTGACAGTAATATCTGAGATAAATTTTAACAATGCACACTATTGATTCTTTCTTTACTCTCATAATGAAAATTATTTTCTTCTTTTTAATGTTGGTTCTTGTTCATGTAATCAATGCAGTCAAGTGATCGTCACATCACAAAGGCCAAAGTATTGGGGATGATGACGATGATGATGATGATGATGACGCAAAAAATAAACAAGTCAACTGCTCATCATTCCGGGGTTTCATGGATTTAGGTCACATTTCAGTGGAGTCCAGTCCAAGTTCCTCAAGGAGTCACCATGTTGCCTGGCCGGGAGATCTTCAAACAGTGTCGAGCGTTCACAGAGAGCATGGTCTACAAGAGGGTGAGATGACACGAATGCAGACATTGGCTGGCATGTCTGCATGTGTATATATTCACCGCTATTGGTATTGGCTGTATAGTATTTAGTGGGTGCTATTATCCAAACAAAGCAACTTGATAGCAAGGTGTACACTGCAGACATTAGGGATCGAACCCAGTACCTTTTGGTTGGGACTCTTTTTCTTGCGGGCATCACAAAACCTGAAACCTGAAAAATTGCCCAGGGCAATTAAAATGCCATGTCGGGCAAGGAAACCTAACAAAGACTATTTACTTAAATAAAGATGAAACATGACATACGATTTAAGCCTTTGATGTTATTTAATAACTACACATAAATAAAACAATTTGTATTCGGGCAAGTAAATGTGTGACCCACTTGCCCGATCTGGCAGGTTAATCAAAACCTTATCGTTGAGCATGGTCCTTTGTATTTAACATATGTGAGGATCTTACTGCTTGAAAACAAATATCGTCATTTTGTATTTGATGTCTTATCCATTGTTAGTGAATTCAAGATTACTCTAATTCATGTTTCAAGGAACTCAAAGAACTCTCTGAATGTGTCCAGGACTTCTACCAGAATCTTTCAGAATACCTGCACACTCAGTTCAAAGGTACCTTTTTAGATTTATTCAGCAAATATATGTTAGTTATATATTTAGGTGGCAGATGGCCACCCCAAAAATATAACCCCCTCTAACCCCTCTAGTATATTGCCTCATCTGTGTACTATAATGTCAAATGTACTATATCCTATCGAAGCTGGATGGTCATAGAGAAGCTGGACGGCCAGTCTCTGAACATGAGCTCAGAGGACTTTGAGCTCCACATGTCCGGCCAGGCCTCATCCCCTGTGCGGCCGCTGGCCTCTGGGGGAGCCTCGGCGGCGACCTTGCAGCAGGTGCAGAGCGGCCTGGACCTGCTGACGGGACTGGGCGTCCGACAGGAGCAGGTCATGAAGGAGTCTCGCCGGCTGGAGAGCGACCTCATCGACTGGAGCGAGGGGATGGAGCATAAGGTGCAAGACGCCCTGGAGATGTTCCCCCCCGGAGACCCGAGGCCCGGCGGCGGCAGTGTCCGCCGCGCCGTCAGCCATCGACGCCGACAACGTAGAGAACGACCTCCAGCCCCCGCCGCTTCAGCCACAGCTGTTCGCTGGGTGACCGGGAGTCCACTCGGGCCTCCATGCTTCTGGGTGGGGGCGTGCCTCTTCGCCTCTTCACCTTTCAACCCACCTCCGCCTTCCCACTCCAAACGGTGTGTCAGAGCATCCCGGACACACACACACACACAAGTCTCCGTTTGTCACACTTCAGTTTGGAAACAGATGGAAAGTATCACTGCTAGCCCTCCCTGGGTGGTGTCCGTGGCTCCCAGCCCATCACTCCAACAAGACGTTGTGGAGGCCTGCTATGAGGCCTTCCCCTTGCACGTTTAATTTCATTTTGAGATAAGATTGATATAAGTATAATCCTTACGTGGTACCATACTAGTTTCTATGAATTGACGTGTGTGTGGTGTGTATCGTTTGACTAAATATGTCATTAAGATTTCCTTCAGTAAATGTGTTGTTTTTCACAGTCAGACTCCACCAGTGAATATGTAGTGTGTGTGTGTGTGTGTGTGTGTGTGTGTGTGTGTGTGTGTGTGTGTGTGTGTGTGTGTGTGTGTGTGTGTGTGTGTGTGTGTGTGTGTGTGTGTGTGTGTGTGTGTGTGTGTGTGTGTGTGTGTGTGTGTGTGTGTGTGTGTGTGTGTGTGTGTGTGTGTGCGTGCGTGCGGGGTAAGAAGAGGGAGGCAAATCATTTTGCGTTCCGAGTGTAGATTTAGGGCTTTTTGCATGGTCATGTTGCATTGTTAATCTTACACCAGAACATCCTCAAGTAGCCTGTAGATATCTGGGTCTTGTTTTTAAGCTACACTACCGCTTTAATAAGCTGATTTTATGATAATATGCGATGATGATGCGATGATATTTTTCTATGGAACGGTGGTTGTTAAATGTCCTGGGTGCAATAATAGAACTGACATGCCTTGATTGGAGATATGTTTTTATTTCTATTAGACTTTTCCCCTCTGTCATATATATTTATATTATACACACATGACACACAAACAAAGCGACAACCACCAATGCATATTCAAGTTTTGTTCACAACAGCACTTGCATTAAGGTAAAGTCTACCAGTTTAGCAGCCGTCTTGGTCAAAGTGTGTTTCCAAATGTGTTTTGGAAGATGATGATGCATGGGGATTTGATCATTTGTTTTAGGAGTTTTCTTTTAGATCTTTTATTTTTATTTTTTTAAAGTCCTCAAACCATATTGTTCATGTGTAAATTAACTTTGCAGTTGCTTTTAAAGGTCAATTTTGTGCTCTCTGTGCAACTTTAAATTATAGCTTGAACAATTGAATTGTATGCACTAACATTGATCAGGTATTGGGAAGTAAAAAAAAATCGAAACCATGTTGTTTTTGTATTATATCACAAGGATCTATGTATTACCAACTGTATTTTATTTAAATATAAGTTATTAAATATATGGTGTTTTATTACATTCATAGGCTTGTGTCAATGAGATATATAATATTAATAAAAAGTCAAAATATAACAATTGTTCTGTTTAACAGTTTATAACTCTTCCTGTCAGAAGCTCTCCATTTATTACCGGTAATTGGATATCTAAAGTGTACATTATCAATGACTTAATTTCACTTCCAGCTACGAATAACTTGATTTGTAGGAAGAGGTCCTGGGGGATTTGTGAAAAGAAAAAAACACTTTCAGTTCCTGTATAAAACATTTAAGAACAGAGAAGTTTTAGTCAAGGGCATTTGGAAAGTGTGTACAAGATGGCCATGCTCCTGTCCCTTCTCGGTACGTTTTTCAGTGCATTATTATAAAATGTAAAAAAAAGTCTTTACACTGCATACAACATGTACCTATGTCTCCTATTCTTGGACATGTTGGTCTGTTTTAGTTATTTCAACGCTACTGCCACTACTTCACTCAAAAGAACTTGATGGTATGTATTGATATTTTTCAAATATCCCAATGCCATTTTGACACAAATTAACATATTTTTCTTTCAACTTTCAACAAGGTTGATAAGTGGAATTGTTTAATAATTGATCAGTGAGTGTTGATGTCTGAGCTGCATCACCTCAGACATATATGATGGTTGAATAATTGGTTAATGTTGGTATTTTTCTTTCTTTCTTCCTTTAGGTGGGTTTGTTATGCTGCGTGCCGAAATGTCTCTCGTGGTTGGGGACACCTTAAGTGCCAGTTGTGTGGTCCGTGACAACCCCAGGCTAAACAAGGTGTTTTTGTACAAAGACGGTGACATCGTTTTGACAAACCAGAGAAACCCGAATTTCCACATTCCTAACGTCATCGCCACGCATCAAGGATCATACACTTGTAAAGCTAGCTGGATTGAGAACGGACATCTCATCACTTCACCTTCTGTAGCCATTCCTGTAACTGTCAAAGGTGAGCTTAGACGATTTTCATTGTAAAGTAAACCAATCTAAATATGGTTACTGACTTTTGTACTGTGACCATGCTGATGATACATTGTATTAATTTGGAACTATGAACATTTGCTCTCATCTTTCTTCACTCTTTTTCTGATACTTTCCCAGATGTTGTGACAGAGCCCATTTTGATAGTGGACAATACAAAAGATAAAACAAAATAAAGCTCAGCTGCAGTTTTAAGTCAAACGCACATAATCCAGCAACTCAAATACACGTCTACTTCTATAGAGATGGCAAGAAACTGGTAGGAATAGCAAGGTCTCATCCAAATGTAATCGTCCTGAACAAGCCTGGTTGGTACCGATGCAAGGTCAGGGTGCCTGAGCTGAACATCGTCAGGCCGAGCCAGCTTACTCAACATGGAAATCCTACAGGTGAATATATTTACAAATAGGATGAATTTTCATTCATTATAATTATTATTATTACACCAAGGGGGACTTTTCTCCCGAGGTGACCATGCATGTCTCTGTTGTCTGTGTAGAGAGTCAGCGTGAGCAGGCCTCGGTAGCGCTGTAGCCCAGATCCCCTTCTCCTGGCGGAGGTGCAGTAGACCCCCTTACTGCCCCTCCTCTCCACCAGAGGCTGCTCTGTTCAAACATGTATATCCTTTTGCAATAAGCATTTAACCGATCATATGAATTAAAAAATCACATGAACTCTGAATCTCTCTTTAATCATACCTTTTTTTGTTCAAGTTGTTGTCCAATGTATCTATCACAAATGATTGCTGAATAATTCTGAATAATAAATAAACGTGTTAAACAACGTGTGCTTTCTAAATAAAATAAAGAAATACTCTTTTTGGGCTTTTTTGGAGTGTTTTAAATGAAATACATATAAAGATGCAGTATTAAAAGGAACTATGCTTTTTTATATATGAACTGTGTATACAAAACCTATTTTACAACCCTGTAATATTTAAAACTGATTACATGTCATTTAGTGGTAAGAAGTACAAGATAAAACCAATAACCACTCAGTGCTTACAGAGAGTGGGACAGGTTTAGTTTAGAAGAGTTTTAGAAGTACAGTGAGAAGCTGTCACATTTGCATGATATATATGCAATATACAGGAATTGAATGTTAATATAGAATACAAGGTATACAAGATAATACATAGAGTAAGTTAGAATAAAAAAAAAAAGGAAAACTTCACAGAGTTACAATGCGGTCCTGCGGTCATGGTGCTGAGAGAGAGAATGTAAGACTGAATATGTTTGGTCATTAAATGTTGCAAACAGTATTGGTAATGTTAGCCATAAGATTGAGTACGATTGAAACCCAACATTGGCTGTCTGTGGATGGAACTGCAGTTTTGCAGGTAGTCCACAAAACATATGTCGGCCTTTTCTTAGCATATATTAGGCAGCAGAAGCTCAGGAGGTGCATGTTGTCTGTCAACTGATTGCTGGTTGGATTCCTCAACTCCTTCAGGCAAAAGGTGTTAAGGTTTCCTTGAGAAAGGCACCTTATAACCCGTTCCATAACACCCGCCCTCATGCTTATGTTGGTGTGCATGGTTGATGTATGTGTGTATGTGTGAATGAAAGGCATCAATTGTAGGAGCCGTGATGGTTTGGAAAGCACTTTACAAATGCAGTCCATGTACTAAGTTAGGCCAGTGCAGAAGAAAAGGGGAACCGGAGGTGTGCATCACGCCTTGTCTGAAAAAGATGCTGTCGTCCTCACTGCTGGCATACGCTCCATTCCAGTCCCTCATGGTTTCCAACCACACCTGATCTCCCACCACCAGCTGTAACAGTAGCAGAGTTGATGCCTGGTCAATACCTTGGCCATAGAGCGAGTCCCGTGTCCTTACACGTCGTGAGCCATTCACCACGAGGGCAGAGCGGAGTGGCCGGTTTCGCACGGTGATGTGGTAGGAGAAGACATAGACTCCACTGTGGATACAGGTGAAGCTGTGGGAAGTGGTGTTGTAGTGGCTTTCTTCATTGTAGAATACCTTGTGTTACGAGCCCAAAACGCCACTTAAGGACTGCGTAACATAAAAAAGGTCACAGAACTCGGTTGTGCGAAAAACGTGATTATTTATTACAACTGATGAACTGTAACAGAACATGACGGTAACCAAAGGAAAAAGGAAAAGAAAACCTCATGCTTCCCCTACCTTGATGGTACAAGTCTCATCTGCAGAAGTGAGTCTTCCGGGGAAACTACCTAACCTACTCTAACTGACCCTAAACTAATAACGTGAAGGAAAAATGGGCAAAGTGACCGTCAAGGGTAAATGATGTCAAAACCTCAAAACATGTTTAAAGTTAATTAACAAGAACAAAACTAAAGTGTGCCAGCGCGTCTGCCGTGGGAAAAACCCAGGTGAGAGAGAGAGAGCCATCTTGGTAGAGGGGCGGTATTTATTCAGGAGGGCCGGCCCCAGCCAATGCACAATCAGTCAGCCACGCCCAAACTCCACCTACAGGCACAGCGCAGGCGCAAAGACAGGGAAAGAAAAACAAGGAAAACAAGCAAGCACTCTCAACCTTGTAACACCCCCACCCTTAAAGAAATAAATTGGGGGTTGTATTAACAAAAATATTTAGGACAAGCAAAAGATGAATATCTACAACTTATGTACAAATATAAACAGGATGTGAAATACTTATCTAATGTCCAGCTAAAGAATGCCGAACCAATTTCACTGGAAAAACCACACTAAAGTTAACACAGATAAATACATTTCACCCACAATTTATGTTAAAGATAGTGGGCAAGTTCTTAACTATGCACGAGAAAGTGCATCCGCAACAACATTATCCCTGCCACGGATATGTTGAATGCTAATATTAAAGCCTTGTAAGAGAAGGCTCCACCGCATCAAACGCTGATTTTGATTCCGCATCCGGTCAAGAAAAGTTAGCGGATTATGATCGGTGTAGACAGTAACCGGCTGTGCGGCACCACCCACATAGACCTCAAAATGCTGAAGCGCTAACACAAGAGCAAGAGCCTCTTTTTCAATGGTGGAATACACACGTTGTTGGATGTTAAATTTACGAGAAAAAAAACACAAAGATGTTAAATTCAGCGGCCAAGGGCAAAACGGCAACAACTTCAGCACCAGGTGTGGTAGACAGCGCCACAGTATCAGACACGCGAGTTAAGACGCAAGCCTCAGAAGTCTTATTTCGCTCACAGTAGCGTTTAAGCATGTTCACATGACACAGGCGAGATTTCTTCCTTCTGTCTGGTGTAGCGATGACATAATTAACATCACCCACACGACGTTCTACACGATAAGGACCAGTGTAGCGGGTTTGAAGGGCAGGACCGAGAATGGGGAGTAATACCATTACCTTATCGCCAGGTTTAAATTCACGCACGACAGCCTTCTTGTCATAACGGTGTTTCATACGTTTCTGACAGATGCCAAGATTTTCTTTTGCAAGTTCGCATGCTCGATGTAACCTGCAGCGCATTTTAGCTACATAGTCAGAAAGACTGTGGTGAGAAGTATCCCCGGTCAACCAGGATTCTTTAAGCAGTTTTAATGGGCCACGAACAGTATGTCCAAAGACTAGTTCAGATGGACTAAACCCCAGTGATTCCTGGACAACTTCACGAACTGCAAAAAGAGCAAATGGTACTCCCTCGTCCCAATCTCGTTCGAACTCAAAGCAATATGCACGGAGCATGGACTTTAACGTTTGATGGAAACGTTCGAGAGCGCCTTGTGTCTGTGGATGGTAACAACTAGAAGTAATGTGTTTCACGCCTAGCTGCTGCATAGACTGTTTGAATACCTTCGACATGAAGTTTGTGCCCTGGTCCGTTTGAGCAATTTTCGGAAGGCCAAAGAGAGAGAAAAACACCAGCAAAACTTTAATGATGGCAGATGCCGTTATTTTCCTAAGTGGTATGGCCTCGGGAAAACGGGTTAGAGAACACATGATAGTGAGAAGGTACTGATTACCCGACTTCGTTCGCGGCAATGGACCAACACAATCTAAAATCACGTTCTCAAATGGCTCAGAAGTAACCGGTATCGGCTGCAGCGGAGCCGGAGGGATCACCTGATTAGGCTTGCCCGTTACTTGACAAATATGACAAGTCTTGCAATATTTAACAACATCGCGTTTAAGACCTGGCCAGAAAAAATGACGTGTGATACGATCCGTTGTTTTATTAATGCCCAAATGACCCGCAAAATGATGGTCATGAGCGAGACGCAGAACCTCCGTTCGATAAGACAGAGGAACAATGACCTGATACAGGACACGCCAGTCATCGTTTGCAGAGGCCGTCAGTGGTCTCCACTTACGCATGAGAACACCCTCACGAATAAAATATCCATGAGGCATGCATTCAATGTCCTCTTCGGGGACAGCACTAGAGAAAAGAGAAGAAAGAGAGGAGTCGTTTTTTTGTTCAACGACAAGTTGTTCGCGGCTGAGAGGCAAATTAAGAACGCAGGGAACATTAGACAATGGAGCAATCTTAGCAATAGACCTATTTTCATTAGAAAAAACATCAGAAGGGTGAGCCATAAAAGACTCACTGAGATTGACAAGCTCATCGTCGCGTTCAGGTATCTCTTTGGCTTTATGCGCCATGGCGCGTGTAACCACATTTGCGTGGAAAACTTCTGGGAATTTCACAGTCAAGTCGTCAGGACACGGAGAAATATTAGACTGGGCAACTACAGGATTAGGGAATACAGCCCCACCCCCAAGATCATTACCGAGTAACATAGAAACATTTTGAATCGGAAGAGATGGACGTAGGCCCACCTTAAAGTTACCGGTGACCAGATCAGAAAATAGAGACATCTCATGGAGCGGAACACTTACAAAGCCCATTTCAAAACCCTGCACGAGTACATTTTCTCCAGTGTAGGAGTCATCACTGAAAGGCAGGACATTCTCCAAAATGAAACTTTGCGAAGCGGCTGTGTCGCGGAGTATTTTTATAGGAACCCGCACAGAAGGGTCGGCCGGCAAAGTAACAAAACCATCCATAATGAATGGTGCAAAAACCTGACTAATGTGATCGTCTTTTCTAGACGCATGGGTAGGTGAAGAGACACACAGGCCCAAGTTGGAGCCAAACCTATTCGAAGCAGGGGAAACCGCATTGTTTTTGCGTTTCAGAGAGTAACACTCCGAAAGTATGTGTCCTCGTTTCTTACAATAACCGCAAACAGCAACAGGAACATGATCTCTCCGAGTCACTTGTCTTTCCTTTTGACTATTGTCGACTACAGTATCTTTGAAAGTCCGAGAACTCTTTTGAAAGCTACTGTTGTTGCTTTGAAACCTATCAGGCGAGAGAAGCACACCTTTATGTGCAAGCACATATTCGTCAGCCCGAACGGCTGCGCTCGATGGAATTAACCCTTTGTGCTCACTCAGGAACGTGGCTACATTTTTGGGAAGACAGCTTTTAAAGTCCTCAAGAATCATTTCATTACGAAGGCCCTCGAATGTTGTTATATCTTCAGAGTTAATCCAACGATCAAACAATAATTATTTTTCCCGAACGAACTCCACATAAGTGAGCGACTCCGGCCTTTGGTAGTTGCGATACTTCTGCCTATACGCTTCGGGTACAAGAGAGTAAATGCGCAACACTGCTTGCTTGACTTTCTCGTAGTCAGCAGCATCCTCTAATGACAACGTCGAATATGCCTGTTGCGCTTTGCCAACAAAAATACTCTGCAATGTCATGGTCCACACTTCGCGTGGCCATTTAAGAACTGTAGCGACTCTCTCGAAATGAGCGAAAAACTTATCGACCTCCTTTTCATTGAATGGAGGAACAAGTCGAATACTTCGAGTGACATCGAAACGATCAGTTGGGAGAGTAAGGCCAGATTCACGAGCTTTAATCTCGAGTTCCTTAAGACGAATGGCTTGCGCCACCTCCAAATCCTTCATTTTATATTCATGCTCTCTACATTCTCGGTCACGAACCACTTGTCTATCTGCTTCCAGTCGTGTTTTCTCTCGCTCCCATTCAATCTCCTTCTCCCTTAACTCTAATCGACGGAGTTCTAGTTCAGCTTTGGTAGGCGTACCTGGGTATGCTCGATCAGCTGTTTCAGGTGAAGCACCAATTTCGGGAGAATCCTTTTCCGCTTCACCAAAAACACCCCGAGCGGACAAAAAATCGGTGAGTTTAGTTAAGATTTCTGCCTTAGATGGACTACCTCGTACCTCAACTTTATAATGACCTGCGATCCTAACAAGCTCATCGCGCGTAACACTGGATAACACCTCTATGGTGGGAGAAGTAATGAATGCCTCTAAACTAAACATTGCAAGAAAACAGCCAAAGAAACAGCTAGCGAAAAAACAAAAGCAGTCCTGACAACAAAAGAGAAAAAGACAGCGCTGGGCACACTAACCGAAACAATGTGACGAAAAACGCACCTATAAATCTATGCGTCAAAAAAATCGAACAGATCCCGGACGAGCCCCCAATTTATGTTACGAGCCCAAAACGCCACTTAAGGACTGCGTAACATAAAAAAGGTCACAGAACTCGGTTGTGCGAAAAACGTGATTATTTATTACAACTGATGAACTGTAACAGAACATGACGGTAACCAAAGGAAAAAGGAAAAGAAAACCTCATGCTTCCCCTACCTTGATGGTACAAGTCTCATCTGCAGAAGTGAGTCTTCCGGGGAAACTACCTAACCTACTCTAACTGACCCTAAACTAATAACGTGAAGGAAAAATGGGCAAAGTGACCGTCAAGGGTAAATGATGTCAAAACCTCAAAACATGTTTAAAGTTAATTAACAAGAACAAAACTAAAGTGTGCCAGCGCGTCTGCCGTGGGAAAAACCCAGGTGAGAGAGAGAGAGCCATCTTGGTAGAGGGGCGGTATTTATTCAGGAGGGCCGGCCCCAGCCAATGCACAATCAGTCAGCCACGCCCAAACTCCACCTACAGGCACAGCGAAGGCGCAAAGACAGGGAAAGAAAAACAAGGAAAACAAGCAAGCACTCTCAACCTTGTAACACTTGTCAAACCGGATCGGGAAACCAGAGGGAGGAAAGGATTTGCTTGGAGAGATGCCAATTCGCTGAAGGCTGAGCGTTTCTGGGGAACCCCGGCTCCCTTGGCGCCTTTCGGCCCTCGGTGACCCCGTTCGCCTCTCATGCCATGGTAACCACAATCTCCCTTTGGACCGAAAAGGCCTCTCATTCCAGGGGTTCCCTGGGGTCCTTTCACCCCAGGCTCCCCGTGTGGTCCAGGAGGTCCGGGATCTCCTCGCATGCCCGGCTGACCTGGGGGGCCGTACTTACCGTTCAACCCAGGATGTCCCATTGCCCCTGCGATACCAGGATGTCCGGGTTCCCCTCTGTCCCCTTTATTTCCTCGTTCACCAAAGGTGCCACATTCACCCCTATCACCTTTGTGTCCCTTGGGGCCAGTCTCCCCCGCCAGTCCCGGGGGTCCAGCTGGACCTTCATTCCCTGGTTCTCCCTGGTCAGCAGTCCCATTGAGGCCACGCTCCCCTTTCTCACCAGTGGCGCCCTGGAACCCCTGCAATCCCACTTCTCCTTTCTGGCCATTGAAACCACCTTCACCTGCAGAGAAAGTGACTCTGGGTCAGGTTATCGCAAGTCTTGCAACGTTCGTGTTGGATTCACTGCCAACAAAATGAATACCTTTCTCTCCAGGTTTTCCACCCCAACATTTCCTTTATCTCCTGAGAAACAACAAATGAAGCATTGGTTGAACTGAGAGGTATTAGTATATCAGTATCATTTCTGGACTACTATATCATATTAACCCTTGTCACCTTTTAATCCTACAGAGCCTTTGATACCCTGTGGTCCAGGTAAACCACTGGGGCCTGGCTGACCTTTGTCATCTGGAACAGCTAATAAAATAAATAATTGATTATTTGCATCATTTATTTGCGTATACTAGGGGGACGAGTGCCTTCCGGGTGGTGCTCTGGGATCACATCTCTTGGATAGAGCTCCACCGGATGGGTCGGCTTACTCTCCACGACCTTGGGTAGAGTCTTTGGTGTGCTGGTGGAGTTACAAGGAAGATGGAGCCGTGTTTGTAATTTTGTGGTCTTGTGTGTATAGTGTATAGCGTCATCCTTCCTAGACACAGTGACGTGTGTCACTACACATGTATAAACACTGGCTGATCTGCCGTAAGGAACCGGGAGAAAGCAGTGCATTGTGGGAAATAATTGCACACATACGCAGAGTTTATCATAAAGATGAAATGAGGGAGACCACAAACCAATGTATTGGGGTAATGAGGGGAAAATATCCTGTCCCTGAATTGGAAAAAACCTGGTAGGTTAGTTATGGGCCAAGCAGAACACTTGATTAAATTTTGGTACAGATCCGGATCCGGCCCTCTAGTTTTAACTTTTATTTATTCACACCACATATACAGCAAAAAGGACATGGACATATACAAGGGAATAGGAAAGCCTTGAGATGTTTACAACAAAACAGTTGGCCAACTGGTAAAACCGCACAATGTAGGGATTTGGAAGAGGATCTTGTCCATCTGTGTTTTGTTTTGAATCTAAATCCCTGGTCTATTGCTGTTTTCCCATCTCACCACTAAGCTCATCCTCACCTGAGCCAATAATGTACACTTTTACCGCGTTGTTCGTGTTTTTTCTCCTTTGGTGGTCGTTCAAAGCGAACACCAGAGCAGGCTAGTCCACAGCCAGTCACCCTGCCTCGTCCCTGAAGTGATCTGATGGAATTTAAAGCCTTGTTGCTTCTTCTACTTCTCCTTCTTCTTCTCCAGAGGCCTTTAATTGGCCTAATGGAGCTTAACTAATGCAACACCTTCTCTGGCAGGGCCAACGCATCGCACCACAGTTTGAATACATTTGCATTCACAATTTAGACGGGATCACGTTTGGACCACTTGTAGTTTTCCCAGAGTGGTGGCATTTGGTCGACCTTAACGCTTGGCGTTGATTTAATGTTCACGGCTTGATTGGCAGTGCGCTGGTTAAGGCGTTGTTTTCCATTTGCTTTTCATTTGATTCAACAAGCAGGGCTGTGAATTTATTATGGCACATGCTGAGCACAGCCGCTTCCCCATTAGTCACAAGCATGTTAAGTCATCAAACCATAACAATGTGTCCCTATATTCAAATATCCCTTCAAGTGTTTTTACAAAAACAAATCGACAAATTAGTCCCATTTTCTTCAAGCTGCTAAGTTTTTAGAGCTAAAAAAACAAACAAAACGACGATGCCTCTTAACACCAAAGTGTGCAAAGCAAAAGGACCATTATTAATATTTTGTCAGTCGTGGGCGGCAGAAGATCAGGCTGTTAAGACTTGGCTTGGGAACCGGAAGGTCGCCGGTTCAAGTCCCCGAAACACCTGGGCACTGCCAAGGTGCCATTGAGCAAGTCACCAGACCCCTACACTGCTCACCGGGGACCTGTATAGAAAATAGCTGCCCACTGCTCCTAATACTAGGATGGGTTCAATGCAGAGAAACTAATTTCACTGTTTGTAACCAATAAAGAGGATTCAAATCCTCCAGATTAGGATTTAGGTAAACGCTTTTCTCCAAAGTGACTTTCATTGTTTGGCTGCGGAAATTTTTATGCTTTTAACGCTTGAATCTCAGCGTTAAAATAAATCGTGACATTGTCGCAACAATGTATTTTTACATATTCTATTTGACCCTGAAATGGAATCTGGAATAGGAATAGCATGGTAGCTATGGATGATTGAGCAGCGGGGTGAACACCGCGGGTGAACTGAGACTGAGGAGACACATTCCATTTCTCACCGTTTGGGTCTCCATGGTAACAAATAAGAGCCTCCCTCGGTGCCTGTTGGGGCTTTGAGAATCCAACGAGGAGAGAGAGAGAGAGAGAGAGAGAGAGAGAGAGAGAGAGAGAGAGAGAGAGAGAGAGAGAGAGAGAGAGAGAGAGAGAGAGAGAGAGAGAGAGAGAGAGAGAGAGAGAGGGGGGGGGGAGAAAGAGAAAGGGAGAGGGAGAGCGAGAGAAAGAGAGAGAGATGAAAGACTGCGGTAGGAGTGTTTGGTTGTGCTACCTAGCCTTTCATCTCAGAAATCTCCTACCAGGTCCAACATAGACCATCTTTTCATCATAAAGCCATTATTCGATTTCTTGTTCATTAGTCAATTAGGGAGAGAGAGAGAGAGAGAGAGAGAGAGAGAGAGAGAGAGAGAGAGAGAGAGAGAGTTTCCTAAGAGTTTAGCGTAGTGTCTTTAAGGCCGGTGCCATGGAGATTAAGTAGTGCTGGGAGAGTTTACGTGTGGGCGGAGCCAGGGGAGAGACAGATGGATGGGGAGGGGGGAGGTTGTTTGGTAGGGAAAGGACACCACAGCGTTCCCCATTCCTTAATGAGCGCCCAGACATGTATGTACAGTATGTGTGTGTGTGTGTGTGTGTGTGTGTGTGTGTGTGTGTGTGTGTGTGTGTGTGTATGCGTGTTTAGCTGGAAGAAACACAACTAATGACGAGCTGGAGAGCATGTTGGAGAGCGACAACCCAGCCATCTTCACCTAGGGGGTGAGCAATGAAACAAACACAACATGGACACACATGCACACGTGCTCACACACACACACACACACACACACACACATGCACACAAACACACACACACACATGCACATGCAAATTCTCTCTCAATGAACCTCAAGTGCGATCTTGATCTAGAGAAGCCACTTTTGCCTCTTCCCCTCTACTTCCTCCCACCCATTCTTTGGGTTTTCAAAGACTTCAGTCAAAGTACTAAACAGCAAACCAAACAACAACCTCCTAAAGCGGCAAAGGTAATTGTAATTGGGCTAGTCCCTTGTTTTGGTACTGCAACAAATAATTGCACTGTATAGATCTAATTCCAAAACGGTCCATGCACTGGTTATAAGATATGATCATACTCTGATTGATGGGTAGAATATGTGACGCTGCATGCTGTAATTCATGCTTTTGTTTGCTTTTCTAACCTTTTGTGACAACTTCCAAGGACTTTAAAACAAGTGAAGGTGTAATATATGATATGTATCTTCGATGAGCCTTAATGTCCTGAGTGTCAGGCTCCTAATACAGCTGTGTGTACAGGGGGAGCTGGTCAACAACACAGAGCACAGTGTGCTCAAGGCCGAGGAATACGTGGGTCAGGCCAACTAAGACATCTTGCACTGCAAAAAGATAAGGAAGTCCAACAAACGGGTGAGGAAGAGGATGCTGGCCGGATCTTAACCCACCCTCTTCTGTTCTTTCTCTCTTTCCATCTTTTTTTTCACCCTCCATCTACGCCCAATCCTGCCTGCCCACACTACCCCACCTGTTACCTGCCTCCCTCCCGCGCCCCCACCTCCACCTCTGCTTCACCCCTCCCCCCATTCCCCCCCCCCCTCTTCCACCCCCAGCCACCCCACCCCACCCCACCCACCCACCCACCCTCTCCGTCAACCTCCCAGGGGGAAATGATAGACCGCATAGAGTATATAACGTGGAGCACTCTGTAGACTATGTGGAGAGAGCCGTGTCAGACACAAAGAAAGCCGTCAAATACCAGAGTAAAGCCAGGAGGGTGAGTGTCACGTCACGTCCAGGCACCATGCACGCATGCGCTTACATCCGTGTTGTTTTGTGTGTGTGTGTGTGTGTGTGTGTGTGTGTGTGTGTGTGTGTGTGTGTGTGTGTGTGTGTGTGTGTAACGGACACCAGCCAGTATTGCTTATCACTGGCTGGGTGATGGAACTGGAGTGGGGGGGAATTCAGTTCCACCACCCAGCTGGTACTTAGAACCAAGATGGCGAATGGTGGTGAATAAGGCTCATGAATGTAATTTCTCCAAGTGTGCTTGGGCTCAAGAGGCTGGCTCAGTTGATGAATGTGATCTATTAGCAACCTATTAGCGTCAAAGCCTCAAGACACACATTAATGCACTCATTACACCTCACCTGGCCCGAGTCAGGCTGATTAGACGCAGGATAGGGTGACAATGTGGCAGTTGACCTTGCCACACACTACCCAAGTGGCTCGCTTTTCTGGGCTCCTCCCACTCCCAAGAGTCAGGTAGAATGTTGAAGTTGGCACAATGTTAAGAGGCAGAGCGGGTGTTGCATGTGCGCCCTTTTTGGAGTTTATGTGGTCGATCGATGGTTCATCCTGTGTGCCTTGATTTCCTTTTGATTTGCCCTATGCAACAGGTACAATGGAATGCTTACTCCCCATTGCCTCCCACAGTATATGAAAATACTGTACACAATAAAAATAACAATAAAGTGACTGATGAGGATTTTGAATTGTGCAGAAAGCATTTTTTAAGAGCCAGTAGTGCAGCAGCATCATGAATAAAGTGCAGTACAGTGCAGACCGTCCAGAAAGTCCAGCAAAGGTATGATAGTGCACAAGGTGTGAATCCTCACCCAGCCATAGAATTCAGTCAGCCTGACTAGTGAGCTGCTTAAACAAGCCACCAAGCACACACACTCCATACACACTGTAGTAGTTCTGTATATATGGTATTCCATATGCTTAATAGGTCTTGTATGGTATTTTTTCATAAAGCGGTCGTGACAAAGTTATTCTAATATGAATGTAAAGAGTGTGAGTGTGTGAACATCAATCTCTCCAAAAGTGAAACTACTACCCCACTGGGTTGTTGCTTCATTTCTGCCCACAGTCTAAACAACAGGGAGCAAAAATAAGTTAAGGGGCCAGCCAAAAAATGTTAATTTATTCAACACGTATTTAATTATGTTATATTGTACGGCGCACGCATCCCCTGGCCCACTGGCCACATATAACCAGGGATGGACAATCAGGAGAGTACAGCACTAAGGTCTAGATTTGCACAGAGGCTTTGCAAATATTTAATAATAATATATTTTTTAATAGTATGAAATACCCTTTTGATGTCTTTGTTCCCGGTTTTCACACCATTGCAGAGCCGCGTAAAGAAAATGGCAAACTTTTGCATAGTTGTTGTACCAGTACCACTTTATTCTCTTAAGTCTTATGTGAGATATTTTGCCGTGACCTGTCTGCGATGGCGACAGAATGGTGGTCATGGTCATAGCCGTTTGCATTGGATTGTGTGTAGTGCATGTTGCATGTGCACGGCCCATTGCATTGCTTGCATGTGTGCTGCATGTCACATATCAGTTATGACGTAACAGTCAGCTAAGAGAACAACAAACAGACTACACTGTTACACACTGGTTATTATATTCCCTACAATACGTTGATTCACACTCCAATAACAGCACTTAGCCTCGTAGCCTCACATACATCATCTTGAATATATATATTATTATATATTATATAATATTGTTTTATACCGAGGTGTCTTGATTGAGCTTGATGTATCAAATGCTGTAACATACGTTTCATCAATTCTAATGTATGGATTTCTCTTTTTGCTTCCAATCTGCTGCCCTTGATGACTGATGATGTTTTAATTGTATGGTTAAATGCATGCAGAAGAAATTAATGATTATTATATGCTGTGTGGTGCTGGGAATAGTAATTGCTTCTGTGGTCGGGGGCCTAAAACCATGGCCACCACCAGCCCTGCCTCTTGTGCAAACCAACACAGACACACATGTCACTCACAAACACACACACACACACACACACACACACACACACACACACACACACACACACACACACACACACACACACACACACACTTAATACGTTGCACCTCTATATAATTGCAAAAAGGCAGACTGCCACTTAAATTTCTTGCTTTCCCGGATGAAATCTCTAAAACATAAAAAGGCACAAAGTGTATTTCACACAGTATCCACACATCCCCAAGGCGCTTCTGCATGACCTTCTATTTTGTAAATATTGGTGCTACAAAATGTTTAATCTGAGTGTTGAGTGTTGTCAAAAGATGTGACGATGTTTCTAAAAGTAGATTCTTAAGAGGGAATTAAACATTTTTTTTTAAATGTTCAAATTGACTTATCACATTCGGACTTCCAAGTAGGCCATTTGGTTCGTCTACTTTGGGTCATTCCGTCGTTAACCTTCAGTGTTTATTTAAGCCAGGGTGAATCAACTCAGCTCTATTTTATCTTATAGCAAATGGGGTTTTCTGTTCCTCCGTTGTCCTCTGAATCCCTCCCTTCTCAATCCCTGCATGGGTGACTTCAAGTGATGTAATGTATACACATGTGGGATGGATTATTGATTATTGATCTGCTTGGGGAGGGCTATTGATCACACTGCCAAACCTCCTTGCCTGAGTGATGAAGTCACGTAACTTGTTTCCCATTTGGCCTTACCAAATAAAAACAGCATCATAGTGTTTCTACGATGTTGAATGTGTGTGAGTCAACCCATACGTGCGTGCGAGAGTGTGTCGTTGTGTGTGCGTGTGCCTGTGTGGGTTCATTGGTTTGTGATTAGCTGTTGGTTATGACCAACCATCGCTGTTCTGTTCTGTATAAAATGTACATTCCTTCACAGATATGAAGCTCTGTAATCTTGCCGCCATGTTCAAAAGAAATATGTTATAGAGCCTATCTATAGTTTAGCTATAAACACACAAACCGCTGTTTTATGTCCATATTAAAATTATATTTTAAGCTTTTAATGATCATGTGAACATTATCATGTGGACGTGTGTCCATCATCTGTGCTTATTTATTCTGTTTTTTGTATTGTTAAATGAGCTAAATCATTGCATCAACACGTTTTGCCAATTGTTAGCATGACGTCCAGGTAGTTACTGTAAAATGCTCTGATATCAGTTTTCCCAATCTGGCAACAGAGTAAAATGACTAAAACCTCCTCCATGTTACCGTGTTGCCTACTCAACGTGTTGCCTTTGTGCTGTGCTGTGATGTTTAGGCTTCATTTGTTTACTTCTAATGTTTGTTTATTTTTTTAATAAAGTTTGTCTCAAAAAAAGCAGACACAGATTTTGTCAGTTGGTCTCCACAGCAATGGTAAACGACTAATTCCATTTATATATATATTTTAATGCCAAGTACAAAACAAGTGTATTGTAGACATTGCATCATCTTTACCATGTGTTATGTATTATACTCACAGTATTTGTCAAAATAATCAAAATGAACACAGGAATTAAAACAGGAAAGTATAGGGTGCGACTAGATTTACTTTGAACAGAAAACATGTAGATTTATATTCATGTAGATATATAGGTATATATAGATCACTCATTAGAAAACTGAAACCAACATATTGCCCTAAATAAACCTTTAACAATTTCGCAAATTACTAAAAATATTAAATTCTCTTCACATGAAGGTATTGTATCATTCTCCTTACACAACTTAATCCAGCAGTGATAATGAGAAACGTGTTCAAATGTCCCCCAATTTCCTCGTTGACCATGATCCTAATGGCCGGGGAAGAGGTAAAAGAGTTTTGTTAAGCTGCATCTGTCTTTGACCGCCATCTGTCTCTTGGTTGCTGAGGGAGCGTTCTCTTCAAAACGCTTCATGACCTGTGGGATAGAGCAACAACACAACACCATGTAGGAGGATGAGGAGTATAACTACAGGACATCATGGTCAAGCTTATACCGAGTTAGCATAAATGTGAGGCTGCAACAAGCCTCGGATAATTACACTCATTGCAACCAAAACTAACTTTGCGTTACGTGCCTTTCGGAAGAGTTCTTCGATGTGGTCCTTGTGTGCGTGGGCGTTAAAAATCTCCACAATGTGTTGGATAAAAAAAGTACCATGCTCTGGATGTCTGTATGACACCGTGTCTACAGAACAGAAACACATGAGAGATCGAGACACTAGTGATCAGAATTTGTGTTTTATAAAGGTTCTGACTTCATCAGAATAGACAAAGAGAAATGAATGTACCGGGGGTGCGTGACAAAAACGCAATCATATCTTTTTCTTTGTGTACCCTGCGAAACCCATCGTCCTCAATGTGCTCCTCGGTGTCTTCCGGCTGAGGCTGGAGGGAGCCATCGACCTGCACACATGAGGCCTCATTCCAAACGGACCCAGGCCCATCCGGGACGATCACAGAACCATCCAGAGCTGGAAAAGTGGATGAGTGCTTTGTGAATGCAGTATAACAGTAATTCACTACAGGTTTCAGAAATCACCATCTAAAATCACTTAATATCCCCTCCGCCCCATGTGTGTATGTTACGTACAGTGTTCTGTATGACTTTTATGTATGTATGTTGTACATGTGTTGTGTTGTGTTCTGTTGTGTGGTGTTGGTTTGTTTTGCTGTTTTGTCTCCCCCTCCTGTTTCCATTCTCCCACTTCACAGATGTGCACACCTGGTTTCAATCATCCAATCATTCATCCACACCTGATCCAGATCTCCAATCAGCCAGTCCCCTTTATATAGTCCCTTGTTTGTTTCCTGTGAGTAGAGAGGGTTGGTGTTGAGTAGAGTTGCTGGTATGTTGTGTTGTGAGCAGTGGCAGAGCTCTACTTAAGATTGTTGGTATTTGGCTAGTTTTGTCTGTTTGTTGACCCTTTTGATTCAACCTTAATAATATTACACCTTTGTTATATTATTTAGTTGTTAACAGCCTACTTTGGTTCTTTAGTCACATGTTAATTCTTTTGTTGAGTACACAGGGGCTTCGAGGACAGGTAAGATACCTTGGGGTCTACATACTACATCCACGTAGGTTTACCTTTTTGTTAGAAACCCTAGGTAAGAGTGAGCACCACCCGCTGTACTTTTGGGTGCTTGACACCTGTAAAAGGGGGGTGGGGTTATGTTCTTTTCATTTCTTTGGTGCCACTGTAGTCCTCGTTGTTCCCTGTGTTACTGTTTGTTAATAAATACTTTCTTTAATTGTATACCCGTTTCCTGGTTTTGTGTGACTACACCCTCACCTACCCAAACCTGTTGCCTTATGTTGCGCCTTCCCACTCCGAGCCATCAGGGGGCGTAACATAAATTGGGGGCTCATCCGGGATCTTTGATCCTATTAAGCAACTGGTTTGGTGAGTGTTGGTGTGTAGTGCACACGTCAAGTAGGCTTGTAGTTTTGCTTAGGTTTGCTGGTTTAGCTTAGGACTTAAGGCATTATGGCCACTTTTGATATTGAGGGGTTTCTCAGTGATCCTTCTGTGGAGCAGATTGACCGCTGCAGAAAAAAAGATTTGTATGCCATTGCGGCACATTTTGTGTTTACTGTCTCACCTAGTTTAAAGAAAGCTGAACTGAAGGAAGCTGTGGTGGGTATGTTGGTGCACAATAAGGTGCTTGGTACGGGCACTGCTGCGACTGCTAGTGACCCTGCTAGTCCGACCCCTGTGTTGACTTCTAGTGCAGAGAAGGACATCAGGAAGGAAGAGGAAGCTGAGGTAGGGTTGGTTGAGGTAGCTGAGGGAGGGTTGTTGGCGGTTCCTTTAGATGGGGTCTCTAATTTGGAGCTTAATCCTCCTCGCACTCCTCCCCCTTTTCGCACTGTACCCCGATTTTCTCCGCTATCCTTTCCTAGGGTAAGCGATGATGCCCGCCATAGAGTGCGCTTGGCACGTTTAGAATTAGAGGCACAAGAGAAGCAGAGAGATGCTGAGTATAGTCACCGTTTGGCTATAAGGAAAATGGAACTAGAAATAGAGGCAGAAAAAGAGGTGAAATTAAAGCGCCTAGAATTAGAAGCTGCTGCTAAAGCTGTTAGTGCAGCTCAACCTCAGGGTTCTAATAGGTCCATAAATACTGATCCCTCCGCGGCTGCGGGCGGGTTTGATGTAAGCAGAAATGTATGAAGCGGCATTTTGATAAGAGAGCACTGGCACGTTCTCTGCATCCAGGTGACCTGGTTTTAGTGTTACTGCCAATTCCTGGTAATTCAATGAGTGCTCGTTTTTCAGGACCGTACACTATTGAAAAGAAATTGAGTGCTACTGATTATGTTGTCAGAACCCCTGACAGAAGACGGAAAACCAGAGTGTGTCACATTAATATGTTGAAGTGTTATTATCCTAGCGACGACGTACAACCGGAGACACGCAGTGCGCCTCTCAAAGCAACTGTTGCGGCTGCGGTGTCAGTAGCTGTGAGTTCCGCTACTTCTCTCACAGTGAGTGATGAGGATGGCCTGAGTTTGCGTAATGCCCAGCCACAGACACCCCGGTTGTCTAATTCAGAAATGTTACAGAAGCTTCCATCCTTAATGCCACATTTAAGCAGGGAGCAGGAAGCTGACCTACTCCACCTTATTTCTGAGTTTCCCTGTCTGTTTGGAGATGTGCCTACCCGCACTACAGTAGTGACGCACGACATTGATGTGGGTGAGTCCAGGCCTATTAAACAGCACCCATACAGAGTGAATGCATCAAAGAGAGCTCTGATGAAAGAAGAGGTTGATTTTTTTATTGGAGAATAATTTAGCACAGCCCAGTTCCAGTCCATGGAGTTCTCCATGTTTGTTGGTACCGAAGCCTGACGCTACTGTCAGATTCTGTACGGATTATCGTAAGGTAAATCACGTTACTGTGCCTGACTCCTTTCCTATGCCCCGTGTTGATGATTGCGTAGATACGATTGGATCAGCTCGCTATGTCACGAAGCTAGATCTATTGAAGGGTTACTGGCAAGTTCCCCTTTCACCTCGGGCTTCTGCTATTAGTGCTTTTGTGACCCCGGATAACTTCCTACAGTATTCCGTGATGGCTTTCGGGATGAGAAACGCTCCTGCCACGTTCCAAAGGTTGGTGAATATTGTTTTTAGTGGGGTGCCTAACTGTACAGCTTATTTGGATGACGTGGTAATACATTCGTCAGAGTGGTCTGCTCATGTGGATTCTTTAAGAACTGTGTTTCAGCGACTGGCAGATGCGTCCCTGACCCTGAATCTGGCAAAATGTGAATTTGGAAAGGCGACTGTGACTTACTTGGGTAAGCAGGTGGGCGGAGGCCAAGTGCGTCCTGTGGAGGCCAAAGTCGCAGCCATTGCATCATACCCAGTACCCACCACTCGGCGGGAGTTACGCCGATTTCTCGGAATGACCGGTTACTACCGAGGTTTTTGCAGGAACTTCTCGGCAGTTGCAGCCCCACTGACTGACTTGATCAGTCCTTTAGTTCCTTTTATGTGGTCAGATAGGTGTCAAATCGCCTTTGAAAGTTGCAAAGCACTCCTCTCAAATGCACCAGTACTTAGCGCTCCTGATTTTTATAAACCATTTTCTGTTGAAGTTGACGCGAGCGGCATTGGTGCTGGTGCTGTTTTAACTCAGATGGATTCTGAGGGTTTGGTTCACCCAGTTGGATTCTTTTCGAAGAAGTTCAATAGTAGCCAGATGCGCTACTCTACGATTGAGCAGGAGACGTTGGCGTTACTGCTTGCGCTCCAATTTTTTGAAGTTGAATTTTTTGAAGTTTAATTCAAATTTTTTTTGGAATTTTTTGAATTTTTTGAAGGTGTAGCACCCGGTGACTGCACCGATACAGGTTTGCAATATGGTTATGTATTATGTATTGTATTCAGATATTCAAAAACAACACTGGAGTGTGTGTGGTTGGTGGTTGAACCAACCACTTACGACACACACGACGACACAAATACCAAATGGCAAGCACACCTCCTCTGCAGGCCTGGATGATGATGACTTTGGGTTTGTTGAGCAGTCCCGGACATCTCTCCGAATTCAAGTGTTTGAAGATATTGTCAACGGGAAGCGTGTCGGCTTCCCCGTCACTGGAGTGACGGACACCTAAAACTGCTCCCCTTTGCCCATGGAACATGATGACCACGAAGACGGAGTCTGCCTCAGGCAGACGGGCGTCCTGAGAGAACTTCTCGATGGCCTCGTCCATCTGCTGCACCCCAGGATCATGAATGCGTTAACAGAACCGCTCAGGGGAAGGACCACGAGGGGATAGGAGGGGGGTATAGGTGTGTGTGTTTTAGGCTCCAACGTACCACTCCGTTGAGGTCTCTGTATTTAACCACAGTGTATCCGAGGGAGGTCAGCAGGTTCTCCATATTTTGCTCATCTTTCTCAGCACCTTCCCGCATATGCATGTTGTCAAAGTGCACATTGGTGATCCCCAGGACAGTGCCAGCCTTCCTGACGATCCTGCTGATCTTGTTAGCGTCTGCTGACCTCAACCTGCTTCCCCAGCACACAACACCGGAGAAGATGGCACTGGCTACCACCGTCTGGTAGAACATCTTCAGCATCGTGTTACAAATGTTGAAGGACCGGAGCCTCCGCAGGAAGTAGAGACGGCTCTGGCCCTTCTTGTACACGGCCTCACAGTTCTTGGCCCAGACCAGTTTGTTGTCCAGGTGAACTCCCAGGTATTTATATTCCTGAACAACTTCTGTGGACACACCCTTGATGGAAATGGGTGTGGGGGTAGATTTCCTCCTGCGGAAGTCCACCACCATCTCCTTCGTCTTGTCTGTGTTGAGCTGCATGTGGTTCAGCTCACACCACTCAACAAAGGAGTCCACGACGCCCCTGTACTCCTCATCGTTTCCCTCGCTGACACAACCAACAACTGCAGAGTCGTCCGAGAACTTCTGCAGGTGGCAGGACTTCCAGTTGAACTGGAAGTCTGAGGTGTATAGGGTGAACAGGAATGGGGAAAGAACCGTTCCCTGTGGAGCACCAGTGCTGCTGACCACAGTGTCAGACACACAGTCCTGCAGTCTGACAAACTGTGGATGACCCGTCAAATAGTCTATAATCCAGGAAACCAGGGAAGAGTCCACCTTCATCGCCGTCAGCTTACTCCCCAGCAGGGCAGGCCGGATGGTGATGGTGAACATGATTCTCACAGTGCTCCCGGGTCTGTCCAAGTAGGCGTAGGCACGATGAAGCAGGAAGATGATGGCGTCCTCCACTCCCAGTTTCGGCCGGATAGGCAAACTGAAGAGGGTCCAGCGATGGTCTGACCAGGGGCCGAAGAAGCGACAGGACCAGCCTCTCAAAGGACTTCGACACGTGGGACGTCAGCGCCACTGGTCTGTAGTCGTTAGAGGTGCTGGGACGTGCCTTCTTCGGAACCGGCACCAGGCAGGATGTCTTCCACAGCACAGGGACCCTCTCCAGTCTCATGCTCAGGTTGAAGATGTACTGCAGGACTCCACTCAGCTGGGCAGCACAAGTTTTGAGGACCCTCGGGCTGACGCTGTCAGGACCTGCAGCCTTGCCTGGGTGGAGCCTGCACAGCACTTTCCTCACCTGCTCAGCTGTGAAGGTCTGTGTGCCGTCGGTGGGGGCAGGAAGAGTCTCTGTTGTGTTGATGGGGGAGGGGTGAGGTAGTGGTAGTGGTGGGGGAGAGAGAACAGGTATGTTGTCGCTGGAGAGGGACGGTGGGACAGCAGGGCAGTGGTGGGACAGCAGGGCTGGGGGGCTGGAGGGGAATGGTTGTAGAGGAGCTGGGGGAGGGGGGGTAGACCGGAGCCCACTCATTGAATCTATTGAAGAACAAATTCAACTCGTTGGCCCGGTCAGGACCCCCCCCTATTGTCTGGCTACCAGGTTGTTTGTAGCCAGTGATGCTCCTCATGCCACTCCACACATCCTTCAGGTTGTTCTGCTGAAGTTTGTGCTCCAGCTTCCTCCTGTAGTTGTCTTTGCCCTGCTGGATCCTCTCCTTCAGCTCCCTCTGAACCCGCCTCATCTGCTCCCTGTCCCCGTCTCTGAAGGCCCTCTTCTTCTTATTGAGCAGGACCGTGATGTCTCGGGTGACCCATGGCTTGTTGTTGGGGTAAAGCACGCTGCTCTCCCGGTACACCCGCTGGGTCACCAGGCCCGCTAGCTCGTCCATCTTGTTCGCTAGCGACCTCACGTTCCCCATGGTGATGGAAGGGAGATATGGTTTATATCTCCACTTCCTCTCCCGCTGTTTACGTCCAGCCTTGCGTCCCCTGTACGTCCTCCTCAGCTCTCTGGGGAGGTCGGGCCTCTCCCGTAGCAGCGAGGTCTGTTGTAGCGACAACAGCTGACTCCGCGCATAGACAATGGCTCCGCCGAATGTTGAGCCGCGACGGAGACACGGTTCAGTAACAGTGTCCCCAGAATGAGAAACACGGCAAAAAACTTCCATAAACATAGTTGGCTGAGGGTTGCACAACTACTTAATGAAAAACTATACTAAAAACAACAATAATATAAGAATAAATAACTAAAAAGTAAGAGGGGAGGGGGAGCAACTGTTGCTGGCTGCCGCTCATCGCATCGCCGGAATGTATTTGAGCCTATATCTGCCTAATCTGAATCTGAATCTATATAAAACACTTTAATCTCCTGAGAATCAGCAAAAAACGCTTCCTGATTTCATAATAATGAAAGGAAAAACATCAGCCAGGTATTTATAGAATTTCATACATTTAATAATGTATCCCATATGTCTCTTATAGAGGACATTTTAACTGACATCACAGGGGATATAAATGTCCCACCACTGACATTTAAATAAAACAAATGCAGCAGTCATTACAATGTTGTGACTTTTTATCTTTGCTCATTCCTCAAGACTGAGGCCACCTGATCTTCTCCTCAGGTCAGGTCAGGTCCTGTTTGAGTTAGACAAGAAAAGTTAAGTTAAGTTATTTGTAAAGTTACTGGAACACCAATCATCCAACAGCAAATTGTTCACACATTATAACCCAAATTGGACTTCTGCTGTGCTGTTCAGCAATTTTAATTATACTAAGTACAACTCTCAACCAAGTTGGGAGAATGTCTTTGGATACGCAGTCCACAACAAAATGTCCTTGAGAATGGACAATGATTCATTGCTGCATCCCAGTAGTTTAAAGGATAAAGAACCCACTTTTTTTTCAAAGCGGGTAATTTCTTGGAGAAAAAAAAACGAATAAAAAAAACATTCATAACAACAACTCACCCACACCAGGAAGAGGAGAAGGGATCAGACCAAGGCTGATACATAATTCCATATCCCTAACTTTCATTCTATCAACCATCATCCGACTGGCTCTCTGCCCTTTGCCCATCACCATGTCGATGAGACAACGTGCTCTGTCCACTTTGCTCGTCTGGTTCTCCGTCACAGAGTCCTTGTCCTCGGTACTCAACACGTTCTTCTGCCACAGGTCATCCAGGAGACCTTTGATAACAGGCATTGGAACTTTCTGCACAAAGTCAGCACGGATCCTTGAAAGCTCTGAGAAAAAAAGAGTAATAGAAAGTGTTGTAGTCAATACAATCTTTGGGTGTGTATAAATAAACAAATGCATAGGCCTACATGAACCCAGCAGGTCGACCCTGCTATATGGTAGTAGTAGGCCATTTACTACCTGCGTATATCCAAAGTCACCTGTATTGCATCAGCCTGCGACACACTAGCGACACACTAAAATGGACCCTGGTCGTTCTCTCAAATAAGTCTACTTCAAACGAAATTCCGAATTAACGTTGGCCTATAACCTACACAGAAGTGTGCAAAAGAGAAATATATGTTTCTTGCGCATTCAAACTAGCCTACATCATACATGGTTATTATGAAGACGGCCTACCTTCCATCGTTTACAGGGCTGTGAGTTGTGGCTGATGTTCAATTTACTTTTGTTTTGAAAACTTCTCTTTTTTGGGCTACAGTGTGTGTGTGTGTGTGTGTGTGTGTGTGTGTGTGTGTGTGTGTGTGTGTGTGTGTGTGTGTGTGTGTGTGTGTGTGTGTGTGTGTGTGTGTGTGTGTGTGTGTGTGTGTGTGTGTGTGTGTGTGTGTGTGTGTGTGTGTGTGTGTGTGTGTGTGTGTGTGTGTGTGTGGTGTGTGTGTGTGTGTGTGTGTGTGTGTGTGTGTGTGTGTGTGTGTGTGTGTGTGTGTGTGTGTGTGTTTTATTGGCTCGGATCCCCGTGACGTGCTTCATGAGATTGAGTTGGAAGAACTAGTGCCGCTGTAATGCCAGGCAGCACCAAGGGTTTCATCAGCAGCGTCAGAGCGCAAACCCCCAATGTGCGAACCACTCACTGCTTCCTTCACAGGGGCACTGGTTGGAAAGATGCTACCAAAATAACTTTCCGATGTAGTGTTGCTCTATTTTTATGTTCGCGTACCTCAGTGTTATGCTATCGTCTGCTTCAACAAATGTACACCTTGTAAGTTGCTTTGGATAAAAGCGTCTGCCAAATGCCCTAAATGTAAATGTAAATGTAGTGTAGAGAGCGGTGGACATTGTTCACTTCATCAAAGCGTGGCCTTTAAAGACATGTCTTGTTTTTGAGTCGTATGTCGATGAGACAACCTGCTCTGTCTGTGTTAAATGTCCTCTGTGCTCAAAACGCTCTTCAGCAAAAGTTCATCCAGGAGACCATTGATAACAGAGATTGAAACTGTCTGCGCAAATGTAGTGCGGATCATTGAAAGCTCTAGTCTAGACTCTGAAGGGGCTGAGAAATTGTGAAAAAAGGGATTTTAAAAGGGAAATTAAAGGGATACTGCGAGATATTTGAAGAAAGCCATTTGCCTGTCTTACCCAGATTTAGACAAGTTGTTTAATTCCAAATTTATCATTATGCATTCAGAAGAAGAGTTCACTGGGTTCGCATTTATTATTAATTTCCAAAGACTTACTCAAAAATTAGTGCTGGTAGTTAGCCAACAAACACAGATAAAGGAAAACCAACTTCTCTTCTGGAAGCACGATGATGATTTTGTAATTAAACAACTCGTCTAAATCTGGGTAAGACAGGCAAACGCCAATATTCAATTATCTCGCAGTATTTTTCACAATTTTGAATGTGCTATATATAGGATGTAAGTGCTATTATTTAAGTGCAATTTGTAAGAAATGACCTCTGTATGAGCCAATTTAGATTCTAGACCACTCCCTGGTCATTTCTGACCAATCAGGGCATATCTTCCGTGATTTGTTTGGAGAATCCAGAAACGTAGGGAGGGAGCAGAGAGTGAGAGGACTTTTTCTTGAGTCTTTCACATCTCCCACATTTAAGTAGCAAATCAATTTAGTTGTTTAAAAAAAATCCAATTATTTTTTATTTTGAATAAAATCCCCTTTAAAATGTAAAACATTGATACTGGTTGGGTTGGAACCACTGATTTCATTCCAACACCTTCCAAGGCTCACTAAACTTATTCGGCATCACTTCTTTACAGGCATCCTGTCAGGATTGGCAGTTCTGCCTCCCCACGTTCACAGCCCTCGCCCAGGTAGCCACGCCCCCTTATCACGTCCCGCATTCCTTTCCCCGCGTTCACAGCCCTCGCCCAGGTAGCCACGCCCCCTTATCACATCCCGCATTCCTTTCCCCGCGTTCACAGCCCTCGCCCAGGTAGCCACGCCCCCTTTACACATTCCGCATTCCTGTCACCGTTTCCCCAGCCCTCGCCCGGATAGCCACGCCCCCTATCACGTCCCGCATTCATTTCACCGTTTCCCCAGCCCTCGCCCGGATAGCCACGCCCCCTTGTTAGTTCTCTGCTGCAGCTGCAGCGCATCACCAGTGTTATATATTGATTATATTATATATTGAGATTGTACCACTATGTTTACATAGCAACCTTTGTTCAGGAAGTCTGTGTACCCTCCGGACAGGTAAGCGTGTGACCCGGCTGACCTTGTCACTCGTGTCATGGTTGGGAATGTACCTGTCATGTATGTGTTAAACTACCGAAGTCTTCTCAGTAAAGATACCTAAACTGGAGTACAAGTCTGCGTGTATTTAATTACCACTCAGGTTATAACAACCGTGATCTTCCCCCTCATGTTTTCCTGCCCGTCTGATTGGCTGCCTGGGACCTTATTGTTTCCACCAGTTATGTTCCTTGTGTTTAAATAGGCGGCGTCTTCTTTTGTTCGGGGCCAGTTCATTAAATACTGTTTCGTTGTTTGTTAGACTGGTACTTGTGTCACGTTTTGAGACTTGCTACTTGTTTCATGTTACAGTTCTTACTTGTTCATGTTTCCACGACATCCCACCGTCAGGTTTTTTTGCAAAAAAATTGTTTTGCTTTTGAGGATTTTTGTGTTCCTGCATTTTTCAGTAAAGACTCTATACTTTGATACGTGTGCAAAAGAGAAATATATGTTTCTTGCGCATTCAAACTAGCCTACATCATACATGGTTATTATGAAGACGGCCTACCTTCCATCGTTTACAGGGCTGTGAGTTGTGGCTGACGTTCAATTTACTTTTGTTTTGAAAACTTCTCTTTTTTGGGCTACAGTGTGTGTGTGTATGTGTGTGTGTGTGTGTGTGTGTGTGTGTGTGTGTGTGTGTGTGTGTGTGTGTGTGTGTGTGTGTGTGTGTGTGGTGTGTGTGTGTGTGTGTGTGTGTGTGTGTGTGTGTGTGTGTGTGTGTGTGTGTGTGTGTGTGTGTGTGTGTGTGTGTGTGTGTGTGTGTGTGTGTGTGTGTGTGTGTGTGTGCGTGCATGTTTTATTGGCTCGGATCCCCGTGACGTGCTTCATGAGATTGAGTTGGAAGAACTAGTGCCGCTGTAATGCCAGGCAGCACCAAGGGTTTCATCAGTAGCGTCAGAGCGCAAACCCCCAATGTGCGAACCACTCACTGCTTCCTTCACAGGGGCACTGGTTGGAAAGATGCTACCAAAATAACTTTCCGATGTAGTGTTGCTCTATTTTTATGTTCGCGTACCTCAGTGTTATGCTATCGTCTGCTTCAACAAATGTACACCTTGTAAGTTGCTTTGGATAAAAGCGTCTGCCAAATGCCCTAAATGTAAATGTAAATGTAGTGTAGAGAGCGGTGGACATTGTTCACTTCATCAAAGCGTGGCCTTTAAAGACATGTCTTGTTTTTGAGTCGTATGTCGATGAGACAACCTGCTCTGTCTGTGTTAAATGTCCTCTGTGCTCAAAACGCTCTTCAGCAAAAGTTCATCCAGGAGACCATTGATAACAGAGATTGAAACTGTCTGCGCAAATGTAGTGCGGATCATTGAAAGCTCTAGTCTAGACTCTGAAGGGGCTGAGAAATTGTGAAAAAAGGGATTTTAAAAGGGAAATTAAAGGGATACTGCGAGATATTTGAAGAAAGCCATTTGCCTGTCTTACCCAGATTTAGACAAGTTGTTTAATTCCAAATTTATCATTATGCATTCAGAAGAAGAGTTCACTGGGTTCGCATTTATTATTAATTTCCAAAGACTTACTCAAAAATTAGTGCTGGTAGTTAGCCAACAAACACAGATAAAGGAAAACCAACTTCTCTTCTGGAAGCACGATGATGATTTTGTAATTAAACAACTCGTCTAAATCTGGGTAAGACAGGCAAACGCCAAAATTCAATTATCTCGCAGTATTTTTCACAATTTTGAATGTGCTATATATAGGATGTAAGTGCTATTATTTAAGTGCAATTTGTAAGAAATGACCTCTGTATGAGCCAATTTAGATTCTAGACCACTCCCTGGTCATTTCTGACCAATCAGGGCATATCTTCCGTGATTTGTTTGGAGAATCCAGAAACGTAGGGAGGGAGCAGAGAGTGAGAGGACTTTTTCTTGAGTCTTTCACATCTCCCACATTTAAGTAGCAAATCAATTTAGTTGTTTAAAAAAAATCCAATTATTTTTTATTTTGAATAAAATCCCCTTTAAAATGTAAAACATTGATACTGGTTGGGTTGGAACCACTGATTTCATTCCAACACCTTCCAAGGCTCACTAAACTTATTCGGCATCACTTCTTTACAGGCATCCTGTCAGGATTGGCAGTTCTGCCTCCCCACGTTCACAGCCCTCGCCCAGGTAGCCACGCCCCCTTATCACGTCCCGCATTCCTTTCCCCGCGTTCACAGCCCTCGCCCAGGTAGCCACGCCCCCTTATCACGTCCCGCATTCCTTTCCCCGCGTTCACAGCCCTCGCCCAGGTAGCCACGCCCCCTTTACACATTCCGCATTCCTGTCACCGTTTCCCCAGCCCTCGCCCGGATAGCCACGCCCCCTATCACGTCCCGCATTCATTTCACCGTTTCCCCAGCCCTCGCCCGGATAGCCACGCCCCCTTGTTAGTTCTCTGCTGCAGCTGCAGGATTTTTGTGTTCCTGCATTTTTCAGTAAAGACTCTATACTTTGATACGTGTCATCGAGTCGTGCATTTGGGTTCACCTCCAAAGTCCCCGTTCCTCGTTCCCGTGAGACATCCCTTTGGCGACCTCTGCTCTGTTTTGCCTAATATTCCATATATATGATTGAAACAACAACAACAATCCAAATGCCCACAGCACAACTAAGGAAAAGCGTACCTGTGGTTTCTTCCTCCAGTTCTTTAATGTTTTCCCAATCTCCTAGGGTTTGCCGTAAAAAAGGATTATCACAGAGTCTTACAAACCACAAAAAAGCATTACAAATGTGAGCATTGGTTACCTTCTCTGATTGTCGTGGACCACAAAGTCTTCTTTGAGTCCTTGAGAAATAATTTGAAACGAGGCTTTTCAAAGAATGCTTCAAAGAAGCCCTTCAGCGCTGTTTCTTTAGTGATGAACTGTACTTCCTGCACACGCACATACACACACACTTAATGTTTAAATTACATGCAAATGAGAATAAATGGGTTGCACAACACATACCGTGGGTTCAATCCGCCCTTCTGGCGTGCTTTCAAGCTGGTAGGACTTTAACTCTTCCAGCCAACAGGGTGCCGGTTTTGGAATCCTGATGCAACGCTTGCCGGAAGAGAGCACCTGACTATCAATAGCCTGCACACACAGAAACAGGAAGTAGTAATATGCCAGATGTGAGTTAAGCAGTGCGTAATTTGTGCCGGATCCTGCCCGAACTGGATCCGGGACCTCTCAAGTTTGAAACTGCCTGTGTACCCATTGCCAGTACTCATTGACCTGATCAGGTACCTCTCGTGGTATAAAAGCAAAAATAACAAAGAAAAATATAGCAATTTTCAAGCAATTTCACATTCTCTTCATTAGTTTAAATGTATTCTTAATTAGGCCACCCCTTTACGGACGTGGCACTAGGAGACTTTTGCAAGTAATCTGTTTACCCGCATACTTTGGACTGTAGTAGGTTACAAACGTAGTAATACCTAGTCTAACCCAGCCTAGTTTAGTCCAAATCCAGCCCATCCTAGCCCAGTCTAGCCTAACCTAGCCTTGTCCTGTATAGTCTAGCCTAGTCCAGCTTAGCCCAGTTTAGCCTAGCCCAGTTTTGTCGAGTCTGTCTGTCTATCTATGTATGTTTATCAACGCACAGGCATACCATTAGTCTAAATCTAAATCTGGAGGATGTTGAATCCTCTTTATTTGTCACATACAGTACATGTACACACACAGTGAAATTTGTTTTCCTAGTATTAGCAGCAGTGGGCAGCTATTGTACATACAGCAACCAGGGAGCAGTGTAGGAGGGCCAGTGCCTTTCTCAAGGGCACCTTGGAAGTGCCCTGGAGGGGAACTGGCATGGTCCGTTTCAGGGACTTGAACCGGTGACCCTCCAGTTCCCAAGCCAAGTCCCATCAGCCAACCGACTGAGCTACTGCCCCCTATAATACTGACTATATGTAGTGACTCATTGGTTCTTTACGCTTCATCACCTTTAACTCAGACTTGTTGTTGGAGACCAAAAACACGTTGAAGCGGAGGTTGTGGAGCTCCTTGTACACCAGCACCACCCCGTGGTGCTTCAAACGCAGACATATCTGAATGAGGAGACCCACTACAGAGAGAGAGGACACGCGCCAGCGAACGTGGCTGGCAGAGAAGTCCACCGTCGGCTCAATGCGGCCGTCCCTGTCGTCTACATGCAACACACGGAATCCCGGGTCACACTTGAGGTCTGGGGAAACGTAAGCATAACATAAAGTTATTTTGGCAT
>CM050999.1:28483229-28668229 GCA_027704905.1 Muraenolepis orangiensis
TACATTTGACTATTGTCAAAACAAAGTTGGCAGTGACAATTTAAACAAACAAGAAAATACATTCATACACAACTCACACAGAACAGGAACAGCTGAAGGGATCAGAACAAGGCTGAAGCACAATCCCATGTCCCTAACCATCATGCTATCAACTATCTTCTGACTGGCTCTTTCCCCTTTCCATATCACCATGTCGATGAGACAACGTGCTCCGTCCACGTTAAATGTCCTCTGTGCTCAAAATGCTCTTCAGCAAAAGGTCCGTCAGAACCGTTTATCGTACCAACTTAGTGTCTCACAACATATCACATCAAGAAGATATTTGTCTCATTGACAACTCATAATAAAGTAATTAAATAAACTATGTTTTTTTCTGTTAATAGAAGAAGTTTGTTGTTGATAATATATACACACACACTCATATACACACTGTAGTAGGCGAGGCTACAAATCTTGACAACGCCCCTAATTGTTTGTTGAAATATAGTTTATAGTTTAGATCAAAACATCTTAAACAGCGGCAGTATAGCTCAGGAGGTACAGCAGTCGCCCCACATCCGGAAGGTTGCTGGTTTGATCCCCGGGCTCCTCCTAGCAAAAACTGTTGAGGTGTCCCTGAGCAAGACACCCTAACCCTAAAACTGCTCCTGACGTGCTGACTCCGCCGTTGGTGGTTGAATGTGAGGCATGATTTTTAAAGCCCTATAAACCAGCCCTATTACCATCAACCAGATGTGTATTCGGCATAGGCCAACATGTTCCCATTTTATCGTAAACACTGATTACCTTCCATAGTGTATGTAACGTCTTCGCTCCGATTCAATGCAGCCTACTTTCGTTATTAACTCTGACCGGTAATGTTTATTATATCCCATGAGGTATGAACTATGAAGCATGTTTCATGCATGTCGATTCACCATCAATAGTAAAATTCTGTTTTGTATCAATAAATTATGGGAGATTTATGTTGTTCAATACATTGACAATTTATCAAAACATTTTTCATGCATTCACACATTTGAATATATTCACACAAAATGTCACACATCCAGATATGGTAGAAATGATGATACACATTTTGAGACACATTAGATTTCCCCCGTTAACACGTTTAACAATGATAACGTTTTGTAAGTACAAATTGATAACATTAATGAACGTTAATAATAATAATAAATAATTGATAAATTCTTAAATTCTTAAATAAATTTAAAATATCGTTGTTCAAATAGTTTATGGTTATAACCATAAAGATAATAAACGATCAGCTTTTTCTCATTCTCAAATCCCTCTCTCTACAATCGGTACATTTTTTCTGAAAGAAAAATCATGAGAAATGGCTGTAGATGTATATTAATAAATGTGTTTTAAAGTCATCTCAAAATAAACACATCACCTTTCAGGCCCGTAGCCAGAAATGTATTTACAAATCTGGAAAAGCTGTAACATTAGTGACCCAATCATCTGTTATGTTATTTATTTATTTTTTTGGTTGGGACACGTTGAAACCAAAAGAAAATCAAAGGTTTTACATATTCCTGTGGTGGAAAGGGGCGTGGCTTAACGCTGGTAACAGGGAAGCGGGAGCGGTGAACTCACGGGGTTGAAGCACCTGTTTGTAATGTACGTGATTGCGCTAACTTGGATGTTTTGATGGTTCCTTTGCTTCTGGGTCTCTGACGGGATGCACTAAACTGTCGGGAGTGCTTGGCCGACCTCTCAGACCTTTCCCGATCCGTAGGACTCTGCAACGAACGTATTTGACTGCGTTCAGACAATGATAGGACATTCCAGATCATTGAGGATAGTAATCCGACGTGTGTGAACGTGTCAACGATTGCATAACTTACCTACCTAAATTACCTTACCTAATTCATGGCCCACATATGCCAACGTATGGCTCATACGTCGATTAGAATAGGACAATATAGATCTGTACGTATACGCCAAATATAGACACAGACTTGTCCCTGCCTGCCTTGCGATTGACGTCATTGGGTTATACCCGCTACCTTTTTAGAACTGCCACTAAAGATGCGGCTCCGTGTCTGTAGCCACGGCCTAATGATAATTCCCCGTCCCTAACCGTCGTGCTATCAACCCTCATCTGACTGTCTCTCTCCCCTTTGCCCATCACCATGTCGATGAGACAACGTGCTCCGTCCACGTTTAATGTCCTCTGTGCTCAAAATGCTCTTCAGCAAAAGGTCATCCAGGAGACCATTGATAACAGAGATTGAAGCTGTCTGCGCGAATGCAGTGCGGATCATTGAAAGCTCTAGTCTAGACCAGGGGTTCCCAAACTGGGGGTCCCCGAGGGGGGGTCGTGAGATGATTTCAGAATCCTCTTGATGTGACCCATGAGGTGTTTTTTATTATTTATTTATTTATTTATTTTTAAATGTATTATATTTTGTATATTTGTATTATTATTATTATTATTATTATTATTATTATTGTTAATAATAACGTGTGCATAGATATTTTTATGATGTAAGTCCGTTTAATATGTAAGGGTGACAAATAAAGGAATTCTGATTCCGACAGATTCACGACAGTATCATTTGCAGCTGAAAAAAGCCACAAACACAATGTTCGCGATTACCCCCCCCCCTGGACTTCACAATGTTCTTATCAATAAAACACTGCAGGAATACTAAAATAACTAAAATAACAGCGCTAGAGACTGGCGACCCCCCCACTATAACTGTCCGAGGGGGGGGGGGGGGGTCGCCAGTCTCTAGCGCTGTTATTTTAGTTATTTTAGTATTCCTGCAGTGTTTTATTGATAAAGAACACCAGATCCTCTCATAACGCGGTGAAGCAGTCGCTACATGGAGTGAATAGTCGATTCTCGAGCCATCGATTTCAACACATTTCTACTAACGTCGGACGTAAGAAGGTATACCTTAAGCAACCTCCTAAGGGTTAGTTCGGGGAACACATAGAACAGTAAACAACTTTAGTAAGGTATACCTTTCAAGTCTTCGTAACACGCTAAGAGACAACGTTATCGGGAAACGCACCCCAGGTAAATAACTATATTTTGGCTGACAAAGCTTTTAGTAAACATCAGTTCCTTTCCAACAGTCTGAATGTGCATCAAAGTGAATGAATATCATGTATCACATCACATTCATATTTGCTTTAGTATTTAAAAGGGAAAGAGAAGAGACTCTCAGATTTGGATAATAAATTATTATCCAAATGTGTTTATTACTACTTTACCTGCATTATTATTAATAATGCAGGTAAAGTAGTAATAAACAAAGTCATTTTCAAAGTCAATGAATAATCGTATTTAATAATCGTGATATCAATATTGACCAAAATAATCGAGGTTATGATTTTTGCCATAATCGAGCAGCCCTAGTTTAAAGTTAATTATATATATATACTGTAAACAACAATGAGTATATTGCACACAATGAATATAATTGCACATGAATGAGTTTGATGGCAAGTTAGCAACCTAAACTTTATATTTTGGACCAGGGCCTCCATTTCCTCTCTGAGTGCATGTGACCAGCCGCAGGAGGCCATCAAGAGACAGAGGACGCTGGGAGCAGGAGAACCACAGAGGCCAGAGGCTGCAGAGGGAGGTTGTGATCTGCCAGTGTTTGCCTAGAATATTTTTCAGTGATTGTGGTATGTAGCCAAAATAAAACCTAAACCGACACTGCACACAGGATAGCATATTGCCACAATGGTCGAATGATGCAGCAGGCAGTCTGCAATGTATATATTGGCATTCATATTTTTGTTTACTATTTTTGTAGATTCCAGGTTTGTCAGAGCAGTTACAAAAAGGATAAGGCATCCTCACATGTAACAGAACACATGTGGTTTACTGATTGAAAGGCCACTCTAAACCTTGCTTTGTTGTGCAAACCAGTAGAGAGTTAAAGACCAGGAGATGGAACATGCTGTGAAGCACCATTAGGAGTAATGCTGTTAAAACCTTAGTAGTCATGTACTTGACTTGGAAAGAGGCACGTGTTCAGCATCACTTTCACAGCTTTATTGCAATTTTTGATAATGATATATCTTTATTCTCAGGATCCTCATCACCACACCCATGACAACAGCTGAATCTGAGAGGTGCTTCTCAACTCTGAAGAGGATCAAGACCTTCCTGAGAAACACCACGTCACAGGATCGCCTCAATGCTCTGGCTATGCTCTCCATGGAGAAGAAACTTGTCAGGGACATTCCTGACTTTAATAATAAAGTCATTGAGAGGTTTGCCACCCAGAAGGAGAGAAGAGCAACATTCCTATACAAATAAAAATAAAAAACCGGCATATTTTATGCAAAATAATAGACTGTCAAGTTTTGTGGGTTTTTTGAGTTGGCTTTGCGTAGTCATGATGAAAGTGATGGACAGAAGGGCGACATTTCAATACAAAAAGTAATTGTATATAATCATTATATACAATTACTTTTTGTATTGAAATGTCGCCCTTCTTTTTTTTTATTTACAATTACATATTGTAAATTACATTATATTATAATGTAATTTACAATATGTAATTGTAAATAAAAAAAATGGTATAGCCCCCCTGGTGAAAAATGCACCAGCCGCCACTGGATTATACCAGTGGTGAAGCGTCAGGGCCTTCAAGGTATTCAGAGAAGACCCTGGAACTCTCAGATGAAACCAAAAACTCGAATTAATTGTATTAATAAAATGTAATACAATTTAATAACATTTAATAAAATTTAAATAAAATGAATAAATGAGAATCGTATCTGTGTTATATTACAGTGTTACGTTGATTTGTTTGTCTTTCTCGGTCCATGCACGACGCATTTGAGTAGTTTTGTGTTGGAAAAACAATGCAACCAATCAGATATTTTTCTGGGTTGCTGGGAAGAATATCCTTCAACCAAAGTATTCCCGCTGACATTGGCCCTTAGACTGAATGAGAGCGTACGTTTGGATTGACAATTTGATCAACCAATCATATCGTGATTTGTAGCCAATGGGCGTATTATTTTAGATTTCCCCGCAGCTCAATATGGAGCTAGAGGGTGCAAGGTGGTGGCTGGCGCGAGAGTGGATCTAGCGTAGTGTTACGTTTTCTACGTTGTTTTTTTTACGTCAAAATGGCAACAGGTGAAGATGATGTCGTTGCGGATTTATTGTCTGAACCATTTTCAAGACGACCATTTAATGTTAAGATGGACATTATTAAAAAAGGCCGTCCAACACCTGACAATCTGGAGCTGACTCAAGTAGTTAAAGCAGGCTATGTTCGCCATTTTCAGAGTAGCAACTGGGAACGATACCCGTGGCTAACGGGCTCTACTAGCCACGAGAGGCTCTACTGATGGGAGTGTTGCTGTTTGGGACCGACAAGAGAGCAGGGAATTGGAACTTATTTTGGATCTGAAAAGCGATCATCTTTATGACCTGATGGTGGTCGAACCATTCATCCAGAAGGACAGGAGAATGGATTTGGTCTTTAAGTGAACATCATTGGTGAGTGACACTCATTTGTCTTTGCTGGTTTTGTCTCTGTGTTGCGTCTCGTTGAGCTGGTTGTTGCATTTTGTTTCCACACACTTGTTGACTGATTAGTTAATGGGTGACTTGGGTTTGTTAAGCATTGTTGTGCATTTGAATTGAGAGTTTGGACTTGATCTTTCTTTGCATCACTTAACGTGAAAAGACTTAACGTAACTAAGAGTTACAAAACCGCGATCAATAATCACCTAATTTGCATATGTTTTGTCATTAGCACTTTCACCTTTTCACTTTCATTTTGACAGGTGAAAGTGCTAATGACAAGACATATGCCAGAGACATTTGGTGATTATTGATCGCTATTTTGGAACTTAAAGTTCCAAAGTTACGTTAAGCCTTTTCACGTGAAGCGTGTTAGACCGTCCCTTTAACCGATAGCCTGTGTGGTGGTCTGTGGTGGTCTGTTACGTCACTACATGGACTCTGCTTTACAACTATGGTCCACTTGGGAATTGGCTGCGACAATCTGATCTGCCTAAATGAGATAAGGCATAAAGTGACTCCTCCGTGACGTCCGTCTGACTAGAACTGAATTTTCGAATGGTGGTGGTGGGGGTGGTGGTCTACAGCAGGGGTTCCCAAAGTGGGGGTCGCGGGACCCCGAGGGGGGGGGGGGGGCGCGGGACCCCGAGGGGGGGGGGGGGGGTCGCGAGATGATTTCAGAATCCTCTTGATGTGACCATGAGGTTTTTATTGTTAATAATAACGTGTGCATAGATATTTTGATATATGTACGGGTGACGAATAAAGGAATTTTGATTCCGACAGATTCACGACAGTATCATTTGCAGCTGAAAAAAAAGCCACACACAATTTTCAATATCACGATTACCCCCCCCCCCCCCCCCTTGGACTTCACGATGTTCTCGATGGTGAAGATCTGTGCACACGTTGTTTTTAATGTTCCAGTCCCTCCGGTGATAGTGGGGGGGGGGGGGTCTGTTATGTTGGGGGTCGCGGGCTGAAGAGTTGGGGAACCCCTGGTCTACAGAAGGTCCAGTTGTGATAGACACGCTTCGCCACTGGATTATACTATATATATAATCTCTATATATAGATTATACCGCCCGCCATTCACCTATACTGAAATTATTTGAGTCAAATATGATGAACACAGCTGTTTCGCTGCCCGGCAGTAACACCTCCACGGCCCGGTACCGGTCCGCGGCCCGGCGGTTGGGAACCTCTGTTCTAGTTAACTAGGTAGCAGTGGGGGTTACTAGTGTTCTAGTTAACAAGGTAGCATTGGGGATTGCTAGTGTTCTAGTTAACTAGGTAGCAGTGGGGATTACTAGTGTTCTAGTTAACTAGGTAGCAGTGGGGGTTACTCACCCAATCCATTGCACTGACTACTAGTGAGTTTGTGTTGTGATTCTCAACAACGTTGAAACGTATTTCCGTGTTTCAAAAGAAAAGTCAGAACATGTTGATTGGGTGCCGATATGAAGACCAAAGCATTAGAACTAGGGCTGTCAAAGTGAACACCTTAACACTGTGTGATCAGCGGCGAACGTTGACCTCATATCACCTCGTACAAAAAAAACAATGGGCCGATCTACCTGTTGTATGGGCCGATCTACCTGTTTTATGGGCCGATCTACCTGTTTTATGGGCTGTTCCGATCAGACAAAACAAAAAGTTGTCGGCCCAAAAGGCACGTCGGGTATGCCAGATGGCCAGTTCAGCCCTGGCGGAAAATGCAGGTGCAGTCACAGTCATATAGAAGTAAACATTACGTTACAATGATTTAGTGAGCTGGTGTTATTTTTTTCAAACCACACACCGCATGTTGGCTATTTCAGCACCACGCGTTGTCCACCTATTGATTCACTATGAGGGGTTCAGCGTCAGTGCACCCCACTGCCTGATTAGGCCTGTGTGTCATTCACTCTCAACATAGATAAAAGTACAATAAGCATTCTTCAGGTGGAGGGAGATTCTCGATTTGGACATTATAGACAGTGGCGGCTGGCCCATAGGGGGCGATGGGGCAGCCCCGAGCAAAAGCAATGGTGTGTTGGAGGGTGTTGTTTTTACATGTCCCAAGGAAGGTCTTTATATGTTGACATCCATTGACACACTTATTTGAATTTAAAAACCAACACTGAACAGTTAATGAGTGTGTGGGTTGGAGTTGGAATACAGTTCTTGATATTGTAATAAAAGTCCTGATTGAAGTCCTGAATTTTTTACATGTGTTAATATTTAGGTTAAGCTAATTCTCATTTAGATTTATAGTATAGCTTTGGTTTGCTTGGTATTGGTTTGCTTGTCCTGGTAAGCTAACTTGGTAATAGAAGTTGAACAAACAAAGTTTTACATGGTGAGCCAACTTGATAGACATTTGTAAAAACTTGATAAAATAAGTTTAACCAACATCTCTTTAAGTTATCTTAACTAATATTTTCTAGTCCAAATAACTTGACACATGAAGTTGTGTCAACAGACTACACGTTGTATCAACTAATTCATTGAAGTGTAATCAACTTGACACTAAATGTTGAATCAACTTGACTAAACATAACTCAGTCAAAGCAACAAGATGACTTGACTTAGTCAAGTTGAGTCAACAAATCATTTTTAACAGTGTAGCTGTTCAACTTGATGAAGGCTACAGGATAGGGATCTGTCAACACAATGAGGAGGTGGACAAAACACATCCTGTCTAAAAGAATAGACTGTGTGAAGTTCTGTGGTGCCTTTGAGCCGGCCTTGCGTGGCCATGATGAAAGTGATGGAAGAGAAGGGCGACATTTCAATACAAAACGTAATTGTATATAATGTAATTAACAATATGTAATTGTAAATAAAAAAAAATGGTATAGCCCCCCCTGGTGAAAAATGCACCAGCCGCCACTGATTATAGACTATATGTGTGACTGTCCGTCCGATATTGTACAATTTTATTTTTTATAAAAAATGAATCTATTATTTTTTATAAAAAATGAATCTTTTATTTTTATTCTCAAAATAATCTTCTGGGCCAAATATAATTGCTGGTGGGCCACCAATGGCCCTCGGGCCGCCTGTTGCCGACCCATGTCATAGGGACTTAGCAGGAAGTGGTGGTGGGGCACTGACGAGAGAGAGAGAGAGAGAGAGAGAGAGAGAGAGGAGAGAGAGAGAGAGAGAGGAGAGAGAGAGAGAGAGAGGAGAGAGAGGAGAGAGAGAGAGGAGAGAGAGAGAGAGAGAGAGAGAGAGAGGAGAGAGAGAGAGAGAGAGAGAGAGAGTGTAAAGAGAGCGGGAAAGAAGCATTGTTTTGATGAAAAATAGCTATTTAGCGATTAATCCATTTATGATGAAAATCGGAAAATCGGAATAGAAGTTTGATTCACAGTCGCTTGTGCTATTGAATAAACCTAACATAATTAAAATTGAATGAATCTAAAATGAATTAAAAGTTAATGGCGGAATACGCGGGTCCTTTCTCCCGGCTGCTATAAGACATTTCAATGGATCCATCTCAGGTCGTAAGATGGACAGAGGAGGCACAGTGACCTGAGGTCCTCTCTCTCTCTCTCTCTCTCTCTCTCTCTCTCTCTCTCTCTCTCTCTCTCTCTCTCTCTCTCTCTACTGTGTCTTTAGGACGTTCCTCCTTACAGTGATAAAACTAATGGCGGTAGGGGGGCTGTTGGTGGTATTTTGACACACATATTTGTGTGACTTTGAAACGTTAGAAAAAGCATTTTTATCAGTATTTTCACAGATTAATCTGTTGTATCTGTGTATTGAACTGTTTTTTTTCTCTGGATTGTTAGGTCCTCCCTTTCCTTAATGGACGAGCCTCCACTGATATACACTTATTAACGTAACTGTAAGAGCCATTTTGATGAAGGTGTATGCATACACGTGGGTGTCCAGTAGGTGTCCCTATTGAGCCAGGGGTAAACACATAAAGGTAGGAACATTTAGGTAACGGAGAGGGAGCGCAAGGGGGTCCTGCAGCAGAGGTTCTGGGGGACCACCCTGGAGGAGGACACTCGGGAGTTTGTCAACGCCTGTCGGGTTTTCAACCAGCACAAGCCCTCTCATCAGGCTCCTGCTGGTCTCCTGCAACCTTTGCCTGTGCCCCATCGTCCTTGGTATTACAGGTATGCATTATATCATCCAATCCTTTGATACCTCAATAGTTTGCATCAATGTTAGAGGAATAACATGATATTAATGACAAATGTATCGGCCAGACTGTCATTAAACATGATGTATGCAATCTCAGAAGAATAACTAACGTTGTCTATGTCCTTCAGTATTTCTGTCTTGAGTATGTCAGGGCTGGGGATGAGTTTGGAGGACCAATTCTCCACTGATGAAACTTCTAGTAACAGAACATACAGTACCGTGGGTCACTGGTCAAAACAAGGATGTGTCTTTTGTGTTCTACTTAACAACTTTGATCCAAAGTATTTGAGCCTATATAAGTTACCAAGGCTATATAAGACACTTTAATCTCCTGAGAATCAGCAAACAACGCTTCCTGATTTCATAATAATGAAAGGAAAAACATCAGCCAGGTATTTATAGAATTTCATACATTTAATAATGTATCCCATATGTCTCTTATAGAGGACATTTTAACTGACATCACAGGGGATATAAATGTCCCACCACTGACATTTTAAATAAAACTAATGCAGCAGTGCATTACAATGTTGTGATTTTTGAGTTAGACAAGAAAAGTTAACCATTTGTAAAGTTACTGGAACACCGATCCAACAGCTAATTGTTCACACATTATAACCCAAATTGGGCTTCTGCTGTGCTGTTCAGCAATTTAATTATACTAAGTACAACTCTCAACCAAGTTGGGAGAATGTCTTTGGATACGCAGTCCACAACAAAATGTCCTTGAGAATGGACAATGATTCATTGCTGTATCCCAGTAGTTTAAAGGATAAAGAAGGCCGTCCCTTGTCAAAACAAAGTGGTCAGGGTCATTTCATGGAGAAAAGAAAAAGAATAAAAAAAAACAACAACTCACCCATACCAGGAGAAGGGATCAGACCAAGGCTGAACCATAATTCCCCATCCCTATCCTTCAAGCTATCAACCATCATTTGACTGGCTCTGTCCCCTTTGCCCATCACCATGTCGATGAGACAACGTGCTCTGTCCACTTTGCTCGTCTGGTTCTCCGTCACAGAGTCCTTGTCCTCGGTACTCAACACTTTCTTCTGCCACAGGTCATCCAGGAGACCTTTGATAACAGGCATTGGAACTTTCTGCACAAAGTCAGCACGGATCCTTGAAAGCTCTGAGAAAAAAAGGGCAATAGAAAGTGTTGTAGTCAATACAATCTTTGGGTGTGTATAAATAAACAAATGCATAGGCCTACATCAAATACATCGGAATATAGGAATACGTTCCTTATTTTGATACTAGCCTATATTGTGTTTAAGTGATGTGTGGTTCCTCGTTTTCTCAACATCTATACTCTCTTGTCTCTTCTTGTTGTAGGCCTATGTACGGTCGACCCTGCTATATGGTAGTAGTAGGCGGTCATACCATTTGCTACCTGCGTATATCCAAAGTCACCTGTATTGCATCACTAGGCCTGCGACGGTTTCTAGGGTTTCTGGGGGCCTTAGGCAAAATCGCCCTATTGGTTTGGGGGGGGCCTTCGAAATGACAGAGCATTTATTACAGAGCCTCGAAATTACAGAGCGGCAATCATCGTGAAGTCCAACGGGGGGGGGGGGGGGGCGGTGATCGCGAACATCATGAAGTGGACCGCGAGCAATAATATAATATAATCTGAAAATATAATCTGTCGTCCTCGGGGGCACACTAGCGACACACTAAAACGGACCCTGGTCGTTCTCTCGAATGTGTCTACTTCTTCAAACGAAAATCCGAATTAACGTAGTTAATAACCTACACCGAAGTGTGCAAAAGATAAATATATGTTTCTTGCGCATTCAAAACTAGCCTACATCATACATGGTTATTATGAAGACGGCCTACCTTCCATCGTTTACAGGGCTAGACGTGAGTTGTGGCTGATGTTCAATTTACTTTCGTTTTGCAAACTTCTACAATGTGTGTGTGTGTGTGTGTGTGTGTGTGTGTGTGTGTGTGTGTGTGTGTGTGTGTGTGTGTGTGTGTGTGTGTGTGTTTTATTGACTTGGATCCCCGTGACGTGTTTCATGTTATTATTATTGTTAATAATAACGTGTGCATAGATATTTTTATGATGTAAGGAATAAAGGAATTCTGATTCCGACAGATTCACGACAGTATCATTTGCAGCTGAAAAAAAGCCACACACACAATGTTCGCGATCGCGACCCGCCCCCCTCGTTGGACTTCATGATGTTCGCGACCCCCCCCCCCCCCTCGGACGGTGATAGTGGGGGCTCTAGTCTCTAGCTGTTATTTGGGGGTCGCGGGCTGAAAGGTGAACCCCTGGTCTAGACTATAGAGCACAAACCAAAAGGTCGGACAAATATGAAATGACGGGAGTGTAAACCGTGATAGTTTAGGCAGGGTGTTCGACACATTGTTATGAACTGTTCTCCTCAGAATACATCAGAACCGTTTATCGTACCAACTTAGTGTCTCACAACGTATCACATCAAGAAGACATGCGTCTCATTGACCATAATAAAGAAATTAAACTATGTTTTTCGTTTGTCGTTGATAATATAGTCATCTACACACTGTAGTAGGTGAGGCTACACAACAAAGGAATCTTGACAACGCCCCTAATCGTTCGTTCAAATATAGTTTCTAGTTCAGATCAAAACGTCTAAAACCAAATGTGTATCATACCGCATTGGACAACATTTAATCGTAATCACGGATTACCTTCCATACTGATGTGACGTCTTCGCTCCGATTCAATGCAGCCTACTTGTTGCTTTTAACTCACACACTACTGATTTGTAGACGGGTTAGGTTTTGATTTGTTTGATATCCTGGTGAAAACCCTGCAAGCAGGGACGTGCACAGACATTTTCGGGGGCAGGAGCTCAAGTGAGAAAAAGGGCACTTCCCATAATCATTTATAAAAAAAGTTTTAAAACAAATACATTAATGATCCAATACATTATAATGATTATTATTACACTTACCGCACACATAACATACAATAACTGCTGTTAACAAGGACTTAGTTTCAGTGTAACTACAATTCCCTCCTTTCACATACGTATGAGGGTGGGTCGCGCTATCTATCTAGATAGATAGATAGATAGAAATAAAGGATCAAGTGAAACAATATACCGTTTAGTTATTTCCCCTAGTTTACGCTTTCAACACTGAAGTATTTTTTTTTAAATGTATTATTATTATTATTATTGTTAATAATAACGTTTGCATAGATATTTGTATGATGTAAGGCCGTTTAATATGTAAGGGTGACGAATAAGGGAATTTTGATTCCGACAGATTCACGACAGTATCATTTGCAGCTGAAAAAAGCCACACACACAATGTTCGCGACAATAGTTTCTAGTTCAGATCAAAACGTCTAAAACCAAATGTGTATCATACCGCATTCGGACAACATTTAATCGTAAACACGGATTACCTTCCATACTGATGTGACTCAATGCAGCCGACTTGTTTTTAACTCACACACTTCCTGATTGTTAGACGGTTAGGTTTTTATTAGTTTTATATCCTGGTGAAGTGTATTTTATTACCCTGCAAGTGTCATATTGGTTATGGGCCAGTTCCTGAAATGCCACGTTGTCATATAAATGATCATACATATTGTTCATAACCAGGTAAACCAGCTATATATATATATATATATATACTATATATATATATTATATATAATATATATATATATATATAATATATATATATATATATATATACAAATAATACTAGCTGCCTCTAACAAAACATACAAAAAGGTTCTGAATAAAGCTTGTGCTTGTAGTGGATTATTAAACATGTTTTAAAAGGTACATGGTACAATATAAAGAAATTTAATTCCCTGAAATGTATATAGTATGAAGAAGTTGAGCACAGTTTATACCACATACATACAGTTTATACCACATAAGTATACAAAATATATTTCTAATACAAAATATATACAACTCCAACATGCTTCCCGCAAGTGGTAATGCCTGATCATTACATTCAAGTGAAACAATATACCGTTTAGTTATTTCCCCTAGTTTACGCTTTCAACACTGAAGTTTGTGTATTTAAGTTGATGTATTATAATTTGTATTATTATTATTATTATTATTATTATTAATAATAATAACGTGTGCATAGATATTTTTATGATGTAAGTCTGTTTAATATGTAAGGGTGACGAATAAAGGAATTCTGATTCCGACAGATTCATTTGCAGCTGAAAAAAGTCACACACACAATGTTCGCGATCGCGATTACCCCCCCCCCCCCCCCTTGGACTTCACGATGGACCGCCACCCCCCCCCCCCCCCCCCCCCCCCCTCGGACGGTGATAGTGGGGGCTCTAGTCTCTAGCTGTTATTTGGGGGTCGCGGGCTGAAAGGTGAACCCCTGGTCTTGACTATAGAGCACAAACCAAAAGGTCGGACAAATATGAAATGACGGGAGTGTAAACCGTGATAGTTTAGGCAGGGTGTTCGACACATTGTTATGAACTGTTCTCCTCAGAATACATCAGAACCGTTTATCGTACCCACTTTTATATATATATATATATATATATATATATATATATATCTTGACAACGCCTCTAATCGTTCGTTCAAATATAGTTTCTAGTTCAGATCAAAACGTCTAAAAACAAATGTGTATCATACCGTATTGGACAACATTTAATCGTAATCACGGATTACCTTCCATACTGATGTGACGTCTTCGCTCCGATTCAATGCAGCCTACTTGTTGCTTTTAACTCACACACTTCCTGATTTTTAGACCGGTTAGGTTTTTATTAGTTTTATATCCTGGTGAAAACCCTGCAAGTGTGATATTGGTTATGGGCCAGTTCTAGTTAACTAGGTAGCAGTGGGGGTTACTAGTGTTCTAGTTAACTAGGTAGCAGTGGGGGTTACTAGTGTTCTAGTTAACTAGGTAGCAGTGGGGATTACTAGTGTTGTAGTTAACTAGGTAGCATTGGGGATTACTAGTGTTGTAGTTAACTAGGTAGCAGTGGGGGTTACTAGTGTTCTAGTTAACTAGGTAGCAGTGGGGATTACTAGTGTTCTAGTTAACTAGGTAGCATTGGGGATTACTAGTGTTCTAGTTAACTAGGTAGCATTGGGGATTACTAGTATTCTAGTTAACTAGGTAGCAGTGGGGATTACTAGTGTTCTAGTTAACTAGGTAGCAGTGGGGATTACTAGTGTTCTAGTTAACTAGGTAGCAGTGGGGGTTACTCACCCAATCCATTGCACTGACTACTAGTGAGTTTGTGTTGTGATTCTCAACAACGTTGAAACGTATTTAACATTCTACAACGGCACCATCGAGAGTGTTCTGACAGGGTGTATCACCGCCTGGTACGGGAACTGCACGGCACTCGAGCGCAGAGCGCTTCAAAGGGTGGTGCGGACGGCCCAGTATATCGTTGGAGGTGAGCTCCCCTCCCTCCTGGACATTTACAACCAGCGGTGCGTGGCCAAGGCCAAAAGAATTATAAAAGACATTGCCCACCCCAGCCACGAACTTTACTCACTATTACCGTCAGGCAGGCGATACCGCAGTATCAAGTGTCGTACAAATAGGCTTAGAGATAGCTTCCACAGTCAGGCCATCAGGCTGCTGAACAAGGGCGTATAACATATAACAATGTATATTTTATTACATTGATTTATATATATATATTGCTCTTTTCTGTGCTGATTTTTGCATTTTATAAATTGCATTTTTTATTTTTATTTTATATTCTTTATTCTATTTTTTATTCTATTTTTATCTATTTTTATTTTATCTTATTTTATAACTGCTGTCTGTCGTCGGGTATTGCACACAAGAATTTCACATCACTGCTTTATACTAAACTGTAAACTGTGAAGTGACAATAAACTTGACTTGACTTGACTTGACTATTTCCGTGTTTCAAAAGAAAAGTCAGAACATGTTGATTGGGTGCCGATATGAAGACCAAAGCATTAGAACTAGGGCTGTCAAATTGAACACCTTAACACTGTGTGATCAGCGGCGAACGTTGACCTCATATCACCTCGTACAAAAAAAACAATGGGCCGATCTACCTGTTTTATGGGCCGATCTACCTGTTTTATGGGCCGTTCTACCTGTTTTATGGGCCGATCTACCTGTTTTATGGGCCGTTCCGATCAGACAGAACAAAAACGTTGTCGGCCCAAAAGGCACGTCGGGTATGCCAGATGGCCAGTTCAGCCCTGGCGGAAAATGCAGGTGCAGTCACAGTCATATAGAAGTAAACATTACGTTACAATGATTTAGTGAGCTGGTGTTATTTTTTTCAAACCACACACCGCATGTTGGCTATTTCAGCACCACGCGTTGTCCACCTACTTATTGATTCACTATGAGGGGTTCAGCGTCAGTGCACACTGCCTGATTAGGCCTGTGTGTCATTCACTCTCAACATAGATAAAAGTACAATAAGCATTCTTCAGGTGGAGGGAGATTCTCGATTTGGACATTATAGACAGTGGCGGCTGGCCCATAGGGGGCGATGGGGCAGCCCCGAGCAAAAGCAATGGTGTGTTGGAGGGTGTTGTTTTTATATGTCCCAAGGAAGGTCTTTATATGTTGACATCCATTGACACACTTATTTTAATTTAAAAACCAACACTGAACAGTTAATGAGTGTGTGGGTTGGAGTTGGAATACAGTTCTTGATATTGTAATAAAAGTCCTGATTGAAGTCCTGAATTTTTTACGTGTTAATATTTAGGTTAAGCTAATTCTCATTTAGATTTATAGTATAGCTTTGGTTTGCTTGGTATTGGTTTGCTTGTCCTGGTAAGCTAACTTGGTAATAGAAGTTGAACAAACAAAGTTTTACATGGTGAGCCAACTTGATAGACATTTGTAAAAACTTGATAAAATAAGTTTAACCAACATCTTTTTAAGTTATCTTAACTAATATTTTCTAGTCCAAATAACTTGACACATGAAGTTGTGTCAACAGACTACAAGTTGTATCAACTAATTCATTGAAGTGTAATCAACTTGACACTAAATGTTGAATCAACTTGACTAAACATAACTCAGTCAAAGCAACAAGATGACTTGACTTAGTCAAGTTGAGTCAACAAATCATGTTTTAACAGTGTAGCTGTTCAACTTGATGAAGGCTACAGGATAGGGATCTGTCAACACAATGAGGAGGTGGACAAAAACACATCCTGTCTAAAAGAATAGACTGTGTGAAGTTCTGTGGTGCCTTTGAGCCGGCCTTGCGTGGTATAGCCCCCCCTGGTGAAAAATGCACCAGCCGCCACTGATTATAGACTATATGTGTGACTGTCCGTCCGATATTGTACAATTTTATTTTTTATAAAAAATGAATCTTTTATTTTTTATAAAAAATGAATCTTTTATTTTTATTCTCAAAATAATCTTCTGGGCCAAATATAATTGCTGGTGGGCCACCAATGGCCCTCGGGCCGCCTGTTGCCGACCCATGTCATAGGGACTTAGCAGGAAGTGGTGGTGGGGCACTGACGAGAGAGAGAGAGAGAGAGAGAGAGAGAGAGAGAGAGAGAGAGAGAGAGAGAGAGAGAGAGAGAGAGAGAGAGAGAGAGAGAGAGAGAGCGGGAAAGAAGCATTGTTTTGATGAAAAATAGCTATTTAAATAGCTATTTTTATTTTGAAAACCAGAAAATCGGAATAGAAGTTTGATTCACAGTCGCTTATTGAATAAACCTAACATAATTAAAATTGAATGAATCTAAAATGAATTAAAAGTTAATGGCGGAATACGCGGGTCCTTTCTCCCGGCTGCTATAAGACATTTCAATGGATCCATCTCAGGTCGTAAGATGGACAGAGGAGGCACAGTGACCTGAGGTCCTCTCTCTCTCTCTCTCTCTCTCTCTCTCTCTCTCTCTCTCTCTCTCTCTCTCTCTCTCTCTCTCTCTCTCTCTCTCTCTCTCTCTCTACTGTGTCTTTAGGACGTTCCTCCTTACAGTGATAAAACAAATGGCGGTAGGGGGGCTGTTGGTGGTATTTTGACACACATATTTGTGTGACTTTGAAACGTTTGAAAAAGCATTGTTATCAGTATTTTCACAGATGTATCTGTTGTATCTGTTGTATCTGTGTATTGAACTGTTTTTTTTCTCTGGATTGTTAGGTCCTCCCTTTCCTTAATGGACGAGCCTCCACTGATATACACTTATTAACGTAACTGTAAGAGCCATTTTGATGAAGGTGTATGCATACACGTGGGTGTCCAGTAGGTGTCACTATTGAGCCAGGGGTAAACACATAAAGGTAGGAACATTTAGGTAACGGAGAGGGAGCGCAAGGGGGTCCTGCAGCAGAGGTTCTGGGGGACCACCCTGGAGGAGGACACTCGGGAGTTTGTCAACGCCTGTCGGGTTTTCAACCAGCACAAGCCCTCTCATCAGGCTCCTGCTGGTCTCCTGCAACCTTTGCCTGTGCCCCATCGTCCTTGGTATTACAGGTATGCATTATATCATCCAATCCTTTGATACCTCAATAGTTTGCATCAATGTTAGAGGAATAACATGATATTAATGACAAATGTATCGGCCAGACTGTCATTAAATGTGATGTATGCAATCTCAGAAGAATAACTAACGTTGTCTATGTCCTTCAGTATTTCTGTCTTGAGTATGTCAGGGCTGGGGATGAGTTTGGAGGACCAATTCTCCACTGATGAAACTTCTAGTAACAGAACATACAGTACAGTGGGTCACTGGTCAAAACAAGGCATGTGTCTTTTGTGTTCTACTTAACAACTTTGATCCAAAGTATTTGAGCCTATATAAGTTACCAAGGCTATATAAGACACTTTAATCTCCTGAGAATCAGCAAAAAACGCTTCCTGATTTCATAATAATGAAAGGAAAAACATCAGCCAGGTATTTATAGAATTTCATACATTTAATAATGTATCCCATATGTCTCTTATAGAGGACATTTTAACTGACATCACAGGGGATATAAATGTCCCACCACTGACATTTTAAATAAAACAAATGCAGCAGTCATTACAATGTTGTGACTTTTTATCTTTGCTCATTCCTCAAGACTGAGGCCACCCGACCTTCTCCTCAGGTCAGTCCTGTTTGAGTTAGACAAGAAAAGTTAACCATTAGTAAAGTTACTGGAACACAGATCATTCAACAGCTAATTGTTACACATTATAACCCGAATTGGGCTTCTGCTGTGCTGTTCAGCAATTTAATTATACTAAGTACAACTCTCAACCAAGTTGGGAGAATGTCTTTGGATACGCAGTCCACAAGTAAATGTCCTTGAGAATGGACAATGATTCATTGCTGTATCCCAGTAGTTTAAAGGATAAAGAAGGCCGTCCCTTGTCAAAACAAAGTGGTCAGGGGTCATTTCATGGAGGAAAAAAAAACAACTCACCCATACCAGGATAAGGGATCAGACCAAGGCTGAACCATAATTCCCCATCCCTATCCTTCAAGCTATCAACCATCATTTGACTGGCTCTGTCCCCTTTGCCCATCACCATGTCGATGAGACAACGTGCTCTGTCCACTTTGCTCGTCTGGTTCTCCGTCACAGAGTCCTTGTCCTCGGTACTCAACACGTTCTTCTGCCACAGGTCATCCAGGAGACCTTTGATAACAGGCATTGGAACTTTCTGCACAAAGTCAGCACGGATCCTTGAAAGCTCTGAGAAAAAAAGAGCAATAGAAAGTGTTGTAGTCAATACAATCTTTGGGTGTGTATAAATAAACAAATGCATAGGCATACATCAAATACATGAGAATATAGGAATACGTTCCTTATTTTGATACTAGCCTATATTGTGTTGAAGTGATGTGTGGTTCCTCGTTTTCTCAACATCTATACTCTCTTGTCTCTTCTTGTTGTAGGCCTATGTACGGTCGACCCTGCTATATGGTAGTAGTAGGCGGTCATACCATTTGCTACCTGCGTATATCCAAAGTCACCTGTATTGCATCACTAGGCCTGCGCCCGTTTCTAGGGTTTCTGGGGGCCTTAGGCAAAATCGCCCTATTGGTTTGGGGGGGGCCTTCGAAATGACAGAGCATTTATTACAGAGCCTCGAAATTACAGAGCGGCAATCATCGTGAAGTCCAACGGGGGGGAGGGGGGGCGGTGATCGCGAACATCATGAAGTGGACCGCGAGCAATAATATAATATAATCTGAAAATATAATCTGTCGTCCTCGGGGGCACACGACACACTAAAACGGACCCTGGTCGTTCTCTCGAATGTGTCTACTTCTTCAAACGAAAATCCGAATTAACGTAGTTAATAACCTACACCGCGAAGTGTGCAAAAGATAAATATATGTTTCTTGCGCATTCAAACTAGCCTACATCCTACATATGGTTATTATGAAGACGGCCTACCTTCCATCGTTTACAGGGCTAGACGTGAGTTGTGGCTGATGTTCAATTTACTTTCGTTTTGCAAACTTCTACTGTGTGTGTGTGTGTGTGTGTGTGTGTGTGTGTGTGTGTTTTATTGGCTTGGATCATGTTATTATTATTGTTAATAATAACGTGTGCGTAGATATATTTATGATGTAAGGAATTCTGATTCCGACAGATTCACGACAGTATCATTTGCAGCTGAAAAAATGCCACACACACAATGTTCGCGATCGCGACCCCCCCCCCCCCTCGGACGGTGATAGTGGGGGCTCTAGTCTCTAGCTGTTATTTGGGGGTCGCGGGCTGAAAGGTGAACCCGGTCTAGACTATAGAGCACAAACCAAAAGGTCGGACAAATATGAAATGACGGGAGTGTAAACCGTGATAGTTTAGGCAGGGTGTTCGACACATTGTTATGAACTGTTCTCCTCAGAATACATCAGAACCGTTTATCGTACCATCTTAGTGTCTCACAACGTATCACATCAAGAAGACATTTGTCTCATTGACCATAATAAAGAAATTAAACTATGTTTTTCGTTGATAATATAGTCATCTACACACTGTAGTAGGTGAGGCTACACAACAAAGGAATCTTGACAACGCCCCTAATCGTTCGTTCAAATATAGTTTCTAGTTCAGATCAAAACGTCTAAAACCAAATGTGTATCATACCGTATTGGACAACATTTAATCGTAAACACGGATTACCTTCCATACTGATGTGACGTCTTCGCTCCGATTCAATGCAGCCTACTTGTTGCTTTTAACTCACACACCTACAGATTTTTAGACGGGTTAGGTTTTTATTTATTTGATATCCTGGTGAAAACCCTGTAAGCAAAAACATACACAGACATTTTCGGGGGCAGGAGCTCAACTGAGAAAAAGGGCACTTCCCATAATCATTTATAAAAAAAGTTTTAAAACAAATACATTAATGATCCAATACATTATAATGATTATTATTACACTTACCGCACACATAACATAAAATAACTGCTGTTGACAAGGACTTAGTTTCAGTGTAACAACAATTCCCTCCTTTCACATATGAGGGTGGGTCGCGCAATCTATCTATCTAGATAGATAGATAGATAGATAGATAGATAGAAATAAAGGATCAAGTGAAGCAATATACCGTTTAGTTATTTCCCCTAGTTTACGCTTTCAACACTGTAGCACCATGATAGCATCTATAGCTGGCTACACAATTAGCTATAGCTAAGGTAATGCCTCAAATAAAAAAAAGAATCCTCCAAAATAATGTATTCATATTGATATCTGGATATAAGCGGGTACCTGAGGGATACAGCTTAGTACAAATGTACTAGACATATATCATCGATTACTTTCAACTCAAAACAACAGACCAGTTGTGAATTGCAGGACTGATCAAAACAGTCCATTGTAATTCCAATGTAAGACATTCCCTTTTAGTTCCCTCAGGAAAGGGATATGGCCTGATGTTGTCATGTTGGCCATACTCAGAGGACCAGGAAACATTCAGACAGCTTCACAGTTTCAGGATCTTTGGTCCCTCGCTGGCATTTTGGTCCATCACAGGTTATTATTGCCTTCTTTCAATGGTCGACCTGTACGGCACCATTGGCATCTGCGAAGGCCATCGTCGTGCCATTGAACGGAGCCATTTATCATGTCTGAGGAAGCAAACAACAGACAGGAAATGAGTGCATGTCAGTGTACATCCCAAACAAAACATCCCTCTGTGCTGTTTGACATCAGATCACAGACGAGGTCTTCATTGCACTCCCCCTTACTTCCAATCCATGTATATATTTAACTTAGTTTTGTACTTTTGTACTTTTTTACTTTGATCCTATTTTTATAACTGCTGTCTGTCGTCGAGTATTGCACATAAGATTTTCACTCATTGCTTATACTTGTATAAACTGTGAAGTGACAATAAACTTGACTTGACATGTGGCTGTGGGCGTCATTTAACAGCGAATGCCAACACAAGGTCTGTATGACGTTATAAAGAGGTGAGGTGTTAAAAGGAGGTGTGTGTGCGTGCATGCGTGCCTGTGAAGTATGTTACCTTTCAACAACTGATGAGCCTCACACAGCAGGTCCTTCAGATCCTCCAGACTGCTCAGCAGATGCTGTGTTGTGGCCTCTCCTCGTGGCCTTCGGTTCTTCCACAGCACCAACATCTTCAGCTTCTGCATGGACACACTCGTCTGTCTCTCTGCCTTGATTTCCAGATCTGTGATGCTCAGCTTCAGGTAGATGGCCGCCTGCTCCCACTCCTGTCCCAGCGTTTCGGCTACCTGTAGGAGCTGCTTATCGGACAGAGCCTTTGTTTTTCTGTTTCCGTCTGGGTGAGAAGAGACAGAAGGGAGCAGGCAGGTCATATTAAAGCTTTACCCTTCGGATAACGCATCATAGAGGTCGCGCCATTTTACCAAGACAGAGCTCAGCTGTCCTGGTTGAAACTTGTTTTCATCCCAAACCAGGCTGCAGGCTGTCTCGAATGTATCAAGAGTACCGATTTCAAGTTTGTAGGGAGACCAATCGTCTCATTCCAAAGACCAAGATGGCCTCACCTGACTCATCCATGCAGCGAGATTTCTTATTGGCCACTTCTTCTTCTGATGCCCTGCTACTTTCTGGCCCCCATTTCCTGCAGAAAATGGGAAGTCATGGGTGTGATAAGGGTTTTGGGTGACTGGAGAACATGTACCATAGCCTCTACGTGGTATCTCTCTACATTGAAGAACAGCACCGCCAGACAAGGAACAAGGCACCACCTACACAACAACACAACAAACCCTTACCTCCTGTGGTTTGACAATGTAAAAGGAGGAGGCTGTTCGAAGAAGGCCTCAAAGTCACCCTTTAGCTTGATGATTTCCAAGGTGAATTGAAATTCCTGGACACACAAACACACGCACACACACACACACACACAAATCAGTTTCTAAAATGAAAATATCTAATCAAAATTTGAATGTGAACGTGAATGAAAACATGCCTCCACTACACAGGTGCACGGCAACACACAAACCTTGGGGCTGATGTCCCCTTCCGGCTCGCTGATGAGCTGGTACTTCTTGGCGTCCAGATTGCAGACGGGGGGTTTATCGATCTTCATGAACTGCCTCGGAGCAGAGAGCACCTGCACGCCGATGTCCGATGTTCCTGGAGCAGGAACACACAGGATCCAGGAGGTCCACAGAGGAAGAAGGACGCCAGCCAACGCAAGTCATTTTTTCAGGATATCATACGAGCAACTTAACACTGAACTTCCTTCTAACCATCCACACACACACACACACACACACACACACACACACACACACACCACACACACACCACACACACACACACACACACACACACACACACACACACACACACACCACACAACACACACACACACACACACACACAGGGCCGGGAAGAGAGGAGGAAAGGAGGGCGGGAGGGAGGGAGTGGGGGAAAAGAGGGCGGGAGGGGGGATGAGGGGAGGGAGGGAAGGAGTGGGGGAGGGAGAGGAAGGAGGGAGGGAGGGGGTGGGTGTGCCACGCCTCACCCCTCCTGCGTCTTAAGCACAGTGCATACTCGGGAGAGAATTTAAAATCAGTGCCCGCAGGCTTCTCTTTCCCGTAGCCTCAAAGACACATTTACACACACACACACACACACACACACACACACACACCACACACACACACCACACACACACACACACACACACACACACCACACACACACACACACACACACACGATCAGATGAACTGGATAGGCACTTGGGAAGTGATACACCGACGTCTACACTCACTGTAATCGCCCCTTTAGAGATGTTCCTTGGGGTAACCTTGTCATAGTCAGAAGTCTGTTGGAAGAGAACCAATACAAAACTAAACCTTAACAACCATAACATAGAATAAATGATCACTATCCAAGAAAGGGTTTTATTCACCTGCTGAGCCGCTTTGCATTTTTCGCACTGGGGCTTGAAGTGCATCTCCTCTTTGGGGGTACAGTGGTAGGAAGGCGTGGCTGCTTTTGGGAGAATATACAAGATATTTTATTACTATAATGTACAAACTCATCCCTGTACAAAAGAAGGTAAGAATACAGGAGAGTGTGTGTGTGTGTGTGTGTGTGTGGGTGTGTGTGTGCGCTGATTGCATTCAAAGGGAGTAAAGAATCCATCCCTAAATGTGGAAAGATCAATCTCATCTTCTGAAGTATCCCATGAAATGTACTTTTGTTCGGTTCGATTGGTGGTTCCTGCTTTGAGGTCAGCAAAGTCAAATCATTTTGACCAATTGTATTCAGTGTTACAGTTTTTTTCAATTGCTAACACGCATTGTTCAATACAGAAGTCACTTTTTCAAAACTCTTCACACAGTCAGCGAAACAGAAGAATGCGCAGAATGCGGTCGAAACTGTGGTTCATTTTTCATTGCTTTCACACAAAATGCATTCAATGACTAGTTACCAACATTCATGAACTCCTTTCTCAGTCAGAGTCTACAGCCTCCAAAACACTATACTTTTGCAGCACATTTTTCAAATGCTAACACACTTTGTTCAAAACAGTTTAAAACACAATCAAAACAGAATGATGGAAAAATTCAATTTCTGCTGCAGCCACATTGAAATCTATGGAAAATAATATAAAAAATAATTCCAAACACAGCTCACTACACTACATTTCACAGTACAGTACATTATGTTTATATTTTACATCTCCTACATTTTTCAATTATATTGATTGTTTTGTGTTTTACTTTGTATTACTATATGTAGGATTCAAAGGTTGCCTCCTACAGGAGGGAGAGGCCGCATTTTTTCAGATGCCCAGGAGACTGCCATCATTGATATGGTCATTGCTAACAATGCTACTGTAAACTTAGACCCATTGGGGACCTAGTGCTGGCAGACAATGTGACTTTTGCCAATGTCAACACGGGCATTACAACAATTGCCAGAGTCCTGGATAAACATAAGTAGAGGTGGGACGATCGATCGGCTTCCGATCATTATCGGCCGATTTTGAAGAAAAATGCGCAATCGGAGAATGCCGATCTTTCTTTAATGTTGCCGATTTCATAGCCGATCCTGCACGTGAGAAACGCGTGAGCTCATCTCTTTACCAGCGAGTAAAACACGTGGGGCCCTGCCTCTTTTCTAAACAGAGTGATACTCGCCCTGCCTCAATGTCAGCGGTGTCTGCAGTGTGGAGTTTCTTCAAAGTGTGTAATACAGATGTAACATTGTAACATACAGAGAAAATATCTCGTGGAGGAAGCAAGGTAAAAAATTTCAACACGACAAATTTAATAAGACACCTGAAAACCCATCACCCAGCGCAGCATGGCGAGTTTGTAAAACTGACCGTGGAGAACGAGAACCCCAGGAATGCATGATGGATGAAACTGTTCTATAATACAGGGGTTCCCACCCTTTTTTGTGCCACGGACCAGTTGTCAATTTTCGCGGACCGGTTGTCAAAGTGTGTGTCAACACACACCCCTAACAAAACGGCAGGGCTCGATTTCAGTATAAACGCGCATGTACGCGGAGCGCCCGTAACACAAACCCCGGCTCGTTCGCGACCGACACGTCACTAGCGCGTAGCTTTAGTAGCGCGTGTAACTGAAAGCCTCTCGTTATGCCGCCGATATATATTTAATCTATATATATAGATTATACCGCTATATAATCTATATATATATATATAGATTATACTATATATATCATCTCTATATATAGATTATACCGCCCGCCATTCACCTTATTTGAGTCAAATATGATGATAAACACACAGCTGTTTCGCGGCCCGGCAGTAACACCTCCACAGCCCGGTACCGGTCCGCGGCCCGGCGTTTGGGAACCCCTGCTAATAGACTGCTATAGCAGCGATACACTGTAGACCGCTATAGCTGCAAAAAAAATAATAAAATCGGTGATCGGTGGGGAAGATATTTCTCATAGTGATCGGTGGCAAAAAACGTGATCGTCCCATCCCTACACTTAACCATCTCTAACCAAATACCTACACAATTAACTATCTCTACCTTATACCTAAACTTAACCATCTATAACCTAATACCTTATTTTAACCACCTCTAACCTATTACCTACACTTAACCATCTCTAACCTAATACCTACACTTAACCACCTCTAACCTAATACCTACACTTAACCATCTCTAACCTAATACCTACACTTAACCATCTCTAACCTAATACCTACACTTAACCATCTCTAACCTAATACCTTATTTTAACCACCTCTAACCTAATACCTACACTTAACCATCTCTAACCTAATACCTTATTTTAACCACCTCTAACCTTATACCTACACTTAACCATCTCTAACCTAATACCTACACTTAACCATCTCTAACCTAATACCTACACTTAACCATCTCTAACCTAATACCTACACTTAACCATCTCTTACCCAATACATACACTTAACCATCTCTTACCCAATACCTACACTTAACCATCTCTAACCTAATACCTACACTTAACCATCTCTAACCTAATACCTAAACTTAACCATCTCTAACCTAATACCTAAACTTAACTATCTCTAACCTAATACCTAAACTTAACCATCTCTAACCTAATACCTAAACTTAACCATCTCTAACCTAATACCTAAACTTAACCATCTCTAACCTAATACCTAAACTTAACCATCTCTAACCTAACCCTCAACTTAACCATCTCTACCTAATACCTACACTAACCATCTCTAACTTAATACCTACATTTAACCATCTAATAATAATAATGTGACACTTAGATAGCCTACTGCCAACATGTCATTACGGATATTATACTGCGTTGACTTTAGACTGACTCACTTTGAGTCTTCTGGAAAGGCTTTGTTGTTTTATATTGTGGATCCAAGTGTCCCTTTCAATAAGTCACCACCAAGTTTAGATTCGGTTTCGGCACCAGATGTCTCATGAGACATCATAACTTATAACTTATAAGTTATGATGAGACATCTGGTGCCGAAACCGAAAAAAAACTTGGTGGTGGGACACACAAGTTATAAGTTATAACTTATATCAACTTATCTTAACACCGCTAAGTGTGTTTGAAGCGTTGTAGTTCGGCCATGTCCCGTTGGTCTTCCCTACGTCCTAAAGTCTGCTCTGCAGGGCGGTGGACTAGCTTCTAGTGACCTCTAGTGGTCAAAACATGGTATTGGATTTAAACAAATAAAGCATTGCTAAATAAATATAGGCTCCCTATTTTTTTTAAGGTAAAAAATACATTGAAAATTGTAGTTAAGTGTAAAATTATAATTGTATGGGCCGAAGGTCAAAACCTTGATATAATATATATATTTTTTATATAAATGTTGTTATTCTGTGTATTTTCAGATTTCTGTCCATTTCCTTATGCACTATTGTAAACCTTTCATTGTAATTGTGATACAATCCATAACTACAGCCTCTACAGCCTACGGGTTTATGATGATCCGCTCTATGAGAGAACATACGTGTTCCAGCACGTCCATGAGGCTACGCTCTCAATACACGGAGTCACATGATGAACAATTTATAATAATAATAATAACTAATTTACTTAGCGCCTTCAAGGGACCCAAGGTCGCTTTACAGAGGGGTGAAAAAAGGGCAAATGTAAAATAAATAAAGGAGGGAAAGGGATGGGTTAAAGGTCAAAGGCCATGGTGAACAGATGAGTTTTGAGGGTTATTTTTTAAATAACCAGGGAGGCTGCGTTGCTGATCTCTCCAGGAAGAGAGTTGCAGAGGGAGGGGGCTGCCACACAGAACGCCAATTCCATGGCATTTCCACCAAAAATAATCATTAGTAATGTGAGAACTATGGATGATGTACGCTTATGAACTGTATAATTACATGCATTTATGCTTCATCAAATTCCATCTTTGTGTCCCCAGAGACTGGTTGATACCGTCCACGAGGACAGCTCCGTTGAGTGGACATGCACTGTGGTCGGCCTGAGGGTCTTCCTGAAGCCTGTCCCAGCAACAACGAGCTGCTCCGAGTCCAAGCCTGAGAGGATGGACAACATCCGGGCCGTCTTCAAGGAGGGGAAGCAGCAGTGGAGGAGGCCTTACAATTCATATTTGTATTATTTTAAAAATTTTAATGAATGTTTTTGAAAACCTTTCTAAAATTTACTATTAATAACTATTTATTTAATAATATTTGAATCAGCCTAGATGACAGTTTGAGCTCTGAAGACAGCTGACAATGTTTTTTTTATGTCAATCAAATGATAGTCTTAGCCATGGGAGTCACAAGGTTTCAATTGCTGTCCTGAACCCTATTGAATAGTCATGGACCACTCTCTGTTGGTCATTAGCAGTACCAAACGAACCATACATACTTGGATCACGACCCAAAATACTTTTCTGCTTCCTGTCTCGTCACGACGTCATTCTCTCACCCAACGTGAGAGGAAACCAACAACCGCCCATCACTATAGCAATCAAACCTGAGGTGACATGTTGATCCAATGAATTGAATACATTGAAAACGATTCAGAAACGATTTAGAAATGTGGCGTGGCACAATTTATTTATTAAAGTTATGCATAGCCTTCCAATTTGATCATTGTACAATATATGTGTTGAACCTTGTGACATTATTATTAGAACACCAGGCTTGGCAGAACCCAGCGGTAGCCTGAAGCCAATACACACAGCGTCTGCTGGGTGAGCTCCCCGGGTGAGAGAGAGAGAGAGGTGAGAGAGAGAGAGAGAGAGAGAGAGAGAGAGAGAGAGAGAGAGAGAGAGAGAGAGAGAGAGAGAGAGAGAGAGAGAGAGGTGAGATCAGGCAACACAAGGTATAAGTTCTCTTTCTCTCAGGGAGCTATGTTCATGCTCAGTCTCTCGTTTCTATGGCAACCGTTTTTGGGGCGGAGGGTGATGGGTCGTCCTCCAACAAAAAGTTGGAGGACACAAAAAGTTGGAGAACAACTTGTGAGTCAATACATCCTCTTTGGGGGGATAGGGGAGAACACCCCTATCTCTTATCTGGGGAAGTAGAGCGGAGAACTGCCATTTGGTCTCTCTGACCTCCGCAGGTCTCTCTGACCTTTGCTATATTTAATTATTATATTTGGCTTCGACCTCCTACGAAAAGGGAAAAAAAAAAATGCAATAAAATGTTATTAGGTCGTTTTCTGTGTATGAGATCAGAGCAAAGATAGAGAGACAAGACCGAGAGACAGAGAGACAGAAATAAATAGACGAGAGAGGGAGACAGAGACATAATTAAATAGACAGAGAGACAGTATTACATTACATTACAGTCATTTAGCAGACGCTTTTATCCAAAGCGACTTACAGTAGTGTGTTTCAACAAAGGAAGGTAAGAGAACAACTCGTCACCAGAAGTCAAAAGTGTATTTAATTTCTAACAAGTCTCCAATAACTGAACCAGTGCTCAGGTAGAAGTACAATAATTCAGGCAAAAGTGTAAGGGAAAAGGTACAATAAGTTGGCAAACAATATGAAACAATATCTAGAACAATATATACCTATCTATAATATGTAATCTACTTTTGACTGACATAATTGACGCTACGAGGAAGGATCCGGGAAGTGTGTCCTGAAGAGATGGGTTTTCAGCCTGTGGTGGAAGATGGGCAGTGACTCTGAAGAGACCCATAAGAAGAGAGAGAAGGAGTGTTACCTTCAGATAGCTGAGGTTGGCCTGCAGGTTGCGGAGGTGAGAGAGGACCTGTCTGCTGAAGGTGGAGAGGCTGCCGCCCTGCCACGTGGTGGAGAACCGCAGGTTGATGCCCAGTCTGCAGGGCGGCCTCCAGAGGCGCTCAGCTGCTGGCCTGAGCTCCCCGCCATGATGTCATCATCTGTGCTGCTCAATCGTGCGGTCCAAATGTGCGGTCAAACATTTTAAAAGGCCGAGTCATCGTTACAAGATACAAAATGTTTATTGGCAACAAGTAAATTGGAATGTTTACTCTCCATTCCCTCCCGCTGTATGAATCTCCAAAACATTACTAAAAAATAATAAATACAATAAAAATGAACACAAAAAGAACAACAGAGTGACTGATGGAGGATATGTACATGTGTTGAATTTTGCAAAAATAGTATAAAAAAGGATTTAAAGTGCCAGTAGTGCAGCAGCATCATGAATACAGTGCAGTAAATGTGATCAGTCCAGACAAGTCCAGCAAAGTATAAAAGTTTAATGTTAATGACAATGTTATGATAGTGGCAACACTCCTAGCAGTTCAGTAGGTGCACTGCCTGTGGAAAAAAAAATATCCTGGCAGTCCTTGTACAGATGCTGCGTAACCCGCGCCGGACAGTAGAGAGATGGTGCCACAAGAGATGGTGCCCAGGGTGGTTGCGGTCCTTAGTGATGGAGAGGGCCTTCTTCTGACACCTGGTCCTAAAGATCTCCTCAATGCATGGAAGTGCACACCCGATGATCTTCTCTGCCGTCCTCACGACCCTCTGGATGGTTTTCTTGTCCTGTGCAGTGGTGTTGCCGTACCACACAGTGACGCAACTCGTCAGTTCCGCTTTTACTGAGGCACCGCAGGGCATAGAGGCGCTGGTGTGCCTTCTTCAGCATGAGCTCTGTGTTATGGGTCCACACCAGGGCGTCAGAAATCTGCAGCCCCAAGAAACGGAAGCAGCTGACGACTTCTACCGGTGTCCTGGCTAGGCTGATAGTGGAGTAGGTGTCCCGGTGGCTCCTGAAGTCCACGATAAGATGTGGTGTCGTCTACAAACTTGACAATCAGATTATTGCTGTGCGTGGCAGTACAGTCATGTGTGTACAGCGAGTACAGCCGAGGACTGAGGCAGCAGCCTTGGGGTGCTCCGGTGTTGAGGACCAGAGTGGATGAGATGTTGTTCCCAATCGTCACCACTTGAGGCCTGCCCGTCAGGAAGTCCATACCGTCGCATTACCGATGAATGGCCTTGGGCGTTCCATCAGACACCCTATCAACAGAAAGTAGAGGTTTAGAATAGTTTCTAAAACATTCTAAAAAAGTATTGACAGTGATGCCACAGTTGCATATGCAGTCCGTCGGGCAACCACAGCCGCAAACAACCAGGTTGTACCTGTCGTTCTCCCTCTCCTCTTCTTGCAGTTGGTCCAGTGCATAGAGATCAAAGTGCGAGGCGGGGTAGGCCATCCCGTCCAGGGGGTCTGACTGGACGCCATTGCTCAGTCTGGAGCCCGAGCCGGAGGCCCCACCTGAGACACATGGAAGCACATACACGCACACAGTGTTTTCGGTTTCGGCCGTCTATTCGGGTTCACTGCTATTGGTGGTTTTGTCCCACTCTAGGCAGTCGTCGCTGTGCGTTGAAGAGGGCAGGGGACCCCCTGCGGCCCCCTGTGGCCTCATCTTCAGTCCCTGAAGGTGGCGGCACTCGGGGCGAATGTGGCTGCAGCCCCGGGCCACCAGCGCCGCCTCCTGGGCCAGTCTGTGGGAGAGCGGGGCCTCGTGCAGCTTGCCATTGCTGAGGCCGTCAGTGGGTGTGGCGGACCGCGCACGCCTCTCCTCCAGGGGCCTCGGCCGCGGGATGGAGGCCCCCCGCCGCCGCCTCAACTGCAGGCTGTCACGACACAGGACGATCCCCTGCAGCTCCCGCAACATCTCCTCGCATATGGACTGCTAAATGCGCACACACACACACACACACACACACACACACACACACACACACACACACACACACACACACACACACACACACACACACACACACACACACACACACACACACACACACACACACACACACACACACACACACAGGGAGAGAGGTAGATAGGTGGGAGATAGACAGAGAAAGAGAGGGAGAGAGGGGGAGAGGGAGAGAGAGGCTGGCTTAAGTGAGATGGGTGATTTGATCCTTAATGTACAGTGTTAGCTAACACTTTGTATACACAGGACAAGAAAAGGTCAATAAAATGAGTGTCTGGGATCATACACTACGTTTGCATTTGGGAAATTGGATGAATACACGCATGCTGTAGATACAGAAACATATATAACATATAGTATAGAGTTGTGCACAAAGTATTGCATTATTGCACATGCAGTAATAGTAGCTAAGAAACACTTTAAACATTTACACACAAACACAAACTGAAATTTGAAACATTGAAACAGACAACATTAACCACATAATGTGGGATTTAGAAAGTTTTGCACAGTGGACCAGTAGGAAAGACAATTATATTTTTCAAAATGATTTGCTACAATAACATGAGCAGCAGTAGACCCCTGGGACACCAATACGTCATGACAACAACTATTAAAGGACGACTTTGACATCAGCACCTTTTACCTACTCATGTCCGGCTAACTTCTACTACTTCTAAGCTTTTGTTTTGCGCTAGTTTCCTCCAGAGTTTCTGCCGGAGATGGGCGTGCTGCTTGCACGGCCCAATCATAGTTGTTTTTAGTAAAAAGACTTATAAGCGAGTCCCGTCTGGCCGTGGACGCCAGGGCAGTGCGAGAGAGAGAACGCAGATGCAAATGAGATAGCCACCTTAGTCACGGGCGTCTGCCTCATCATCCACACAAACTCCAGCACCGCCATGAAGATGGCCACCAGCAGGCAGCAGACCAGCACCACGAAGATGCCGCCGATGTTCTCCATGCCCAACCCTAGTGAGGGAGGAGAGAGAGAGAGAGAGAGAGAGAGAGAGAGAGAGAGAGAGAGAGAGAGAGAGAGAGAGAGAGAGAGAGAGAGAGAGAGAGAGAGAGAGAGAGAGAGGGGGTATGGTGAGAAACAACCCAACAACAACTACTACTACAACAACAAAAGCAACCGGATCGCCCAGAAGGAATGGGCGGCAGTAGCTCAGGAGGTAGAGCTGGTCTCCTGACAACCGGAAGGTTGCTGGTTCAATCCCCCGGCTCCTCCTCCTAGCCAAGTGTGTCAAGTGTCCCTGAGCAAGACACCTTAACTGCCCCTGGCGAGCTGGCTGTCGCCTTGCGTGGTAGACAGCGCTGTCGGTGTATGAATGTGTGTCTGAATGGTTGAACGTGAGGCCTAAATTGTGTACATTTACCAAGGAACAAAATGGAGAGAAACAAACTACATGATACTATCATGATACAATGATTACGGTGTTTCGACACTCAATGCATTCATCACTTTATGCAGTCTACCTGAAGCGGCATCCTTGAGAAAAATCCCTTAACACTACCTGCTGCTCACTGACCTGCACTTGAATTCAGTGCCAGTTGGATACTGAAGTGTCTGCTAAACCCCTGCTAAATAGTGCATAGGAAGAGAGCGGCGAGGAGAGGTTCTGGTCCACCTTTGGCCCGATGGTCCTCCTCTTTAGGGCACTTGCCCCCGTCCCACCACTTCCTCTTGAGGATTTCCAGACGGTTGTCTTCCTGCATCCTCAGGACGGCCAGGTCAAACTCATCACGGTACACCGAGCCTGTGGACGGGCAGGAGAGGCAGAAAGGCTTAGAGCTGCATCCTGAACCAAAGAAAACCACACTCCCAACACCCCTTTGTAGATCATCCCAGAGCCTATATTTCTGTATAACCCACTGATCACCAGCAAGGGTTCCAGTGATAACGTTGTTGTTTCACAAGCAGTGTTCTGGGAAGTGTTCTCTACTCAACTCAACTCTCTCTCTCTCTCTCTCATTTCCATCTGCTCTCAACGCCCCCCCAACGCCCTCTTGTGTCCCCAGGGAGACCCGCCCTGCTTCCCCGTGAGTCAGTCCATCGGTCACTGACCCACGGGGAAGCAGGGAGACCCTCCCTGCTTCCCCCTGGGTCAGTCCATCGGTCACTGACCCACGGGGAAGCAGGGAGACCCTCCCTGCTTCCCCCTGGGTCAGTCCATCGGTCACTGACCCAGGGGGAAGCAGGGAGACCCGCCCTGCTTCCCCCTGGGTCAGTCCATCGGTCACTGACCCGGAGGCATGCCGATGCCGTAGCCCTTGGTGTCCAGCAGGCCTCCGATCTGCGTCAGGTTGCAGTTCCTCTGGCGGTAGTACTCGTTCATGGTGCTCTCCAGCAGGAAGGCGTAGTTGGAGTGGAGGACTCGGACGATGCCCTCCTCCGTGCTCTTGACGAACACGCTGGGCTGCTTGGAGTGCATGAAGTTCCACATGCGCTGGTACGTCTGGTAGCGCGAGTTCTGGAGGGAGAGAGAGAGAGAGAGAGAGAGAGAGAGAGAGAGAGAGAGAGAGAGAGAGAGAGAGAGAGAGAGAGAGAGAGAGAGAGAGAGAGAGAGAGAGAGAGAAGTAGGGGTAAAATTGTGTTTACATGGTACACAATTCTGATGTTTCTGTCTATGCTGCTTTGAGTCTCAAAAGTCCCTTGTTGGTTTAGGCAATGGTAAAAGAACTGCCTTTTAAGGACTGTCATCTTCATCTTCACATTAACTCACCACCTCCGATTAAATCACATTTATAGCCCTTCTACATGTCCACATGGTGCCTGGGGGAGCGTGTTCTTTTATCACACCTGGAAAAAGGTCACGGTGGACCCGCCGTGCATGCTGCCGTACTCGATGGCCGTCTGGTCGGCCAGGTCGTCCACCGACTCGACGGGCGCCTCCATCCTCTGCACCGTCAGGAAGGCGGCCAGGTTGGCGGTGTACGACGAGATGATGATCAGCGTGAAGGCCCACCTGAAGAGAGCGGGAAGAGAGAGACGTTACCTTCTCCTCCCCCACACCCCGTTCAGTGGAGAAGGAGGGGTGGCCACAGACAGCGTTCACTCCACAGGGTTGGGTGTGTTGATCGATTGATTCTGATTGGCCAAAAATGTCTCTCTCTCTCTCTCTCTCTCTCTGATTCTCTCTGTTTCACTCTTTGTCTCCCTGTATTTCTCTGTCTGTCTGTCTCTGTCTATCGGTCTCTCTCTCTGTTCACAGGAGGTCGGTGTGTGGCCACAGACAAAATGCATTTGCACACACAGACAGATAACATAACACACACACTTCAGCGTGCGTGTGCGCGCGTGTGTGTGTGCGTCACCTTGGCCCCCTACTATAATGCCGGCTTTTTATATAGCGCTTTTATCCAAAGCGCTTTACAAGTCATGTAAAGTCCTCACATTACCCATTCATACACCGACGGCGGAGTCAGCCATGCAAGGAGACAGCCAGCAAGTCAGGAGCAGTTAGGGTTAGGGTGTCTTGCTCAAGGACACCTCGACGGCTTTTGCTAGGAGGAGCCGGGGGATCGAACCAGCAACCTTTTGGTTGTGAGACGACCGCTTTACCTCCTGAGCTATACTGCAGCCACTACTCACCACACTCCGCTGACGCAGCGGGTGGACAGGGCCCGGGGGGCGATGGTGGAGCCCTGCTGCATGAACCCTCCCACTGGGAACCAGAAGCTGTTCCCCAGGGAGTACTGGTTGATCAGCAGGTTGCAGCGGCCCTTCAGACACGGGTGGGGGTTGAACCACTCGTACGGCGTCAGCCTGCGCAGGAGAAGGAGGAGAAGAAGATAAAGATGAAGAAGAAGAGGAAGATGAACGCCCCAAACTGGCGGCGTGGGTGGAGGAGGGGTTGGTGGAGAGGGTGAGTGATGGAAGGAAAAGAGAATTGTGTTTTTATTTTTTGATTGAGCACAAGGAGGGAACAGAAGAAGCTAAAAATTAAGTGTTGGCGAGACAAAAGTGTCACAGGGAAAGTGAGAGAGACAGAGAGAGAGAGAGACAGAGGAAGAGGAAAAAAAGATAGTGAAAGAGAGAGAGACAGAGAGAGAGAAAGAGCGAGAGAGAGCGAGAGCGAGAGCGAGAGCGAGAGCGAGAGCGAGAGCGAGAGAGAGAGAGGCAGTGGGGGCGGGGGGGATGGGGGATGGGGGAACCAAGGAGACGGCACAAAGTCACCTTGGCTCTCGCTGCTGCTCGGTCCCCGTGAGCCATCTCCATACTCAGAGTGAGTGAAGGCTCACTGATTGGCAGAATCCAATAGATCAGAGCTATAAGGCATGAGTCATTCTGACACATGGGAGGGGAAGGAAGGTGAGGCTGAGCTCCTCCACCACCGCCGACCAACAATTCAATCCACTGATGTTAAAAAGCAAACCCCCGCGAAACGACTCGCACTTAGCACAATTACATGACATGGCTGACCGATGACACGTATAAGAACTCAGAACACAGCTTTATTTTTATTTTTTATTACTGTATCCGTCGTTAAGTCTTTTCTTCATTTGATTTCTTTCCTTTGCTCTTTATCTGTCTATATCCCTTCACACTCTCTCTCTCCGTAACCCTCTCTCCCTATTCCCCCCCCACCCCGCCCCCCCCCCACAGACACACACACACGTCTCTTTTATACATACTTTTTGGTTAAACCTCCGTTTATCCAACGAGAGAACACAACTGAACTTTGGAATCTCGATATATCGGTTTGTACACTGTGTGTGTGTGTGTGTGTGTGTGTGTGTGTGTGTGTGTGTGTGTGTGTGTGTGTGTGTGTACGTGTACGTGTGTGTGTCGCCACCGCTACCTGGCGACCAGGAAGAGGACACAGCTGACGGCGAGGTAGGCCAGCAGCATGAAGAGCCAGACCCCGGGGGAAAAGGGATCCAGGAAGGAGAAGTAGCCCGGCCTGCGGCCCTGAAACACACGGGAGAAACAACAACAGCAACAACAACAGTGAGAGACGTCGTGTTGGGACGCTGGACAGAGGGCCTCTGCTGCAGAAAACCCATATCTACAGGTGCTACCATAGCTGATGTTAGCCTGTGGTACAAGGGTTAGGGTGAGGGTTGACACCAAATAACACCATCTATTAACAGCAGTGGAAGCTCGTCCATTGAAGAAAGGGAGGACCATCCTCCATAAGATTTCAGATAAAAAATAAACTTGCAAGAGAAAAAATAAAATTTAGAGTTATCTGTGAAAATACATATCAGTTACTATTTTAACACTTTGAAGGCACAACAATCGTGTCCCCGTGTCAAAATACCAACAGCATTTCCCAAGCTCCCCATTGAAGTCCCCATCACCATCAAACTTCACCAAGTTTCACCAATAGCACCTTCGAGGAATATACGAGAGCCCGTTATGACCTCCGTAAGACCATCGTCACTGCGGGAGTATGGAAGAGTGGAAGATAAATTCAAGAGCCACGATGCGAGAGGTATGTGGCAGGGGCTGCAGACGATAACGAACTTCAGAGGGAGAACCAGTTGTGTAGAGAACTCCTCTACCTCCCTCCCAGGAGAGCTAAATACTTTTTTTACTCGGTTCGACGTAAACGGCAGCCCGCCGAAGCCAGCGCCGCCTGAGGAGACCAGCCTGCTGAGCATCTCGGAGGCGGATGTACGCCGCACCTTCAAGCGGCTGAACATCCGTAAGGCGGCAGGCCCCGACGACATCCCGGGCCGCGTCCTCAGAGCATTCGCAGACCAGTTGGCAGGAGTCTTTGCAGACACCTTCAACCTCTCCCTGTCCCTGGCTGTTGTCCCTGTGGTCTTCAAGATGTCCACCGTGCCTGTCCCTAAACAACCCAAGGTAACATGCCTGAATGACTATAGACCTGTAGCCCTCACCTCGATTATTAGCAAATGCTTCGAGAGGTTGGTCAAGGACTTTATTTGCTCCGTGTTACCTGCCGCGCTGGACCCATGGCAATTTGCATATCGTCAAAATAGATCCACGGACGACGCAATTGCTATGGCCCTCCACACTGCCCTTTCCCACCAGGAGGGAAAGAACTGTTATGTGCGAATGCTGTTTGTGGACTACAGCTCAGCGTTCAACACAATAGTTCCTGCAAAGCTCGACACCAAGCTTAGAGGTAGCTGGATACTGGACCTCCTGTCGGACCGCCGCCAGGTGGTGAGGATGGGCAGCACCACATCAGAGCCACTGACCCTCAACACGGGAGCCCCCCCTCTACACCCACGACTGCATGGCTATGCACAGCTCCAATGTCATTGTTAAATTTGCTGACGACACGACAGTGATGGGCCTGATTGCCGGCGACAACGAGACTACCTACAGGGAGGAGGTCGGATCGCTGGAGCAGTGGTGCCAGGAGAACAGCCTCGCCCTCAACGTCAAGAAGACCAAGGAGCTGATCGTGGACTTCAGGAAGCAGAGGGGAGAGCACAGCCCTATCTCCATCGACGGTGTTGCAGTAGAGAGGGTCAGCAGCTTCAAGTTCCTCAGCGTGCATATCTCCGAGGACCTCACATGGTCCACGCACACCACACACGTGGTGAAAAGGGCCCAACAACGCCTGTATTTCCTCAGGCGTCTGAAGAAATTCAGCATGGGCCCCCGCATCCTGAGAACATTCTATAACGGCACCATCGAGAGTGTTCTTACAGGGTGTATCACCGCCTGGTACGGGAACTGCACCGCACTCGAGCGCAGAGCGCTTCAAAGGGTGGTGCGGACGGCCCAGTATATGGTTGGAGGTGAGCTCCCCTCCCTCCTGGATATATACAGTCAGCGGTGCGTGGCCAAGGCCAAACGAATCATAAAAGACATTGCCCACCCCAGCCACGAACTGTACTCACTGTTACCGTCAGGCAGGCGATACCACAGTATCAAGTGCTGTACAAATAGGCCTCGAGATAGCTTCCACAGTCAGGCCATCAGGCTGCTGAACAAGGGCGTTTAGCATATAACAATGTATATTTTATTACATTGATTTATATATACATATTGCTCTTTTCTGCGCCGATATTTAGCATTTTATAAATTGCATTTTTATTTTTTAACTTTATTCTATTTTTATTCTATTTTTATCTTATTTTTATAACTGCTGTCTGTCGTCGGGTATTGCACATAATATTTTCACATCACTGCTTTATACTTGTGTAAACTGTGATAAGACAATAAACTTGACTTGACTTCCTTCCTCCCCTACTTTGACAACCACAGGCCGCCACTGATTTACAGTAACGCCAGTAGTGAACAGCATGCCAATAAGAAATCTGTACGACAACTCAATATGGCCCCCCCCCCCCGTTGGACTTCACGTTGGACTTTACCCCCGTCCCCCCGTCGGACGGTGATAGTGGGGGGTTGCCAGTCTCTAGCACTGTTATTTTGGGGGTCGCAGGGCTGAAAAGTTTAGGAACCCCTGCCTTAGAGCAGTGGTTCCCAACCTTTTTTGTCTTGTGTACCCCTTGAGCTGGTAGCCATTCTATTAAGTACCCCCTCACTCATTTGGATGATTTGCCTTACATTTTCTCTTATATTAAACCTTTTGTAATTGTATTTAACCAAACTACTCATTAAATAAATGAAAATCACTTTTATAACTCACCCTTAATACAAATGAATTTAAACTGACACTTAAAAATAAAATAATACTCACTTCTAGCAGTTTCAAAGATTCAAAGGTTTTATTGTCATATGCACATGAATAAGGCGCATGCATATGAGGCTCCGCCCACAACTCAACGTAGAATAGAATAGTGCAATAGAAACAACAACAATAACAGTAGTATAAACTGTGCAAACAGTGCAAGTACAAGAACAGCAGCAACAACAACAGCAACCACACTAGAACAAAACAAGATAAAATAGAATACAATAAAATATAATATAATAATATATATAGATATGTAGATATTCAACCTATTTTATTAATTCACTAGAGCTTTTAATGAGACACTTGAGCTTGCTTATCTTTCATAAGCTTTGATAGTTGTGGGGGCAGTGTGGCCACAGCCGTCACTAGGCTGCTCTCCACATTCAGTCTGTTGCTCTGCTTGGTTTGGATGTGAGTCAGGGCCGAGAAGGTAACTTCACACATATAGGTAGATCCAAAAGGCAAGAGTTCATTCAATGCACATTTCCCCAGCTCTGGATACTCCTTTGCAACATCACACCAAAACTCTGTCAGTGACTTTTCAGCATATGCCATCTTTTGCCCACGATCAGAGAACACATCCACCAGGTTTTCCTGCAGTCTGGCAGGAAGGCTACTGCTGCTCTCAGTCACTCTGAATGGGTTCCTCACCCAGTCCAGCTGTTCTGACTTTTTTCTGCTTGTTTTCAGCATTAGTAGTGGCAAGATAGCCATCAAGCAGTGGGAAACAGCTTATATCCCCTTTGTTGCATTTCGTCTCCCATATGTTGACTTTATTTATGAATCCATTCACTCTGTCATACATGTTAAGGATATGCGAGTCCTTGTGTTGAAGTGAGAGGTTAAGCTCATTAAGCTTTGAGAAGACATCGGCAAGATATGCCAGCCGTGCAACATGAAAACCTGAAAACCTGAAAAACCACTGCGAGAGGATGAGAGTGCTGTATCAGGAAAGCAGACACCTCAGTGCGAAGTTCAAACAGCCTGGACAGTGTTTTGCCACGCGACAACCAGCGGACGTCTGTGTGAGGCAGTAGCTGCCCATGCTCTGCCCCGCTGTCTTGACACAGAGTTTGAAATAGTCGGTGATTCGTAGGTCTAGACTGAATGAAATTAATCACCTTAACTGCGTCATCCATGACCGCACTTAACTCGGGGCTCATCCTTTTACTGGCGAGAGCCTCCCGGTGGATAATGCAGTGATTCCACTTAATTTCGGGGTTTACCTTCATCACACGTCCATGCAACCCACGCACTTTCCCCGTCATCACAGCTGCGCCGTCGGTACAGATGTGACTGCAGGATTTCCACTCAAGATTGTTTTCTTTGAAAAAGCTGTAAATCACCTGAAATATTTCTTTGCCAGTTGTCTGTCCTGTTAGCTTCTTGCAAAACAAAATATGCTCATGTATGTCAGACTGAGCCTCCCCACTCACATCCGTCATTTCATCCAACTGTAGAGCGAACTGACCGGCTCTTTTCATTTGATTCACTACCTGTCCAACCATATTAGCGGACATGTCATCGATCCTGCGGCAGATTGTGTTGTTCGATAATGGAACGGTTTTCAGCACTTCTGCTGCTTTCTGGTTCAGCATAGTTTCAGCCAAAATGATCGCGGCAGGGAGAAACAGATCTTCTGCAATTGAATGTGTCACAGCATAGGATGCCTCCATTGCTTTGCTCGACACACTTGCCGCTTTCTTTAATGTAGTCTGACATGACTTGAATTCGGACAGTTTTCGTTTGAAAAAGTCCTCTGTTTTACCGACATTCCCGGCTTGTTTGGTGCTCTGGTGCCGCTGCAGGTGGGCTGATGGCTTCATTGAATTATTTGCCAACACTGTGGCTGCGGTGGAACATCAGATGTACAAGTAAATCCATAAACAATGTATTTGTCAGTGAACTGCCGGTGTTTGGTCTTGTCCACTTTTTTTTTCTTTTCACTGGGCCCACCCGGTTTCTCAGCGACGGTACAGTTATTAGTGCGTTTAACGCTGCCCAACCATGCATCCATTTCCCAGAGTTATGAGCACCCGTCTCACAGACCGCATCGCAGGTTTCATTTTGCGGTTTCATTACGTGGGTCTTAGATTGCTAAGCATTGCTAAAATGTGTTACATTTTTTTAAATAATAATAATATATATATAGATTATAAATAAATTGCAATCCCTAATCTTTCTACGTACCCCCTGCAATCCCATCACGTACCCCTGGGAGTCTGCGTACCCCCGGTTGGGAATCACTGCCTTAGAGTATATTACACCACAAGAACAGCGCCACGAGTCCATACATCTCATTTAGCTAGGCTATAGATTTGCATTCTGTTTCAGGTTGTCTGTTTACTCCCAGAAGAGTAGGAGTCAAATAACCGACTCAAACGTTATCCCTACTGTTGATTTATTTCACCCAAGCGCAGAACATTGGTTGTCCAGAATAGAGGGGAGGAGGGGAGGGGCACATATGTCTGTGCTGTGCTGGAAGCATGGGGCGAGTTATGGGTGGTAATCTGAATGTTTGGATTGGTAGCCCGTGTTAGTGTGGACTAAGTGGCTAAAACAGGGTTGGCAGCCAGTAGGCCAGTGGGGATCTAGGGGTTAATGACTAATGTTTCATTATCCTGCACCAACAGCCACTTTCCTCAAAATGAACAATTACTAATGAAATAGAACCAGGCACTAAAGTGATTGTACCACGTGTGTGTGTGTGTGTGCTTGTGGACGTGTGCATGCCAGTGGTGAAGCGCCAGGGCCTTCAAGGTATTCAGAGAAGACCCTGGAACTCTCAGACGAATAATTGTATTAATAAAATGTAATACAATTGAATACAATTTAATTACAATGAATAAATGAGAATCGTATCTGTGTTGTTGATCTGTTATATTACAGTGTTACGTTGATTTGTTTGTCTTTCTCGGTCCACAACGCATTTGAGTGGTTTTGTTTTGCAACCAATCAGATATTTTTCTGGGTTGCTGGGAAGCATATCCTTCAACCAAAGTACTCTCCTTTGACTGAATGAGAGCGTACGTTTGGATTGACAATTTGATCAACCAATCATATAGTGATTTGTAGACAATGGGCGTATTCTTTCAGAAGTCCCCACAGGTCCATAGTGCACTAGAAGGTATACTGGCTCGAGCGTAGTGCTACGTTGGTTTTTCCTACGTAGGTTTTTTACGTCGAAATGGCAACAGGTGAAGACGAGGTTGTTGCGGAATTGTTGTTAGTAACCTTTTCAAGACGACCATTCAGTGAAAAGATGGACATTATAAAAACGTTTTATAAACTTAAAAACTATTATAAAAACTTAAATTATAAAAACTGCCATAGCTATTGAAAGGCAACTTATTTTGGATCTGAAAAGCAGTGATCAGCTTTATGACCGGGTTATCGATCCATCCAGAAGGACAGAAGAATGGATTTGGTCTTTAAGTGAACATCATTGGTGAGTGAGACTCATTTGTCTTTGCTGGTTTTGTCTCAGTGTTGCGTCTCGTTGAGCTGGTTGTTGCATTTTGTTTCCACACACTTGTTGACTGATTAGTTAATGGCTGTCTTGAGTTTGTTAAGCATGGAAGGTCCAGTTGTGATAGACATGGTTCGCCACTGGTGCATGCGTGTGCATGTGTGTGTGTGTGCTTGTGGACGTGTGCATGCGTGTGTGCATGTGTGTGTGTGTGCTTGTGGACGTGTGCATGCGTGTGTGTGTGTGTGTGTGTATGGGCCTCGTTGCATATTTGTAGGATTGCACTTTTCTATATGGCCTTATTCAACAAGCTGAAAAATGTACAAACAAATGTCTTCCAGCACAGCCAGTAGCTACCACACAACACAGCAAACCACACAACATTTAAAATGTCTGTCTGATAGCGGACCAATACACGTATTAAGAAGTAAACAAACAGCAGAGAGGAGAGGGGGCAGCACGCCTGTTGCCATGGTAACCCTGATGTTGTTACGATGACAAGCAGTACCGATACTCCACTGCAATGCGGAAGCCATGTCTCTATTCCATAGGAGATGTGTACAAGAAGAGCAGACCTACAGAGGAAGGAACGGAGAGGAAATATTACAAGAACCCAACTTTTCATCAAATAAACCAAATGATCTTGGGCCTTTATCCTGATAAACGAAGCCACGATGGGCTTGCTACAGAGATGAAAGTCCACACACAGCCCTGTAATGAGTTCCCTATTAGTCTAAGTGAGTAAAACAGGAGGCTGTGGCGGAAACGACAACAGAGAGTCAGCCCTGTTATTACCGGGATCCAAACCAGCCTGCTTATCCGAACGACACCCGGATTATACGCGTAAACAGATGGCGATAACTATCAGAAAATCCATCTGGAGCACTGCGGAGCGCTGTGGACACACAACGCATATCCAATAGTTTGATCACGGAGAGCCGGTAGGACGGTTAATGACTTTGCACGACTCCCCGGGACGCCACCGGTACAGCGTAGAGCGAGCGGCGTATGTGCTGACATGGTCAGACAATGCCTGCCCTCTCCTTAGGGGTCGCCAAGGTGCCATTAAGAATACACAGTGTGACACCGGCACGCCAAACACAACAGATGGAGGAAGAGACAAGCTGATCTGATGGGAGAGAGAGAGAGAGAGAGAGAGAGAGAGAGAGAGAGAGAGAGAGAGAGAGAGAGAGAGAGAGAGAGAGAGAGAGAGAGAGAGCGAGAGCGAGAGAGATGATGCAATAGAGAGAGAGAGAGAGAATGAGAATGAGAGAAAGAGGAAGCAGGGGGGGAGAGAGAGGAGGAGACAGACAGAGAGAGGAGATGGAGAAAGAGACAAAGGAAGAGAGAGAGAGAATGAGAGAGAGTAAATCATTCAAACGTAATGTTTACTTATATGTGACTGCACCGTTATATGTCACTGTGACTCCCAGGAAACAAATTAAAACCTGTGTCAAACAGTGCAGCTACAAGAGCAAAAAGAATGGAAAAAAAAGACAAATGTCAAATGTTTTCACGGTTTTGGTTTTGTCTAGTTCACAGACTGACTCACACTGTGCAATCACAGTGCCGTGTGCTTGGATAACACAGGCAATGTTTGTGTATTGGCTCACACACAGAGAGAGAGAGAGAGAGAGAGAGAGAGAGAGAGAGAGAGAGAGAGAGAGAGAGAGAGAGAGAGAGAGGAGAGAGAGAGAGAGAGAGAGAGAGAGGAGAGAGAGAGAGAGAGAGAGAGAGAGAGAGAGGAGAGAGAGAGAGAGAGAGAGAGAGACTTGTTGGCCGTATACTGTAATCTCATCACTCTGGCTTCCTTTCTCTCTTACACACACACACACAGACACATGCACGCACGCACGCACTACGCACACTAGAAATACGGCCACTAATCGAAGAAATAACCTGGCAAACATCACGTTCTGTCACTTCTTCCTGACGTCCTCCTGACCTCTGCAGCTCAAAGGTTTTGGACGGCGAGTGTCTTTAAAAATAAAAGCTCTGAAGACGCATGCGAAGATTCATGTGCAACTCTGTGGACACTGAGTGGCTTTGCAAGAGGAATGAAATCTCAGAGGAATGAAATAAAGAAGATAAAGAAGTGGGTGAGAGAAGAAAGTAAGGGAAGGGGAAAGAGACGATAAGACAAGAAAAAAGGAAAGCCAGGAGAAGAGAGGAGGAAACGGACAGTGTTTGCAGGTAATTAATACCCAGCAGGTGGCCTTGTTTTACTGTAGTTGCCCTTCTTATTGATCAAACTAACTAAAATAAATAAACAGCAGGTCTCTTGTGGAACACACCGTGTCTCAGATCAATAGCCACTGGATGAGAACAAAACAAAGCGAAGTCATACCGATTCCAAATGCTGTTCCAACTGTTGAGGGCCTGCTGAGCGACAGCCTGAACCCAGAACTGAGAACTTAGAGCGAAGAGAGACACGCTGAAAATAGTCTGAAAGACTAGCAAGAGGGGAAACCATGCTGCAACAGAGAGGAAAGAACATTTGACTTTGCTGTTGACCCTTTCTCTTCATGCTGTTCTAAAGCGTCCTACTTTCTCTGTTTGTGTGGATTTTCCCCCCATTTTTCTTAACTGGTCTATAAAAGAAAGCTCCAAACCTTGCTGATTCTCTCTCCTCTGACTGTGCCCGGTCCTGGTGGGACCAGTCAGCACATGGTGCTCAAGACTAGGGGAAGATTTAAGGACACATGGCGGGAAAGAGCAGGAAACGAACAGGGCAGTTTTATGGAAAAGATTATGGAGGACCGCTGGGAAGAAGAGGAGAGGAGACAAAGGAAGGATGAAAGAGAAACGGGAACACCTGGAGGGGAGGAGGGATGAGGGAAGATTACATCAAGGGGGAGGGGATGGATGGAGGCTGAGAGGTAGAAACGAGAGGAGTTTACAGTGGGATTTAGATCAGGTCTAAGAACAGGTCTTCAACTTTTCTCAGCCCAGGGACCCCTTGGTGGACTGTGAAAAGGAGCAGGGATCCCCTATAGATACGGATTTAATAAAATGCTGTTGCATTTTATCCCAGACCTACAGGCCTAATAATATGATGTATAATGCCATATTAACCTATTCATCTATCCAGCAATATATCCATGTAGACATAATTAAAATGTATCAAATGTATTTGGCTTCAGCAGCATATCTCAGTGGAATGACTGAGCCTGGTGAGTGGCACATAGCTTGTCTATTGGGGACGCTCTGATCGATTGGCCACTGATCATTATCTGCCTTAACCAATCGAACGGAGCTCTCAAAACAGAGAGATCTGATCAGATGACTTTTCTTGGTGCGCTGCAAAAAAAATGTGTGTGTGTGTGAAGCAGAAATGCCGGCAGCACTGCCGAAAGCTACCGGTAAATATAGATTGATCATATTTGGCTCCTAGATCGTTTATTTTATTTTGGGTGGGTATGATTGCTCAAAGATGTGTGCTTTATCTCGTTGTGCCACTTCACATTGCCGCTTTTAATAGTCGCCACGGAACAAATGAGAGTACTGGGTTTGAACCGCCCGTGGGAGTTTAGTAGGAGTTTTCGCTGTCAACCTTTCTGTTTAACACTCGTGAATTTGAATTTTCTCCGACGTTCTGTGTGTGTGCTGTGTGTGTGTGTGTGTGTGTGTGTGTGTGTGTGTGTGTGTGTGTGTGTGTGTGTACTATGTGATCGGCAATCAGAGATCGGTATCAGCCGATTCTGAATCTGGCGATCGGCGATCCCCGATCAGGGGGGGTGGGGGGGAGATGGAGGAGGCATATTTCACACCACATCGAGGGCTGAGCCCAAAGGTAGGTAGCTGTGGTCCAGGGGATCCTCCTCAGAGAAAAGCCCCCATTTGAACACATTGATAAGGTTGATCAAAGGATTCAAGGTGTGTGTGTGTGTGTGTGTGTGTGTGTGTGTGTGTGTGTGTGTGTGTCACTCACCAGGTGGACTCGGTACATGATACTGATGCCCAGGGTCATGAAAGGCTTGGAGAAGTCGATGACTTTCTCCCGCTCCGCCGTGATGGTCAGACCGGCCACGGCCAGGTCCGCTTTCTGGACCACAGAGGAGGAGGAGGAGGAGGAGGAGGAAGAGGAGGAGGAGAGAATAACGAGGACATTGGAAGTTAGGGACATTATGGTACACATACACACGTGACATTATAAATAATTGGAGTGATTGAAAATGGAGATGACATCGGACATAACTACTGCACACTGCACCCGAATATCGTACAATTGTACCTCACAACCACTTTATCTGAAAACACTACTTGCAAGGAGAGATAGAGAGAGAGAGAGAGAGAGAGAGAGAGAGAGAGAGAGAGAGAGAGAGAGAGAGAGAGAGAGAGAGAGAGAGAGAGAGAGAGAGAGAGAGAGAGAGAGAGAGAGAATCACACTAGGGCACCCGAAAGCTAGCAATTGTGCGAGGCCAAGGGCACACTGTCAAGACAAATCGCTTGACAAAGCACCTATTCACACACTGAAACACACCCACACACACACTCACTGCAAAACACACATACACACTGAAACACACACATTGCAGCACACATACACATACAGACCCACACTACACACTGACACACAGACCTTGCAACACAAAACAAAGAGCATTCGCAAGGGATTCTTCATCTCCCAGAGGAGCAAGGAGGGAAGGCAAAAACACATTGCTCTCTGTCCTCTGCCTGATAACTAGGAGTATTGGAGGTGTGTGTGTGTGTGTGGGGGGGGGGGACTGTTTGCAGCACTGCAGAAGCCCCACCATGAGGTATCCTCTACTGCCGTTACCACTCCATCTCCACAAACAGGGAATGGCAAGAGAGGAGGGGGAGGAGAGGGCGTGAGGAGAGACAGAGAGGCAGACAGACAGAGAGGCAGACGGGATAGAGGGAGACAGAGTCAGTGTGAGAAACACGAGGGACACAAAGGGGTGAAGAGAGAAGGGTGCGGGCGTGTGCGCTGCTCAGGTGGAGCGCTGGTTGGTGTTTAGGTGATCCGATGCCGAGTGTAGGTCGGCAGTAGCTCAGTCTGTTGGGAACGACAGAGTGTCTGGAAATGGACCAAGTACAGAGTGAGAACTGGCACTTGGAAAAAAGGTGCCAGTTCGCCTCCTGGGCACTGCCAAGGTGCCCTTCAGCAAGGCACTAGACCCCTACACTGCTCCCTGGGCGCTGTATATACAATAGCTGCCCACTGCTCCAATCCAATACTAGGATGGGTTCAATTCAGAAAAACACATTTCACTGTGTGTGTACATGTATGTGACCAATAAAGAGGATTCAATTCTTCAGATTTAAGATTTAAGACTTCTTTCTGTACTTTCTGTACTCATATTTTATTTATTGCTATTATTTTTTTTATAATTATATGTATATTTTTTGTTATTATTATTATTATTAGGTTTTATATTTATTTAGCCTTTACCCTTTATGATTATTAAATGGGAAGTAGCGGTAGGGGGTGATGTTCTTACTGTGTTTAGCAACAAGACCGCATACTATAATTTATTCAGCGAAATTCATGATCATTTGATTAAATGCATCTAGTGTACCTGCACACCTTTTGTAAACAATAACACAATAAATAAATATAAAAACACAAGGTGAGCCTGGGGCGATGGAGGGAGGTAGAGAGTGGTAGTGGTGGTTGATGGAGGGAGGTAGAGAGTGGTAGTGGTGGTCGATGGAGGGAGGTAGAGAGTGGTAGTGGTGGTTGATGGAGGGAGGTAGAGAGTGGTAGTGGTGGTCGATGGAGGGAGGTAGAGAGTGGTAGTGGTGGGCGATGGAGGGAGGTAGAGAGTGGTAGTGGTGGTCGATGGAGGGAGGTAGAGTGGTAGTGGTGGTCGATGGAGGGAGGTAGAGAGTGGTAGTGGTGGTCGATGGAGGGAGGTAGAGAGTGGTAGTGGTGGTTGATGGAGGGAGGTAGAGAGGGTAGTGGTGGTGATGGAGGGAGGTAGAGAGTGGTAGTAGTGGTTGATGGAGGGAGGTATAGAGCGGTAGTGGTGGTTGATGGAGGGAGTTAGAGAGCGGTAGTAGTGGTTGATGGAGGGAGGTAGAGAGTGGTAGTGGTGGTTGATGGAGGGAGGTAGAGAGTGGTAGTGGTGGTCGATGGAGGGAGGTAGAGAGTGGTAGTGGTGGTTGATGGAGGGAGGTAGAGAGTGGTAGTGGTGGTCGATGGAGGGAGGTAGAGAGTGGTAGTGGTGGTTGATGGAGGGAGGTAGAGAGTGGTAGTGGTGGTCGATGGAGGGAGGTAGAGAGTGGTAGTGGTGGTCGATGGAGGGAGGTAGAGAGTGGTAGTGGTGGTCGATGGAGGGAGGTAGAGAGCGGTAGTGGTGGTCGATGGAGGGAGGTAGAGAGGGTAGTGGTGGTCGATGGAGGGAGGTAGAGAGTGGTAGTGGTGGTCGATGGAGGGAGGTAGAGAGCGGTAGTGGTGGTCGATGGAGGGAGGTAGAGAGTGGTAGTGGTGGTCGATGGAGGGAGGTAGAGAGTGGTAGTGGTGGTCGATGGAGGGAGGTAGAGAGTGGTAGTGGTGGTCGATGGAGGGAGGTAGAGAGTGGTAGTGGTGGTCGATGGAGGGAGGTAGAGAGTGGTAGTGGTGGTTGATGGAGGGAGGTAGAGAGTGGTAGTGGTGGTCGATGGAGGGAGGTAGAGAGTGGTAGTGGTGGTCGATGGAGGGAGGTAGAGAGTGGTAGTGGTGGTCGATGGAGGGAGGTAGAGAGTGGTAGTGGTGGTCGATGGAGGGAGGTAGAGAGTGGTAGTGGTGGTCGATGGAGGGAGGTAGAGAGTGGTAGTGGTGGTCGATGGAGGGAGGTAGAGAGTGGTAGTGGTGGTCGATGGAGGGAGGTAGAGAGTGGTAGTGGTGGTCGATGGAGGGAGGTAGAGAGTGGTAGTGGTGGTCGATGGAGGGAGGTAGAGAGTGGTAGTGGTGGTCGATGGAGGGAGGTAGAGAGTGGTAGTGGTGGTCGATGGAGGGAGGTAGAGAGTGGTAGTGGTGGTCGATGGAGGGAGGTAGAGAGTGGTAGTGGTGGTCGATGGAGGGAGGTAGAGAGTGGTAGTGGTGGTCGATGGAGGGAGGTAGAGAGTGGTAGTGGTGGTCGATGGAGGGAGGTAGAGAGTGGTAGTGGTGGTCGATGGAGGGAGGTAGAGAGTGGTAGTGGTGGTCGATGGAGGGAGGTAGAGAGTGGTAGTGGTGGTCGATGGAGGGAGGTAGAGAGTGGTAGTGGTGGTCGATGGAGGGAGGTAGAGAGTGGTAGTGGTGGTCGATGGAGGGAGGTAGAGAGTGGTAGTGGTGGTTGATGGAGGGAGGTAGAGAGTGGTAGTGGTGGTCGATGGAGGGAGGTAGAGAGTGGTAGTGGTGGTCGATGGAGGGAGGTAGAGAGTGGTAGTGGTGGTTGATGGAGGGAGGTAGAGAGTGGTAGTGGTGGTCGATGGAGGGAGGTAGAGAGTGGTAGTGGTGGTTGATGGAGGGAGGTAGAGAGTGGTAGTGGTGGTCGATGGAGGGAGGTAGAGAGTGGTAGTGGTGGTTGATGGAGGGAGGTAGAGAGTGGTAGTGGTGGTTGATGGAGGGAGGTAGAGAGTGGTAGTGGTGGTCGATGGAGGGAGGTAGAGAGTGGTAGTGGTGGTTGATGGAGGGAGGTAGAGAGTGGTAGTGGTGGTCGATGGAGGGAGGTAGAGAGTGGTAGTGGTGGTCGATGGAGGGAGGTAGAGAGTGGTAGTGGTGGTCGATGGAGGGAGGTAGAGAGTGGTAGTGGTGGTCGATGGAGGGAGGTAGAGAGTGGTAGTGGTGGTCGATGGAGGGAGGTAGAGAGTGGTAGTGGTGGTCGATGGAGGGAGGTAGAGAGTGGTAGTGGTGGTCGATGGAGGGAGGTAGAGAGTGGTAGTGGTGGTCGATGGAGGGAGGTAGAGAGTGGTAGTGGTGGTCGATGGAGGGAGGTAGAGAGTGGTAGTGGTGGTCGATGGAGGGAGGTAGAGAGTGGTAGTGGTGGTCGATGGAGGGAGGTAGAGAGTGGTAGTGGTGGTCGATGGAGGGAGGTAGAGAGTGGTAGTGGTGGTCGATGGAGGGAGGTAGAGAGTGGTAGTGGTGGTCGATGGAGGGAGGTAGAGAGTGGTAGTGGTGGTCGATGGAGGGAGGTAGAGAGTGGTAGTGGTGGTCGATGGAGGGAGGTAGAGAGTGGTAGTGGTGGTCGATGGAGGGAGGTAGAGAGTGGTAGTGGTGGTTGATGGAGGGAGGTAGAGAGTGGTAGTGGTGGTCGATGGAGGGAGGTAGAGAGTGGTAGTGGTGGTTGATGGAGGGAGGTAGAGAGTGGTAGTGGTGGTTGATGGAGGGAGGTAGAGAGTGGTAGTGGTGGTCGATGGAGGGAGGTAGAGAGTGGTAGTGGTGGTTGATGGAGGGAGGTAGAGAGTGGTAGTGGTGGTTGATGGAGGGAGGTAGAGAGTGGTAGTGGTGGTCGATGGAGGGAGGTAGAGAGTGGTAGTGGTGGTCGATGGAGGGAGGTAGAGAGTGGTAGTGGTGGTCGATGGAGGGAGGTAGAGAGTGGTAGTGGTGGTCGATGGAGGGAGGTAGAGAGTGGTAGTGGTGGTCGATGGAGGGAGGTAGAGAGTGGTAGTGGTGGTCGATGGAGGGAGGTAGAGAGTGGTAGTGGTGGTCGATGGAGGGAGGTAGAGAGTGGTAGTGGTGGTCGATGGAGGGAGGTAGAGAGTGGTAGTGGTGGTCGATGGAGGGAGGTAGAGAGTGGTAGTGGTGGTCGATGGAGGGAGGTAGAGAGTGGTAGTGGTGGTCGATGGAGGGAGGTAGAGAGTGGTAGTGGTGGTTGATGGAGGGAGGTAGAGAGTGGTAGTGGTGGTCGATGGAGGGAGGTAGAGAGTGGTAGTGGTGGTCGATGGAGGGAGGTAGAGAGTGGTAGTGGTGGTCGATGGAGGGAGGTAGAGAGTGGTAGTGGTGGTCGATGGAGGGAGTTAGAGAGTGGTAGTGGTGGTCGATGGAGGGAGGTAGAGAGTGGTAGTGGTGGTCGATGGAGGGAGGTAGAGAGTGGTAGTGGTGGTTGGTGTAACCAAGACTCCTGTTTCAATCGCTTGAGTTTAGTTTTTTTGGACATATTTTCATTAAAAAATTCAAAACCTTTATTTCAAAACTCCAATTGAGGTTTCCCTCATTAACAATGACGTTGAGTTACAGACGAGTCTTAAATAAATCGGACAAAGCACAGATGGTAAACAGTTACATGGCAGTTAAATGCCTTTAACGTCGCTACATGTAGGTTTATCAACACATTTACTAATGTAGCAGGCGCTGAGCACACCTGACAATAATTACAAAAAAGGAGAAAAAAAAACCATGATTCATGTAATTGACTTCATAACTCTGTGTGAATATCCACAGTTAACTACTTGGTTGGTGGTTTCTGAACACAAACACGAATAAAACACACTTACTGTAGCATAGCATGTTGAGCTACGTCTCTACTGAAATGCAACACGCGAAGCTGTGACACACATGGAATGGACTGCATTTATAAAGCGCTTTTCTAACCAGTGCAGTCACTCAAAGCGCTTTAAAAGTCAAGCCTCACACTCACACATTCATACACACATTCCGCCACGAACGGCAGAGTCAGCCATGCAAGGTGGCCGCCAGCGGTTAGGGTTAGGGTGTCTATTTATATTGTTGGGTTGTTGTGGAGGTGTGTTCGCGGACATCTGTGTGTGTGTGCATCTATAAAGGTATGTGTGTGTGTGCATCTATAAAGGTATCTGTGTGTGGACATCTGTGTGTGTATCTATAAATACATACTGTATGTGTGTGTGTGTGTGTGTGTGTGTGTGTGTGTGTGTGTGTGTGTGTGTGTGTGTGTGTGTGTGTGTGTGTGTGTGTGTGGTGGGCGGTACATGTACGTGTAATGGGTCACTCATGAGGCAATCAATCAAGAGGGGTGGATGCATCCCGCATTCTGAAACCCTGATGGTCAAATGTGTGTTCTCACACACGGTCAAACCTCTTAGAGGACGGGTGGTGCTTCAGGCAGGACTCTGGCATGGATTATGAGGATGGGGCGTTTAGCCTTCACCTGGTCTGGCTGAGGGGAGGAAGGCTGTGGGGATAAGCCTGCCCATGGCCGACTATTTCAGTCAGAATTCTCCTCCCAAATCTGCTATCTGCATGCTACCGTATTTTTTAAGTCCCTGTCGCTAAGTGAAACATTAACGAAACAACCACCGAGCTAACAACCGACACGCTGAAAATGGCATGTTTGGAAAACGATTTGGAGACGTTTGCGGGGATTGAGCCATCTTAATGCCAGGGCTCTCCCCGCCCCTGCTTCCCCCAAGTGCAAACGTTCCTCCAAAACTAGCCCCCCCCCCGACACTTTGTTACAAAGTCACCGCCGCTGCATCCTGGGCTTAGCGCCACCCTAGACGACTGTGATTGGTTGAAAGAAATACAAACAAGACAGAGCGGTTTGTTTTCTGTTCCCCTCTCCCAGAAGGACAATGGGTTCAGCCAGGCCTTTTTCTCCAGCGCTTAAAGTAGCACTTTAGAGCCCTGCTTCCTGTGAATGTCGCCTTTGACATTCAAACGGTCTGAATTAATATTCCGCTTATATAATTATAGTATTGTTTGAATAAAGAAACAAACAAACCAAACATGATGACAACGACACTGTGACTTCAGAGTAGATCTACTGGTGGGGTTTCAACGTGACACACGGGAGTGGGCATTAAGTGTTGCTCTAAGGCAGCAGGATAGCTCTGTCTGTTGGGACTCGGCTTGGGAACCAGGAAGGTTGCCGGTTCAAGTCCCCGAAACACCTGGGAACTACAGAGGTGCCCTTGAGCAAGGCACTAGACCCCTGCACTGCTCCCCGGGCACTGTATAGAAAAATTGCTGCCCACTGGCTCCTAATACTAGGATGGGTTAAATGCAGAGAAACAAATGAACTGTGTGTGTACATGTAACCATGGGACCAATAAAGAGGATTCTATCCTCCAGATTGAGATGTAGATCTTACTCTGGAGATGAGCTCCCCCACCATGCCGGTCCAGGTGCCGTTGGCCCCGGGGACCCCGTAGTGTCCGTCGGCCACCAGGCGGATGCGGTACTTGAACTTGAGGATGTGGGCCAGCTCCTTCAGCATGTCCACGCAGAAGCCCTCGTAGCGCTCGTTGGCCTCCAGCTCCTGGTGGTTCGGTCGCAGCATCACATACGGGTTCTCCTAACAACAACCAAGAGAGAGAGGTGGCCTTAATGTCTCCCAGCTACCTACTTTTGCACATGGCAGCAAAACAGGAATAAAGTTATGAATTATTTGGAGCTCTGAAGAGAAGCAGACCTTTTTGAACACAAGCTCGTATTTCCATGTCTGGGGAACACACACACACACACACACACACACACACACACACACACAGTCTGGTGTCCAAATTTCTTCAGTTCCTCAAAACAACCTCAGCCTCCCGAGCCGTACGGCACACTCCCAGCAAACCAGCGGTTGACACATAAAACCCATTCTCATCCCTCGAAGGTCCGTTCTAATAACCCCGCCGAAGAATGTCTCCTGGAGACTATCTTACTTCATCTTGCCAGGTGGTCAGATAGAGAGCGATATTCTTATATAATGAAAAGCCGCACCCCAAAACAACAGCTCAGCTTGTTGCTGCTAGGGATGACAGGGAGCCACAACTTCTGTTTAGTGGAAGGTTGATGGGGGGGGGGGGGGGAGGGCGATGAAATGGGTGATCTATCAGAGTACAACACTGTGTGACACTAGGCGTGAGCACCAAGTGGGGTTCTGGAACGTGATTCATGCGTCCTTAAAGGTCCATCATCCATCCCAAAACACACACACATTATTTTCTCCTCACTTTCACCACCACCCCACCACACCTCCCCACTAGCCCATCTCACACGCAACACCCAAACACACATGGATTTGGATGTAAATGTGCACAGACACACTCGCGCTCTCTCTCTCGCTCTCTCTCTCGGTCTCTCTTTTTCTCTCTCTCTTTTCACTTTAGTCCACGGCTCTCTCGGTTCCGATAAGGCGACAACTTTAAAACAACACATTGGGCAATTTGGCTCCGCTTACAAGCTGCACCGTATCTTCTAGATAGATCACCCGCTAGTGTGTGTGTGTGTGTGTGTTTGAAGACAAAGAAAGACAAGCAAAGCCCACTGAGAGCGCCTATACACATCTTTAGGGACTGTTGAATCAGGAAGGCTTCTTCTGACATTAGGAGATTTGAATCTCCCAGGCCTCTTATCGCTCAGCCAATCAGAGACGTCCACTGCTGTGGGACCCAATCATCGTGTCGCCCAGCGGTATCTGGACTCCTTGTTGCTTTCACTTAAAGTGTGTGAGCTCAGACACTGAGTACCCAATTTCCACTTGTGTCAAGGTTCCATCCGACAACTGTCTCACACCCACTAGGGTGTATCTTCCCTGATGTTGTATCGTCAGTATAAACCCTGTAAACTTAGAACTAAAAGTAGAACTAAAAGCAGCATTGGTTTTGTACTTAGATGTTATATTTTTGGGAGAATGAATAGGCATACGGCCTCCTCTTCTCTCAGTTTTAGTAAGATCGCTACGCTGATCCGTCTCGGGCTGTCGCTTCCAAACTAGTACTATCAAACTGTAATTCTCTCTGCAGAGATGTGGTTTATTGCAGATTGCCTCATTCTGTCAGTTAACTTGTTAAAGGCCCCGTCACACCATAACGTTCTGGTCAGCGTTCTATGAACGTTCTAATCGTTTTTCGAGCGTTCTAGGGTGGGTGGACACATCTGGTGTGTGACTAACGTGTGACTAACGCATGAATTAGCGTGTGACTAAACGACTAAACGTTTTACCATCAAGTAAAACACCCCTGAAAACTATTAGCGTGTGCTGACGTGTCACTGTGTTCAAACGGGTATAAAACGTGGGGAAATCACAGTGGATTCAGTCGTTCTTGTCACGAGTGGATTGTTCGGTGGGACGCAGACCAAGACACAGTGGAGCTATAACAGAGCTTTATTTCAAGCAAACACAACACAAGAGAGTGATCAGGGACAGTCCAGGGGTCTGGGTACCGGGAGGTCGATCCGCGGAGTACCGGCAGGTAGTAGACCGGTGAGTAGTCCGGGACGGGGGAGGAGTCTGGGTACCGGGATGTCGGAATAGCGACAGGTACTGGACATGTAATTATAATGACCGGGGAGCTCGTATAGACCGGAGTAACGCGAGACAGGCGGGTGACGCGGGATAGGTACAGGATCTGGATCTCCGGGACATCAGCGTGGCAATTCCGTCCAGAATGTACGACGTAACATGAACAAAGTATGACGTATAACCCCGGGGTAACGGGGAGCCAGGGTCTATATACCCCAGGTGAGGGGATTAGCAATCAGCCACGGCAATTGCTGACAGGTGCGCCGCCAGCGCACGCCCCCTGTCAACCACCGTAACCGTGACAGTTCTTCTGGATATTGAACAGTGCGCATCATGCCACCAAGAGGAAAAAAGCGTGTGAGGGGGGCTACTGCTGAACTCCATCTCCATGTCGTCTGTACTCCATCTCCAATCCGAAAATAGGCACACAATGTCGGATGTGTACCAGTGAGTCATTCACTCCAAAGCAAAGATTGTGAACGATTAATAACAACCAAGTAACGCTAGGGTAACGACTGACTAACAATAGCTGAACGCGTGCAACGTTCAGCGAACGTTAGTACAACTTCCACGAACGTTCTCCAGCGTTTAACGTTAAATGTTGAAGAACGCTGGTCTCCATGAGAACTTTTGGGCATGTTCAAAACTTTATTTTCGGACCAGCGTTCTCCGCCGATCACCGCCGATTACCGCAGTTACCAGCGTTCACCCAACGCTCTTCTGGCGCTATGCCAGCGACCACGGACGATTACCAACGTTTCCTCAAACGCTGACCATAACGTTATGGTGTGACGGGGCCTTAATGCATGTCAAGCCCTGAGCAGCATTTGTGTATGGACATTTTTCTGGACTTTTCTGGATCTTTCTTGATTCCTCAATACATTTGGCATTGATATATATATAATATTGTGGTAGTGTCAGTGATTGTGTGTGTGTGTCCTTGTGTTTATATATATATATATAGTCATTGTCATCATAAAAAAAAAAACACTTGAATGAACAAATGTCCGTGTCTTTGTCCTGCACCCCAGAGGAGAAAAAACATGACAACAATGTGGATTTCAGGAGCCTGCGGTGATGAGCTGCTTGAGCTCGTCTCTGTGAAGATAAGTTCTGAAATCACGCAGATAACAGTGTTTCAACGTCGCTATAAGAGTATATGAGTTATTTTTGCCCGATTAAGTGGATCTATGTAATCAAGTTAAATGAAAGACCTGGGACACTCTGGCTGGAATGATAAGCTCCTGTTGAGGCCAACAAACACTAACTGCTTTGTTTAACCTCGACTCTCTTATTGTATAAAACCGCCGTTCCGAAAAACCTCTCGACTTGACTCGGCTGCCGTTTCCCGGCCGCGGCGTCTCTCGTCGTCGACTTCAGAGAGTTCAATTTAAATAATGGCGGGAAAAGGTGCGCTGTGGGACGTGAGAGCACTACTCACCAATATGGTGGTTATGGTGAGGGTGGTGTTGAAGAGGGTGTCCGTCACGTTAATGGAGGGGAGCTTTCTCTCCATGGAAAGGCCATCTTCAGAGTGCCACTGGCCAATCTGAAAAGGCAGCACGCACACATACACACACACATGGGCACACACACACACACACACAGGCACGCACACACACACACACACACGTACATCAGTTATTGAGTTTATGAGGATGGCTAGATTGGAGAACCCTGCAGCCTTTTGTAACCCTTTATCTCAAGGTCAATTCAGGTGACCTTTGGACAGCACCACAGCAATGACAAAAAGGAGAAATAGAGAGAGAGAGAAAGAATGGAGAGGATGTCGACAATGTCGCCACCCCCCACTCCCAAAAAAAACTAAAAACCCAACACCACATGATCACAAAGCCTGTATTGGTCCAGAGGGCCATGGTGCGTCAGACAAAGGGAGGCCAAGCAGGGCCGGAGGAGACCAGGACCGGGGTGACTCCTTGAAGAGCCGACACGGGGCGTCTCATCAGAGGAAACACAATGCATTCATTAAGACAATTAGCCGGCCAATCACGTGTGAGACCCGAGACACATTCAGATTCTCATTAGAGCGCCCGTCGACCGCTCACACCTCCACACACACACACACACACACACAATTTGAGCATGCCGCAAAAGACACCAGTATTAGTAGTGCTGAACTGCCTCCACGAAGCATCATCTTCTCTCTTAAGAAGTTTGTTAAAAAGCCATGGGGAGGGACAGGGAGGGGTTAATGTACATTAATATCCCCAAAACACACCACCACCACCTCTACCAGACTACCCATGAAAAACAGACACCACCACCACCAGACTACCACTGAAACACACAAGACACCACCACCTCTACCGGACTACCCCTGAAACACACAGACACCACCACCTCTACCAAACTACCTCTGAAACACAGACACCACACCACCACACCTACCAGACTACCCCTGAAACACACAGACACCATCACCACCACCATTATCCGACAACCCCTGAAACACACAGACACATAGCCCCCACTACCACCACCAGAAGCCACTCCCACAATCAACAGACACCACCACTACCGCATCCCCCCCACCCATCACCTCCACCATGACCTCCTCCACTACCCCCCACATTGCAGCTGATATCCCCAACAGGAACATGACAAATAAACCCAGCACCCAGCATCACTAAGCAGGCCGGAAGAGGAATGATGGGGAAGGAGGGGGGGGGCTGCACTGGCCCTGTCATCAACCCCCTGCTGGGTCCTCGGGACCAGACATAAATGTGTGCTGCATGAGGCTCTTTATCCATCCTGGAGGAAGGAGGGAGCGCCCAGAACAAGCTGTTGTGAGCATTAACATCAGAACAATAAGTGCAGAGTTAGCGAAAGATAAAGAGAGAGACACACACACACAGACACACAGACACACACACACAGACACACATTCACACACGCATGCACGCACACAAACTGTCACAATGGCTATTCACCCTGCCTCCACTAGGGGGCAGCGTCAACCTGCATTTACATTTCCCCCACACCTGCAGCATGATAATTAACCGGCCTATTTAAGTCTACCCCGCACACTCATACTTTGCCAGATTGTCGCTTCGCTTTTCCCCCGTCTGACAGCGGGTAGAGAATTTGAGCCCGGCAACCAGTAGATAATTTGAGCCCGGCTAAAAGCTGTTTTAGATTTCTCTGTAGGACTGTAATTAAGTCACTTTATTAAGATGTATTATTTTATTACGTGACAATGTACCAATGTAGATTATACATATGTTGTCAGTTTGTCCAAATAAAGCCAGTTTAGAAATATGCTTCGGTGATTTCGGAGATGTCGGCGGCCGCATATGAGAAGCGATGGCGCGGGCCAGCTGGTCACCCAGGCCGCCACAAACCTAAACCTTCCTTCAGTTCATCAATTAAAATGACTAATAAATTAAACAAAATACGCCTGTCTGGGTCCATTTTTAATAAGCAATCGATTTCCCTCTTATCAACCTCTCAAAACAAACGCTTTTGGGACTATTTCCTCTGGTCAGCTCTGGTCAGAGCGCGGCGACAGTGGGCGTGGCGCTTCGTGACGCAGCTGGTGACGCATACAGGAAGTACTCCGTAGTCCCATTTAACACGTTTTTGAAGCAGCCTTACAAAGCGGCCTTCAAATGCGCCCTTAAGGCTGCAGCCCCTGAAATGGAACACAGCCTCAGTCTGCCCTCGTTCAGCAGGAGATGCATCAACGCTTAATGAGATTCAGTCAGGGAAACGTGGCTTTTATCGAAATAACTTTTCACAGAACACTTATTTATTTACTTTGGGTGTATATTTTCAGTTGACCCCCCGAAAGGATGTAGAGAGAATATACACAGAGGACCTTGACCTCGAACATCGCTAAATATTAAGCATTATTAAACAAAGGAAAAACAAACATTTGTCACTACAGGGACATGGTTAGTAATATCACGAACATAATTAATATAGAGCAGGTTGATTCAAGGACAGAAAGTTTGGGTCTATAAAATGATAGAAACACACTAAAGAGCCGTCTATGAAACCTAATTTGTAGGCCACAGATGAAGGACAACGTGCATAAGAAGCCATCTGTAATACCTTTAAACTGATTAAATCGCCATCTCTGCAATTTGAAAAACACCAATCAGTGTTTTTTTTAATAATTCACCCAAACCCCACACACAACACCCCACTTTCACATAACCACACACACACACACACACACACACAACACCCCACTTTCACATAACCACACACACACACACACACACACACATGCGCACACGCAGCATATCATTTTGCAATCATATCAATAAAGGGGTTGAAATGATAAAGATGGTCAAAGAGTTCTGTCCACCACCAGCACCATCATCATTGTCACCGTGCGTCCTCCTCCATGTCCGCCAGCTCAGCACAAGCACCACTCATCCCTGCTGGAGCCTCAGGGAGGGGAGGGGAAGAGAGGAGAGGGGGAGGGGAAGACAGGGGCAAGCAATGCTGAGCTCACCATCCAACCCATCACCACCGGGGGGAGGGGGGTTCCCTATGTTAACAGGAGGAGAGGAGAGGAGGAGAGGAAGAGAGGAAGAGAGGAGGAGGTGAGGAGGAGAGGAATAAGGAGGAGAGGAAGAATGGGGCAAAGGAGAAGAGGAGGAGAGGGGTCGAGGGGGAGAGGAGGAGAGGAAGAGGAGGTGAGGAGGAGAGGAATAAGAAGAAGAGGAAGAATGGGGCAAAGGAGAAGAGGAGAGGAAAAGAGGGGCAAAGGAGGAGAGGAGGCGAGAGGGAGAGGAGGAGAGGAGGAGCGGGGGAGAGGAAGAGAGGAGGAAAGGGGCAGGAGCACGCTTTAAACTGTCAAAGTGTGTGACGTCTCCTCCCCCCCGCTGACTCCTTTACATTTACTCTCTCTCTACCCCCCATCACCTCCCACCCCCAGCCCCTCACACTGCAGCTGAAAGGCCAAATGGAATTGCGTGCACATGCTTCCACGGCAAGGGGTGGTGTGTGTGTGTGTGTGTGTGTGTGTCCGTGTTGGTATCTACAGCCGTGGTGTGCTCACAGGAGGCAGGAAGGAGGAAGAGGAGGGAGTGGATGATGAAAAGAGAAGGGGAGAGAAAAGGCAGATTGCTGTCATAAACAGCAGCGTGACTGGAAATAAACAATGAGGGCCAAAGTGAACGCACGCATGCAGCCTGGAGTGAAGGAAGTGTTGGGTAAATACAGCAGGGCTTTTCATCTACATTGAAGTGAGGTCAGTGCATGTGTGTGTGTACGTGTGTGTGTGTGTGTGTGAGAATGCATGCATGTGTGCGTGTATGTGTGTGTGTGTTTGTACTGTATATGTGTATGTGTGTGTCTGCATATTTAAGTGTGTGTGTGTGTTTGTGAGAATGCATGCATGTGTGTATGCGTGCGTTTATGTGTGTGTGTGTTTGTACTGTATATGTGGCTGTGTGTGTCTGCATATTTAAGTGTGTGTGTGTGTGTGTGTGTGTGTGTGTGTGTGTGTGTGTGAATGCATGCATGTATGTGTGTGTGTGTTTGTACTGTATATGTGCATATTTAAGTGTGTGTGTGTGTGTGTGTGTGTGTGTGTGTGTGAATGCATGCATGTATGTGTGTGTGTGTTTGTACTGTATATGTGCATATTTAAGTGTGTGTGTGTGTGTGTGTGTGTGTGTGTGTGTGTGTGTGTGAATGCATGCATGTATGTGTGTGTGTGTTTGTACTGTATATGTGCATATTTAAGTGTGTGTGTGTGTGTGTGTGTGTGTGTGTGAATGCATGCATGTATGTATGTGTGTGTTTGTACTGTATATGTGCATATTTAAGTGTGTGTGTGTGTGTGTGTGTGTGTGTGTGTGTGTGTGTGTGCATGTATGTGTGTGTATATGCGCATGAGTGTGTCTGTATATTTAAATGTGTGTGTGTGTGTGTGTGTGGTGTGTGTGTGTGTGTGTGTGTGAATGTACATGTGTACATGTGTGTATGTGTGCGTATGTGTTTATGTGTGTATGTGCATGTCAATGTGCCTGCGCGTGTGTATATGTGAATGTGTGTGTGTGTGTGTGTGTGTGTGTGTTAATGTGCCTGTTTGTGTGTTTGTGAATGTTTGTGTGAGTGTGCATGTGTGTTTATTGTGTGTAAATGCACATGTGTGTGTGTGTGTGTGTGGGGTGATGGGGAAGTGAAGGTTACACTCTCCACTTTGCTACACCTTGGTCCCATCGGTACTTTCGGGCCCTCGTCACAAGGACAGAATAGTGGTAAGGAGCACTTGTGCTCCAATAGTTAAGAGGCAATTCAGTGAATCACAGGGGATGCATTATGGACACGTGGCTGATCTAACAACCCGAGATGAGATGGGAGATGGTGCAAGATTTTAACAAAGATTTATTATTGACACACTGAGACAAAACCTAAATGTCTCAAAGGAAGACGCCTTTTTCCTTTGGGCAAAGTTTGATATATGTTTTTTACATTCTTTACAATTTGGGGAGGCAGTAGCTCAATCTGTTGGGACTTGGCTTGGGCACCGGAGGGTCCCCAGGGCGGTTCAAGTCCACGAAACACCACCTCACCTCCTGGGCACTGCCGAGGTGCCCTTGAGCAAGGCCCCAGACCCCTACACTGCTCCCCGGGCGCAGTATAAACAAAAGCTGCCAACTGCTCCTAATACAAGAATGGGTTAAATGAAGAGAATCTCATTTCACTGTGTGCGTTTATATGTATGTGACCAATAAAGATTTAAGATTTAGATAAAGATGTAATTCAGGTGTTGTCAAAAATGACCAAAAAATGGACAATGATAAATAGAAAAAATAGTAATGTGAGTCTTAATGTGAGTGCTTACACTGACATTAACAATATTAACTCACATTGACTCACTGTCGAATCACTGTATGAATCGTCTCATTAAAGACTTTGGATTGTCTGGGTGTTAGTCTGCTCCTTAGTTCCCATTAGTTGACACCTCAACAGAAACCACCTAACTAACCTGGCCTGGTGGCCGGGTTAGCCACGGAGCCCGGTCGGGCATAGCCCGAAAAAGCAACGTGGCCACTTCTCCTTCCCGCGGACACACCACCTACGGGAAGAACCGCTGGGGTCGGGTGCACTGCCAGTTAGGAGGCAGTGAAGGCAGGGGGCATCGACGGACCAAACCCAGCCAACAGAGACTGGCTTTGGGGACGTGGAATGTCACCTCTCTGGGGGGGAAGGAGCCTGAGCTTGTGCGGGAGGTGGAGCGCTACCAATTAGATCTGGTGGGGCTTACCTCTACGCACAGCACTGGCTCTGGAACTAAACTCCTGGATAGGGGTTGGACTCTTTCCTTCTCTGGAGTTGCTCAGGGTGTGAGGCACCGGGCGGGTGTGGGGATACTCACAAGTCCCCGGCTGAGTGCCGCTTTGTTGGAGTTTACCCCGGTGGACGAGAGGGTCGCCTCCCTACACCTTAGGGTCATGGGAGGGAAAACTGACTGTTGTTTGTGCCTATGCACCAAACAACAGTTCGGAATATCCCGCCTTCTTGCACACCCTGGACGGAGTCCTGCATGGGGCTCCTGAAGGGGACTCTATAGTCCTCGTGGGAGACTTCAACGCACACGTGGGTAACGATGGGGAAACTTGGAGGGGTGTGTTGGGGATGAACGGTCTACCTGATCTGAACCGGAGTGGGGTTTTGTTATTGGATTTCTGTGCTAGTCATGGATTGGCCATAACAAACACCATGTTCAAACATAAGAATGCTCATAAGTGTACATGGTACCAGAGTACCTTAGGCCGAAGGTCAATGATCAATTTTGTTATCATATCATCTGGCCTGAGGCCGCATGTTTTGGACACTCGGGTGAAGAGAGGGGCAGAGCTGTCAACCGATCACCATCTGGTGGTGAGTTGGGTAAGATTGCGGGGGAAGCCTCTGGACAGACCAGGTAAGCCCAAACGTGTAGTGCGGGTGAACTGGGAACGTCTGGTGGATGCCCCTGTCCGGGAGACCTTCAACTCCCACCTCCGGCGGAATTTTTCGGGCATCTCTGTGGAGGCTGGGGGCATTGAGCCAGAGTGGTCATTGTTCAAAGCTTCTATTGCCGAAGCTGCGGTTGAGAGCTGTGGCCTCAAGGTCATTGGTGCCTCAAGGGGCGGCAACCCTCGGACTTCGTGGTGGACACAGGTGGTCAGGGAAGCCGTCCGGCTGAAGAAGAAGGCCTTCCGGGCTATGTTAGCCTGTGAGACTCCGGACTCAGTTGCGAGGTATCGACAGGCCAAGAGGACGGCAGCCTCGGCTGTAGCAGAGGCAAAGCAGCGGGTGTGGGAGGAATTCGGAGAAGCCATGGAGAAGGACTTTCAGTCGGCACCAAAGCGTTTCTGGCAAACAATCCGGCGCCTCAGGAGGGGGAAGCGTGGATCCATCCAAGCTGTGTACAGTAAGGGTGGGACATTGCTGACCTCAACTGAGGAGGTGATCGGGCGGTGGAAAGAACACTTTGAGGAACTTCTTAACCCAACTACACCCTCAATGGTAGAGACAGAGCTGGAGGATGAAGGACGGCAAACATCAATCTCCGCAGTGGCAAAGCCCCAGGGGTTGATGAGATCCGTCCAGAAATGCTAAAGGCTCTGGGTGTTGAGGGGCTGTCGTGGATGACACGTCTTTTCAACATTGCGTGGAAGTCTGGGACAGTGCCTGAGGAGTGGCAAACGGGGGTGGTGGTACCCCTGTTCAAAAAGGGTGACCAGAGGGTGTGTGCCAATTACAGGGGTATCACATTACTCAGCCTCCCTGGGAAAGTCTACTCCAAGGTGCTGGAAAGAAGGGTTCGGCCCATAGTCGAACCTCAGATTGAAGAGGAACAATGCGGATTCCGCCCTGGTCGTGGAACAACGGACCAGCTTTTCACTCTTGCAAGGATCCTGGAGGGGGCTTGGGAGTATGCCCATCCGGTCTACATGTGTTTTGTGGATTTGGAGAAGGCATATGATCGGGTCCCTCGGGAAATACTGTGGGGGGTGCTGCGGGAGTATGGGGTGCGGGGGTCACTGTTGAGGGCCATCCAATCTCTCTACTCCCAAAGCAAGAGCTGTGTCCGGATTCTCGGTAGTAAGTCAGGCCTGTTCTCAGTGGGTGTTGGCCTCCGCCAGGGCTGCGCTTTGTCACCCATCCTGTTTGTGATTTTCATGGACAGGATTTCAAGGCGTAGTCATGGAGGGGAGGGGTTTCAGTATGGTGGGCTCAGGATTGAATCGCTGCTGTTTGCAGATGATGTGGTCATGTTTGCGTCATCAGTATGTGACCTTCAGCACTCACTGGATTGGTTTGCAGCGGAGGGAGGGAGTCCTTATCCCAAGTGAAGGAGTTCAAGTATCTCGGGGTCTTGTTCTCGAGTGAGGGGAGGATGGAGTGTGAGATTGACAGGAGAATAGGTGCAGCGGGAGCGGTATTGGGTGCACTTTGGCGCACCGTTGTAACCAAAAGAGAGCTGAGCCAGAAGGCAAAGCTCTCGATCTACCGATCAGTCTTCGTTCCTACCCTCACCTATGGCCATGAGCAATGGGTAATGACCGAAAGGACGAGATTGCGAATACAAGCGGCCGAAATGAGTTTCCTCAGGAGGGTGGCTGGTATCTCCCTGAGGGATATGGTGAGAAGCTCAGTCACTCGTGAGAGACTCGGAGTAGAGCCGCTGCTCCTTCGCGTAGAAAGGAGCCAGTTGAGGTGGTTCGGGCATCTAGTAAGGATGCTTTCTGGTCGCCTCCGAGGGAGGTTTTCCAGGCACATCCAACTGGGAAGAGACCACGGGGCAGACCGAGGTACAGGTGGGGTGATTACATCTCCACACTGGCCTGGGAACGCCTCGGGATCCCCCAGTCAGAGCTAGTCGATGTTGCCAGGGAGAGGGAAGTTTGGAGTCCCCTGCTGAAGCTGCTACCTCCGCGACCCGATTACGGATAAGCGGGAGAAGATGGATGGATGGACACCCACATACACACACACACACCAAATGCCATATGTTGTAACTGTAAGCAAAATGCTTAGTCATGTTAGTCATCTTCCAGATTCCCCCAAATCATTGTTGGCTGCCAATAAGCAGCTGGTATACCATGGAGGCTAGTCAATGGAGGCTTGTTGGTGGAGGCTAGAGGCTAGTCAGTGGAGGCTAGAGGCTTGTTGGTGGAGACTAGAGGCTAGTCGGTGGAGGCTAGAGGCTAGTCAGTGGAGGCTAGAGGCTAGTCAGTGGTGGCTAAAGGCTTGTTGGTGGAGACTAGAGGCTAGTCAGTGGTGGCTAGAGGCTAGCCAGGGTGCGGCCCATCTTGTGTGTGTGTGTGTGTGTGTGCACTTATTCAGAGGCTATTCATCAAAGAAGCAAAAGGCTTATGTAAGGAAAGGCCTATGCCTTTTCTCTGGCGCTCATTGGGAGAAAAATAATTTTGAGCTGTGAGATCAATAGAGCAGGTTCAGTTATTTGATTGATTTATAAAGACAGACGTGATACTGCTAAGCCTTGCCAGCACTATGGGGTACACACACACACACACACACACACACACACACACACACACACACACACACACACACACACACACACACACACACACACACACACACACACACACACACACACACACACACACACACACACACACACACACACACACACACACACACACACACACACACACACACACACACACACGGGGGGAAGCCCGGGTCTATCGAATAACCTGGACGCTCCATGTGAAGCACACATCGACTTGAAGGATGGAATGTGGGAGGAACCCGACGGTTAAGTGACAGATCAAATTTGATAATAAAAATATCAATTCAAAATATAGTATTACAAACAAAATTCATCCGCAGTACCTCTGCGGAGCCCCTAGGGGTCAAGGACCCCCTGTTGAAGAACCACTGATCAATACACTGCGTATGGATTGGTGATGCAGGAGCACAGCCCACCATGGCAGACAGAGAGAAGAGTTAAACCCATAAAGAGAATGTCTGGTAGAGATCTGGAGGCAGCGCTGCTCTCCTCGATAATCTGTCATCGTGTGGCCTTCCAAGAAAGACTTTTTACTGTGAGCTGCTGGTTGGAGGCGGTGTGTGTGTGTGCGCGCGCGTGCATGCGTGCGTGCGTGCGTGTGTGTGTAAGATAAGGTACCACTACCACATCATTATTGATAATGCTGTGATGTTGAGTGATAACTTACTGATTTGTCTTAATTATGTTGTAACCCTATATGTGTGTGTGTGTGCGCATGTGTGTGTGTGTGTGTGTGTGTGTGTGTGTGTGTGTGTGTGTGTGTGTGTCTCTCTGCCAAAGTTCTATTACCCCGAGCGGCTGTCTGTCCAGAGCCGAGCCGACCCAACAGCATGTGGGAGGTGTTGGTGAACAAAACAAACAACACCTTGTCTCGACTCATTAACATAACCTCCAGACCGGCATCCTAATAGGTCTGCCTGGAATCGCATTCCATCTCAATGGAGTTAGGGCGCCACTACCACCGCTATTCTGCCGCTAGTAGCGACTGCAGGGCTGGCCATGTGGCGCTAGGGGACTGGCGGAGAAAACCTGACTTAAGGTTAACTCAAGCAGACGGACGGCCGATGTCAGATCACGCCAAACACACACAGACCCTTTTTCAAACAATCGCTTCCAAAAGCGGATGTTGGTCCGCTGTCCGGGGCTCGCCGGTAGACTGTTGAACTCTGGAATGACAGGAGTCACATTCCATCGTTCACGGTAATGCGAGCCCCGCATGAACCTTGTGGCGAGACAGCGTTCGGAGCGGAGCGAGGGTCCAGCACAAGCGGGTCAAACTGGATTGCTATTTTATCTGCAGTGTGATACAAAACCAAACCAGAGAGCCCTCAGAGGAGTGCATACCTCCTCCACACCAAAAAGTCCCCTGGATTCAGGATTGAATCCGGATCTGCGGCAAAATCAAATCAACTGTTCCTTGGCCCATACGTAATCTAACCACCACGTTTTGTCCCATTTTGTTGAGAACTTTTGGAGTTATCTTGCTGACAACATAATAACACGCAGACAGAAAAACAAGCAGACACACAAACAAACAGGGGCGAAAAACACGGGACGCCGCAATTAGGCCTCACGCCGAGGACAGTAATGCAGCCATCTAGAGGCACGCTGGAGGCATGCTGTGACACGGAGAGCTGAGAGGCTGGAGGCCAGGTACATAGCCATTATACACCTGCTGCTCTGGTGACAGGCACAGAGACAATGCTAAAAAAACAACAACATGAGGAGGAGCTGCCCAGGAGCAATTACTCCTGTCAGAAGTGGCCAAGGGCCAGGGATTTACAGGAAGCTTAGGGACGACGACATATACTTTGACGTAATTAAGGGGGGGGGGGCTGAGGTGCAAGCAGTTAACAGTAGCTAATGGACACGGCCTCTCCTTGGTTCAACATTAAGATTCAGGGAAAGGTTACAAAAAAGCATATATCATTGATTGCACTTTTATAGCGAAACATGTTTTTCTTTGAGTCAGTTGGGGAAAAGGCTGAAAAACTGATATGTAAAATATGGAAATGTTAAATCTAACTTCGTAAAACAAAAGAAAGACCTTAATCTGATAATAAAACTAAAAATAGGATTGTATCATTGCAGCTTTAGTAATCCCCATGACTTATCTTTCAATCAGGCTGAAAAGATTGTGTAATAAAGTCTGTTGATTGAAAGCATATGTCCCCAAACCTCACTGCTTGAATAACTGAGCTGTTCCTGTGCATAATGACAATTTTATTAAACAATACATTTTGTACATTTAATATGGTAATTCATGATTAGTGGGCATTACTAGTATATACATATACTACAGCAATCTCAATTGTGTTTGGACTTAACTTTGATTTGATCATAAAATGATCATATTTGTATATTTATGAAATAGCAAAACCATTCGCAATGTCTGTGTTGATGTCACACCTCACTCAGATATAAGCAGAATCCCTTCCTCCCAGCCAGATGACACTTTAGCTGTTGACTAATTGTCGCATTGCCCAAGAATGCATGGCACTGAAATGAGGCACAATAAACCATAAATGCTTTTTTTCATATCCTGAGGATATGTGTGGAAAAAAAAGCATTTATGGTTCAATCAACACTTCAATCAATCAACACTTCTGAAGCTGCTGTATGCAATCACAGTCTCGCAATGCATGCCAATGACCTTCTCCACTGAACCTGGGATTAAGACAACTTCAGAATGCAGTATTGCACGGTGTAATGCAAATACAGCTCAGTTTTAGCTCTGTGGTTCCTAGTCCTGTCAGATATGGTGAAGTTTGAAAGGCCTTCAGCCCGATGTTTAACCTCATGGGTCCACTGCCACTGACAATTGATTTCTAAGCACTGTTCTCACATCAATGCCGTATCACCTGCACTCCACCGTGGATCACAAAATCCTTTCAGTGCCAAAACGACAAAACGACATGCCGCAGTGCACACCCTGGGTCAAGGTACAGGTACGGCAAGGGCCAAAATCTGTCTCTAAACTGTCCTATTAGACATACTAACTAATAACTATGGGAAACGTCTTGATAAAAGGAGAAAATCCCTTGGTACAACCACCGTTTCGACACAAAAAAAACCTTCAGTCAAGGTCATCTTAAACATCGTAGAACTTAGACTGGGCCTAAAAGATACAAGCCTGGCCCTACCCAGGCTCTCCCATTGACTGCATTTTGAGCGCGTTCATAAGTAAGCTAATTTCATAGTGGCTTAAATGACCAACATCTGTTCAGAATGACGTGCCGCATCTTCCTGAATAGCCCACTTCCTCCAGAGAAGGACTCGCAAAGCCAGCGTGGCTCGATAAGACAGGGAAAACCCGACACTGACGCTCCAAATTGCAACCTATGATGGACCGGTGATAAAAACATCATTGACTCAAGGAATGAACAATCAGACTTCAGACTGTGGATCCTGAGACAATTTGAATGACCTGTGTGACCATGTGTGAGTGCACATGTTACCATGTCTTATGAACATCGTCACTTTGTGGTCACCTTATTATTATGTATCATTTACAGCGATTGATACATACGGCTTAAGGTTTGAATGTTAAACATTATCTCACCAAATACCCACCCCAATTATTTGACAAAATATCTCTCTCGACCATGAGACCAGATGGGCCCGGGCCCCGAGCTAATGGAGGGGAAATTCCTACCAGACACGGGCTTGGGTTTGGCCAGAGAATCAAACCTGTGCACTGACTGCACAGCAGCCTAAATATAGATGTGATGAATTCCAGCCCTAATGAGCGGAGCGACTGTGGTCTGGCTGAGACAGGTTACCCCCACAGCCAGTTTCAAGATTCAAGATTTTTATTTGCCATTTTCAACATCATGCTTATTCCCCATTCCCTCCTGCAGTATGCATTTCTAAAAGACACTATTATAAAAACATATATTCACAATAAAAATGAACCTAAAAGTGACTGAATGATGATGACATGTACATGTGTAGAATTGTGCAAAGTGCAAAACCCAGCGAGAGTGAACTCATTCTCCTGCCCCCCCCCCCCCCCCCCTTCATGTGTATTGTAGACACCAGGTGTACTTTACCTGCCTGAGGCCGTCCTTGCCGTGCTGCATGATCCTCAGGGCGTAGTTGGACCGCTGGCCTTTGCTGTTGAACTCAATGTGGCCGGTGAGACCTTCCAACTCTACCTGTCCCACACACACACACACACACACAGGTTGAATGACTTGGCCGTCAAAAAACATTTTTTGCAGAATGATTAGTTTAACAGGCTTAAACATTTAATTTGGGGACCAGATAGAAGCACAAACTATTTCAGTTGATTAACAGTTTTCATCATCAGTTTTTGGGTCATCTACTTTTTATATTATTGGCATTTAAAAACACAATTTTTAGCAATGCCAGGGGGTCGAATTGGCAAACGGAGCATTTGGAGCCTCATATTTTAAAAGTTAACTACCCCATTTTAACTGCACACAGGGGTGGGGTTAACCACCCACATTTTTTGGAGGGGGGTGGGGGGACTTCAAAAGAAAATATATGGGTTCAAAAATGCTCCCGGCCCTTATTTTGACAATGGGACAAAGTGAGAAGAAATCTGAGAAATAGCCAAAATCAGTAACTTTTGAAACATTCTTACAAATATATTTTTTTTATCAGAAGAAAAATGGGAGCCCAAATGTAATTTCTCCTCCTGAATCCAATGGAAATGTCATTTTTTGTCCAATGTAGTAAGGTTTTCCAGCTATTCTTGATTAAAAATGAGGGAATATTTCATTCAATTTAATATCAGGAAAAATTAATCCAATGGAAATATCACTTCTAAGTAAGTTGAACCACTTCTGTTAACAATGTCAGATGTTTAAAATAATCTTTTGACATAGGCCTTAAATTGACTTTTCACAACGGCAAAAACTGTCCATATCCTTCCATTTCTTGAAGACACATCCAAGTCCCAGTTTGGTTTCCGTGGTCACCACAGAAACAAAACCAAGGAAACTGTAGCTAGCTAGACTCACACACGCACATTACCTAACTTTAGCCCACAGACAGGCACACACACACACACACACACATTACCAAACTATAGCCGACAGACACACACACACACACACATTTTTGGTTAACATGATTGCATATGCGCATGATCTGATTTAAAGTAGCTTGCGCAGAACCCTGGTTTATTATACAATTTTGATACGAGTTTCATTTCAAAATTATATTTCTGCACTTTCATTTGGTACCAAATTCAGGGTTTTTTTTCTCAAATCTCGTACTGTATTTTAGTCCTGAAAAATTACCTTTCTTTTGATGTGAAATGATGGCTTTTTAGAGAAAAAAATTACATACACAAATGAGATATGTATGGAAAGCTTGAATCAAGGGCTGTGTTATTAACTGTTATTTATTAACTATATTATTAACTGGGCCACTTGGTGCGAAGGCCATTGCCGGCGGAGCGCGAGTACAAATTGAGTGCGCTATTGGCTGATAAATGACACAACATGACAAACAACGTAAGTTTGAATAATCTATTCAGCATTCAAATAAACACGAAATACAGTCATGTCTGGTATCAATAAAAAGAAGAGAAAACTTATTTATTTAGAAGTCAGGTGAAAGATGTACGAGTGATGGGAGGTTGTGACAATTTAACTGGTGGGCAGTGCGGCCATCTTCATCAAAGAGAACACGTTTGAGCCAATGACTAATGGCTATTTGTATCTCTTCATGTCCACTCATTGTGTCGCTTGGTAAAATGTTGAATGATGAGCGACAGATGGTGAACTGAATGCATATATTCAGCTCTTAAGAACTAAAGAACTTCATTATGCATTTATCCATAAAATATCTCATTAGCATCGTATGGGAATAAGTTTGTTTTACTCGCTGCTAAGGTACAGTGCCTTCCTGACTAATTTGACAAGCTATTCCGTTTTCTTTATTTATTTTTTGTTTAATGGAAAAAAAAGAGCATAATTAGGACACTTCTTGGACACTAGAAGAAATGCAATTAAGTGCATGGGAATAAACACACAATGGGTGCAAATGAGAGGGAGGGAGGGAGGTAGACGCTCCCCTCCGGTCCAGCAGGGGGCAGCGGTCTTACCATGCGGAGGTAGTTCATGAGGCTGGTGCCGTGCTCCCAGATCTTGGAGGACTTGCAGGAGAGCTGAGTGGCCCCCACGTTCTGGCTGTGGTTCAGCTCCTGGACCGCGGCCACCACCGCATGCACCGCGTCAAACAGCAGGGCGGAGGAGAGCTGCAGGAGGAGGAGGAAGAAGAAGAAGAAGAAGAAGAAGAAGAGAAGAAGAAGAAGAAGAAGAAGAAGAAGAAGAAGAGGAGGAGAGTGAGGAGGAGAGTGAGGAGGAGGAGGAGGAAGAGGAGAGAGGAGGATATTAAGGTGGAGGAGGATAAGAGGAGGAGGGTGAGGAGGACAAGGATATGGAGAGAAGGTGAGCATATGCACATTGTCTTTACTCTCTCTCTGGCACTTTCCAACTCTATCACTCAAACACACGCATACACATGCGAGAGCACACACACCGGTGTGCCTATAGCCTGTCAGTAGTCACAAAGGAATTAACCCATCCCTGGAGTGGCACTGAGATTATTCAATTCGATCATTATTGAGACTCTGCTGACAGCGTTGAGAAAAACAAATCACAACTCTCTCTCTCTCTCTCTTGCTCTTTTTTAGCTGGCAAACCCTGACCATTCCAATTACTGCCTGGCTCCCTCAGCCAGTGCCAAAAAGCAGCAGGAGAGTCATTCCCCCTCCTCTACCTCTGACCTCTGGGGGACTCATTTAGTGATCCAGTCCTGCTAGAGCTTCCGGGGGTACAACTATTCCATGACTAACTTTCAACGGATTCAAGGTATCACATATTACTGCATTTTTGGAGATGTATACTGCGGGAGGGATATACAGGGATTGAGGGACCTGTTGCAATTGGCCAATACAAATATCTTGTATCTTGTATCTTAAGCATTACATGACCATGCCATACTGATTATTGTCAGTATAGCATGGCATCAGAAAGTAGTACATGTCACTAGCGAGAGGCAATTTTGACTGTCTATGGGCGGGACGTGCCAGCAAGCTATCAGACGACCGTAAGCCTTCATAAAGGTGCATGCCACCACCTACTATATCAGAGTCTGGACTAAACCAAATAAGGTCTCAAAAGTTTGCAAAATGTTACATTGGAGTGCTAAAAAAGATTTCTGAAATAACAACATCAAATAATTTCGTTTTGTTAGGGGTGCTGATATGAAATTTAGGTGTGCTTGAGCGACCCCTTAAAAAGGGTCTCAAATCGCCACGGCGATACAGTGAGCGGCTTCCATCTCAAAGGGTAAAATGCGGCCACTCAAGTCCCTCCTGCTCCAGGTTCCATTCTTCATATGGCGCTACTCAGTCACACTCCACTCCACTCCACCTTGAGCATCCCGTATGGCTGCTAACATTACACTCTCCCTTTAAGACGTCTTGTGATTAATTAGATAGATAGCTGCATAACACGTGATAAGTCACTGCTAATAAGACGCCACGGAACCTTTGCGCAGGCTACGGACGAGACATCAAACAACAGGCTGCTTAAAAACGGCCATTGATTTCATACCAGTGCGGTTCCTTTTCTCGGGGGGCGTAATTAGGAATATTCAATGAAAGGGAATTAGGGATTAAAGCAAAATCAGCAAATCTGTCAGTAACGAGATCAGTACGTAAAAAGGCAACCAACACACTCATACGTGCGGAGGCCACATACTTCTGTCTCTGTCACGCTCGGTGATGAAACAGGTGCGCAATAGACGGATTAAAACATAGAATAGAATTGTTGTATATTTACTTGTGATCAAAAAGACGGTTCTAGTGTTAAGTGTGTGTGTGCACTGACCGGTGTGCCAGCGAAAGGCGCGTGGTCACAGTTTTCCTGCCAGGAGCGGTTGAGGCTGAGCAGGAAGTCCTGGAAGAAGGGGTGGGTCCTGTTGAAGACCGAGAAGCCAATGATGTTGACCCGCTGGTCCGCCACGTCGTCCAATCGCAGCAGAGAGAATTCCTGTAGGATAAATGGAGGGAGAGAGAGAGAGAGAGAGAGAGAGAGAGAGAGAGAGAGAGAGAGAGAGAGAGAGAGAGAGAGAGAGAGAGAGAGAGAGAGAGAGAGAGAGAGAGAGAGAGAGAGAGAGAGAGAGAGAGAGAGCGCGCGCGCTTAACGGCATAGAAATGTAGGAAAGGGGGATTGATAAGAAATAGTAATAGATAGTGTGGGGTGGGGAGGGAGGCGTGGTGTATTGATTGAGGGATGAAAAAGGCAAAAGGTTCACTGACTAAGCTTTAGGCCTAGAGGGGGGGGGATAGGGGATGCCCTTGCCCATGCCTCCCGGGAAGCAAGAACACCCTGCTGCCTTCTTTACACACCCCCACCCACCCACCTACACTCCCTCTAACCCCACCTCACACATCTGCTTCACCCCAAGATCCCTGCTCTCTCTCTCTCTCTGACCCCCCCCCCCCCCACACACACACACACACACACACACACAAACAATGTAGATATTTTAAAAAAGCAGGATGGGTGGTCGACTTTCATAGAAATGGGCTTTCCATCAGGGCCAACATGCTGTAACAGAACCAGTACATACAGCTCATATAAACAACAAAACAAGATTGTTCTGTTGTTTATATGAGCTGTATGTACTGGTTCTGTTACAGTTGGTGGTTTTGCTGAAGAGAAATAAAATCTAATCTGGCCAACACAGCATGGGGTCAGGATAGGGTCAGTGGCGAAGGTCGACTTAACTCCCAGCCACAAAGCTACTGGGTTCCATCCCTAAAGTCTGCAGCCTACCTTAGACCAGATGCCTAACCCCTACCAGCTCCTGACCTACATCTGAGTTGAGTGAAGTGGTAAAACTACATAGAGCAGAAAGGAGGCAGGCCAGGCAGTACGAGAAGCAGCAGCTTAACTGTCAATGTATTCATGAACTGTAGGGACTATATGTACTTTATGTGCTGTGTGTGTGCGTGCAATGAGTGCATGTGGTAGGGGCATGTGTGTGTGTGTGTGTGGGACGGGGGTGTGGGCTGTTGTGTGGTTTGATGTGTGGGTCACGTGTGTGTACATGCATGTGTGTACATGCACGTACTGTACTTAAAGTACATTAGTTTGTTCCATCTGAATCTTTACAGTACAGGATGTGTGTGTGTGTGTGTGTGTGCAGAAGGGCATGCGTGACTCTTGGTGTGGATGCAATGGTGTAATTGGGTAATGGGGTAAGTGTGTGTGTCTGTGCATGTCTGAGCGTGTGTGTTTTTGTGTGTGCATGCATACAGCTTGTGTGTGTGTGCATGTGTGTGTGAGTGTGTGCATGCTTGTGTAAGGGCATGCTTGAATGTTGGTGTGGATGCGATGATCCGTGATGTGAAGGCGTGTCCATGGTAACCACAGCCACAGTTGGTGGCGGGGATGGGGGGAGACAGGGCTTGTTTTGATTGAGTATTTATAGAGGTGTATTTATAATTTTGGTATATGAGGCTGTTGTAGCTCAAGCTGGGAATCGTTAAAATGAGTCTGCAATGTGTGACTTAAAACTATAATACCGGTAGACTGTGAACAACCGCACTGAACAACTGTATCTATTAGTATTACGTTTTAAAGACTATGGATACATAAAGTACTATGTTTATATGCATATATTCATGGGTATTCTGAATAAAGATGTAGGAAAACATAAAAAGGCCCAGATTTATCCGGTGGGCATCTTTGTTGTGTATTTCCCCCACATGGTGAACACTGTGGTCTGGATCCCTGTTAAAACACTAATTAGGTCTGGGATGTTAATGGATGGATTTAGGAGGACTTAATGGAGGGGACGGTCAAATAAAGATAGAGCCCGGGGCGTTAGCAACCAGAAAGAAAGGGGGGGTTTTAGAGTGTTGAACCTGATCAGCATCACTCACTCAGAGGAGCGCTTGTTTCACGATTATTCATTTGCTGCGGCTTGTCGTAGGGCTTGAGCTTGAGGACGTGGGGGGAGGGGGGGGGGGGGCACGGGGCAGGGAGCAAAATGTTTATCTGAGACACACTTCAGAGGCTCTGACAGCACCGCCACAGTGTCTATGTGGCCCGCTCTGCATTGTTCAGGAACACCGGCTTTATCTGAAGTGAATCTGCGTCTGAAGTCCCCAGACGCTTGAGTCTAATACAGTCAAAGACCAACATAGGAAAACATGGACGTGAGAGCGCAGACACACACTCACACTCACACTTTGTGTATGGCACCGTTCACTCGGTCCTTCTCCCTCCCTTTTTGATAGCCGTTGCCGTGTTTGATATGAGTGTGGTTGTAAACTGGATTATTGTTGATGTAATTTGTGTGCCACGCAATAAACCCTTGTCTCCACCAACCTTGTAATCCGATGATTTAACGGTGTATGTATAGGCAGGCTGTTGCGTCCTCCTACCCCTTTATACCATCCGATAGTGGAGGCACGTCACAATGCACACAAACGCAAACACACACACTTGCCGCAAACACACACACATGTACACAGACACACACACATACGTACGCACACGCACACAGGAGCACACACATGTGCACACTCACAACCACCTCTTGAAGCACACATATACACACACGTAAAACACACACATCTGAATGGCATGCATTTCAAATCAATGAAATCAACTCTGAGCCAACACGAAAAGAACGAACAATTACCCTCCCATAACCAACTTCCCCCAAACACCCAGTGGGTCAACGGCACCACAACGCAATAAGCAACACAACCCGCTAAACGACAGCCTTCTGACTCAAAGCCTGGGGAGGAGCGGTACTGCAGCGGTCTGCAGAGAGGAGAGAGAGGAGACCCTGGACGGGCATCAAGAGAGAGAGAGCGAGCGAGAGAGTGGATACATGAGGGAGAGCAGCGAAAGAGATATGTGATACCAGGTAGAACTTAAGGTAATAGAAAATCGAGATCAGTGACTGTGGTGTGGAAAGTGATGTGCTGTTGTTTCTTTGGCTGGATGATGAATTGAATATGTAAGCTTGAGGAACAGAATGTGTTCAGTAGAAGTTTACAGGCCCTATTTATACCACACTCGTTCAAGAGTGGCTAATTAATTTGTACATTTTTGATCTTTGCCGTGATTGCCAAGACTGTGAGATAGCTGAGCATATTTAAACAGTCGCTGGGGCCAGAGTTTGCAGTAAGATAGATGGTGGATCGGTGGTCCCTGTACAGAATATGAGACAGAGCCAATACTTTGTAGACAGATACGCTGCAACTCACTACCAACTAAGTTTTTCCCGGGGGGGGGGGGTCAGGTAGCTTATTTTGACCGAGCCGTCTGTGTAAATACCACAAAGTCATACTAATAATAATTAATTAGCGCTAACCACATCACCCCTATCATCTCATTAAGCCGGTGTGGGCGAATTAAGTCAGTGTTGTCGTTGATTGACATCCGAACACAAACACGTGTGTTCTTGTGGTTCTGAAACATCCTCTTGATGATAACAAGTTAGCACAGACGCTGGTCTGTGCTTTGCTATAAACAGTTATGAAGCAGTTATGAAGCAGTTATGAAGCAGTTATGAAGTAAACGTGACCAAACTGGACAAAATGTTGTTCACCGAGAAAATATATCACGCTGATGAACAAAGGATCACAGTGCTTTAGTAGAGGAAGATACCTGATGCACACGCACACACACACACACACACACACACACACACACACACACACACACACACACACACACACACACACACACACACACACACACACACACACACACACACACACACACACACACACACACAGAGATAATCAGCCACATACACACACATACAAGTACACCACACACAAAGACAATTACCCACAAACACACACACAGGACACACAAACAACAAACAAGAGTAAGTGGTCCTATAACCTTCCAGCTGGCCTCTGGTTCTATAGCAGAGCCATAATATCAGCCAGAGGCTTTGTTAACCTCGAGGCAAAGAAAAGAAAGACACTTTAATTTCTTAGGGAAATTCGTAAACCAAAAATAAATTTTTATTATTATTTTTTTTTCTAAATGACACGTGATCTTCATGGGTTCATCCCTGTGTGTTTTCACCAGACAGCGATGACCACCATATAAATGGCCCTCACAGTACCAGGATTTGCAGGGACATGTTTTGGAATGTCCCGGAATGTCAGTGAGATTCATACAAAGCAGGTTGAAAGGTTCTTTGGTCGGCGGTTCCTTACCAGAGAAGTGAAGATGTAGGTGTAGTAGACTGACATCATACCCAGCTCTGAGGCCTGGAGAGAGAGAGAGAGAGAGAGAGAGAGAGGAGAGAGAGAGAGAGAGAGAGAGAGAGAGAGAGAGAGAGAGAGAGAGAGAGAGAGAGAGAGAGAGAGAGAGAGAGAGAGAGAGACTAACATTAACTTTTAGAGCGGCAGCAGTGACATCAAATCCACATCTTGATGAGTGCAGACACACATTCTTATCAGAAGAAGAGAAGAAGACTCTCAATGAAGCACTTAATGTGTTGTCTGTATCAGTAAGCTGCCTCATACTGGGTCAAACCAACTGATATAATCAGAGTCACTCTGAGGAGCAGTCTCTAGAGGCAGGGGGGACTTTAATACTTCCATTTCATGAAGCACACATATACTTCAGAAGTTCAGAACTAACATGCAAAGCAACTTCAAACTCTGATTGTTTTGATGGATTTTCAGGCCATTTGCCCGATCATGTGGTTGCTTTTTTTCTTGTTCCTTTAAATATAAAAAAAACTGCTTCAATGGGATTAAAAAAGCGCTACTAGCAAAGACATGTAAATTACCCAGAGAAGCAAGATCATAAGAGAATACTGTCCACATTTTAATATTATGCTAAGCTTTCTTTAGCTTGGGGGCGAAATGATATGATCTTGACTTGATATGATCTTGACTTGAGGCTTAGTTTTCTGGAAAAATACATATTAATCGAATCATGTTTTTAGATTTTTCAGCGAAGGCCCGCTCTCGGCCGTAGGGAAACAGCGACTGTATAATGTGAGTGTAAGACTCTCTGGCTGTAGTAGCAGTAGTAGGTTTTTCTGTAGTTGGTTTGAGAAAGACATAAATGTGTGTTAGATAATCAGAGCAGCACAGAGAGCACAAAGGAGAAAAACAAGCAAGGCAGAGAGAACCTGAGAAGCACCCCCTCCCCCCCTCCCGGTTACTCCTTCAAACGGTTGTCAGCTTCATTCTCTCCATCCATCCGTCGTCTCAGAGATAATCAAGTGTGTTTTAATGACACAGACGAGGCCATATGGCACTCGGACAACGCTCCCACGCTGGCCATGTTGAAACCGGTCGTTTTTGGGCCATCGTAGCAATTATCGGAAGTAAATTTTGGTATTTCACAGACGTATTCATCATTCTAAAATAGGAGCAACATCCCGGAATCTCTGGAACCCGGGTTACAGAGAAGGGAGACTGTCTGATAAGTCAACTCAGCTTTTCATTTGGGAACATCCATTATCAGCTTCTTTTGGTTACCTCACTGTACTTTATGCCCACCGCCGAGACCGCTGCCAAAACTACACCGTTACTTCAAATGGCTTTTTCTTTATTCATTGTTTATCATGGATAACAGTGCCATGTGCAGTATTTCATAAGCTTCCTAAATTATTCACTGTTGTCATATTTAAAAAGAAAAGAAAAAGCGTGAGGCTGTCGGGAGGTCACAATTGATCAACTTATGATGTCATGGTCATAAAAATGGAATTACAAGAATAAGACATTCTGGGACCTATAGGAGGACTGGAGCCAAGGGATGTACCGACCAAAGTGACTTAGCGCCATGGGGCAACGAGCTCCATAGCTAGCTAGCTACCCCCCCCCCACCCCTCCCGCCACCTTGTGAGAAGAACAGGCTACCAATTACCCAATGGGACTGGGCGGATGTCCTCGGCTGCTGGCCTCTACGGGGTCAGTCTTATTAATTGTGTGATTTGTCTCTGACCTTCACTGATTCTCGGATCGTCTTCTAGAGAGAACCTCATTACCGCATGCAGCCTCCGGTGATGAGGCTGTCTGAAGATCGTCAACGTATAAAGTTATGATGTCACGGTCATAAAAAAATAATAAAAAAGTGTGTGTGTGTGTATTGGCTGACCCCCTGGGCTGACAGGCGGTCACACAGGCTGGGGTTGGGCAGCACCACCTCAGAGCCACTGACCCTCAACACGGGAGCCCCCCAGGGATGCGTGCTGAGCCCTCTCCTCTACTCCCTCTACACCCACGACTGCATGGCTATGCACAGCTCCAACTAGGGCTGGGCGATATGGACTTAAAACTATATCACGATATTTCATGGTATTTATTGCGATAACGATAAATGACGATAAATTACCAAAAAATAAAAAATAAAAAATCTTACCATCATCAAATACGTAAGGGATAATGAACGGAACATATGATTTACTTCCGCAGAGAAAAAAATAATTCTCCGAAGTTGAGGCGTTGCTTGGCAACTGGCGCAAACAATTCAGCAATTCTATCAGCAAGTCAGTATTTTCCTTGAGGAAAAGTGAACGGGACTACTCACGGAGTGATATGATAGCCGTGAATAGAAGCCAATTCCAGCTCATTTTTTTCTCGATTAACTCCTCCTCGCCTACGTTTGGAACTCCACCTTCCGCTGTTGTTCTCCTTCTACATGCCCACGTTTGTCGCATATGTAAACACATCATTAATTATCGTCATTACAGCGGTATGACAAAATACTTGGGGAGGACTTATCGCGATAAACGATACGATATGGCACAGCCCTAGCTCCAACGTCATCATCAAGTTTGCTGACGACACAACAGTGATGGGCCTGTTCGCCGGCGACGACGAGACAGCCTACAGGGAGGAGGTTGGATCGCTGGAGCAGTGGTGCCAGGAGAACAGCCTCGCCCTCAAAATCAAAAAGACCAAGGAGCTGATCGTGGACTACAGGAAGCAGAGAGGAGAGCACGGCCCTATCTCCATCGACGGTGTTGCAGTAGAGAGGGTCAGCAGCTTCAAGTTCCTCGACGTGCACATCTCTGAGGACCTCACATGGTCCACGCACACCACACACGTGGTGAAAAGGGCCCAACAATGCCTGTATTTCCTCAGGCGTCTGAGGAAATTCAGCATGGGCCCCCGCATCCTGAGAACATTCTATACCGGCACCATCGAGAGTGTTCTTACAGGGTGTATCACCGCCTGTTAAGGAAACTGCACCGCACTCGAGCGCAGAGCGCTTCAAAGGGTGGTGCGGACGGCCCAGTATATCGTTGGAGGTGAGCTCCCCTCCCTCCTGGATATATACAACCAGCGGTGCGTGGCCAAGGCCAAACACATCATAAAAGACAATGCCCACCCCAGCCACAAACTGTACTCAGTTTTACCGTCAGGCAGGCGATACCGCAGTATCAAGTGCCGTACAAATAGACTCAGAGATAGCTTCCACAGTCAGGCCATCAGGCTGCTGAACAAGGGCGTATAGCATATAACAACGTATATTTTATTACATTGATTTCTATATACATATTGCTCTTTTTCTGTGCCGATATATTGCATTTTATCAATTGCATTTTTATTTTATATATTTAATTTTATACAGTTTTGTACTTTTTTTTTTTAAACTTATTTTATTCCATTCTGTTTTTATTTAATTGTATCTTATTTTTATAACTGCTGTCTGTCGTCGGGTATTGCACATAAGATTTTCACTCACTGCTTTATACTTGTGTAAACTGTGAAGTGACAATAAACTTGACTTGACTTGAGGCGGAGGGAAGGGCTCACCCTCTCCAGGATGAGGTGTGACATGGTGGCGTTGGCGTCCACGATGATGGTGGCGGTCTTGTGGTCCCGGATCTCCTTCAGCAGGGGGGTGGGGTCCTGGCTGTCGTCCAGCAAGCGCACCGACAGCGTCTCCTTGGAGATGAGGAACTGCCGGAGGAGGCGCTCCAGGTTTAATAAGCCTGTCGGTGGAACACACACACACACACGCACACACATACACACACACACACACACACACAAGCATGCACATTTTGTTTCATCACCTTTGTTTCACTTAAAACTTAAAACAATTTAAATGTTGATGTCAGGACTACATGAAGGTACTACTATTACTACTACTGCTACTATTACTACTACTACTGCTACTTTTAAAACTATCACTAGTGCTACTGGTACTACTATTTCTACTCAGTTTACTTCTACTACAACCACTACTATTTGTACTATTACTACAAGTAGTACTATTACTACTACTACTATTACTATTACTACTGTTGTTACTACTATTGTTACTACTACGACTAGCACTACTACTAAAACTAGTACTCCTACTAGTACTACTCTTGGTACCTGCTACTAGTACAACTACTACTATTACTAGTACTACTAAAATGACTGTTGCTACTTTAACTACTACTACTAATACTACTATTTAATCCTCCAGATATAAAAAAAATGTAGTTAGTTAGTTTTACTATTATTACTATACTATACTATTACTACTATACTACAACTACTGCTACTACTTTAACAACTACTACTACTTTAACAATTACTAGTACTTTAACAACTACTACTATTACTACTATTACTACTACTACTAGAACTACTACTACTACTACTACGCCTGCTATATTGATGCAGTGAACATTAGTCAAGTGAACATTGTGGTCCAGTCCCCGTGGTGTGTCTATTAACCCCGTAGACCCAGAGTCAGTTCACCACAATCACTCTGAGACGCCTCACAACAATGTCAGTCAATCCACACATTTACATCCCCTACGGTTATATTCTTTCAACCGTATTGGATGCTTAATGTGTTTATAGCTCTAGGGATACTACCTGTGAACTCGATAACTTTATTTTATTGGAGTTTTGTTTGGATAAGATTTAATGTTGAGGTAAAACTTGATATAGCATTAAAAAGTCAGGGGGAGCATATATTGACTAGCGTGCTCGCTAGAAGGAACCAGAGGGTTGTGGGGTCGATTCCCCGGACACAGCTCTGCTACCTCCTGTAGGAGACACCTGAGGTGCACCACCTTCGTTGGAGTTAGAAGCGGTAAAGGTCACTTGGTCACGAACACTAAACCTGTGCAGAAATGTGAGCTTATGGATTTATGAATGATCTTCGACACCAACCCCCCCTAAAAAGACTATATATAACTGGTATTGATCCCTATCCCCCAATTGGAGAATGATATTAAAGAAGATGATTGGTTGTCCCACTTAACAGACCTGACACCTGAAACTGAACGCATAGCAAATCAATGACTTGGATATCCATGTGATTTCTTCTTTTAGGACTCAATGTTATGATGAATGCTACCTGGAAATGCAGCTGAAGTTTCTCTTCTGTTTATTTTTTTTATGTTTATGTCCCAGATCTGCAGACACAAACACACAACATCGAAAAATGTTGTGCTAACAGATGTTAATAGCTTCTGCAAGACTTTGTGTATGCTATACTAACAAACTAATTGTGTTTGTTCAAACATACTTGAACTAATTAATTGAAATGTTATTTTTGCGTTATTTGTTTGTCAATAATCAGTCTGATATTACAGAACAATTAAACAGATTGCCCTAAATAATAATAATCTTTTGGTTGATCTATTGGGATTTAGTCTGATTGAAGAAGTGAACAATTATAACAGCACTCCCAGGAGCTCTTGACAAGTGATATCACATCCATATATCCCAGACCCTCTCAGAGTTATATAGCAAGTTATTGTAATGTGCGTAGTATAAAATAACCTGATGAGAATCAAACAAAATTTGACACACAATGTTTCAGTTGCCTCAATGCGAGACCTCGGTGAACCTTTTAACAAGCTGGTTGAAAGGGAAACACATGAGCAGAGAACAGAAACCTAAAGACACTAACAACACAGCCAGAGGCTGTTGACTGTGCCCGAGGCACAGTCAAAGAAATGCATCCGTTTATGTGGAACAAGTTGATGTTCCTTTTTGCTGTGGAGAGAGGGCAGACTTTTCCAACCAAAGGAAGGGAACAACTTTGATATACCAATCATAACAGTTGCCTTCTTGGCTAGTTATCCCATCAGCACATAAAACAACACAAACATGGCCACGATTACCTCATCACTAGTGTCAGGCTTAAAAGTTGGGAGCTTTGTCTGCCTTTATATCTCTATCTGCATGCCAAGCTGTCTATCTGTCAGCTTGCCTGTTGTTTGCCTGAACAATAACCTAGCCTTCCACAACCCTCAACTGCTACAGTGCTGCAACTCCTGGCATAGAACGTGTCACAAAGGAAACATGGAGAACACAATCTCAAGTTCCCAAAATAACAAAGTGAACAGTCAACTACATGAAACAAAATAGTTTGTGTGTGTGTGTGTGTGTGTGTAAGGAATACATTATATTTCACTTCCCAAGCAGTGCCCAGAGACATTTATATGTGCATCCAGACACGCACACGCACACACACACACACACACACACACACACACACACACACACACACACACACACACACACACACACACACACAAAGACATCCCACCTATGTCAAGAATGACAGCACAAGTTGTTTCCAGTGGAACACTGATTATACCACAGTGTTGTTAAATACTTGACCCTGATTGGTCAATAACATTTCAAGGGTGTGCATTTATTATCAATAACGACACGTCTTCCTTTATAAATTTACGAAAGAATACGCTACAAATCCAACAGTGAAACAGAACTATTGACCAGATGTTTCCTAATGACAAAAACAATATGCTCAATATGTCATATATATATATATCACTGCAAACCAATATTTGAGCTGATTAAGTCGTTAAAAAAACGATAACATTATGGAGGTAAGTCACTAATATCAAATGACAGTTGGTAACGGTGGTATAAGTGGAATAAACCACTCCAGGCCGTCCCTTGGTAAATTAAACACTTTGGGAGGTGATGGAGCCCAGGGAAATGATCCAATCACAGGACAGCCTGTGGTTTATTCTCCACATAGAACACTGGGGATATTTGTTGGGCATATTCTCAGAAAAAGAAAGCCTCATTCTCACTTATATCTCCCATGCACTCACATTGTAAACCATTAACAGCCATTATATGTCAATTACCAACTAGTCAAATATTGATTAGCTTAAAATATTCAATACACTACAACAACAACACAAATAATACCCTCTTTTACCCTTGGAGAGAATAGGGGTTGGATATAAATATGCTTGTTTTGCCAAATCATAGCTCACACGCATCGCCAGCCACTCTCATCTTGGAGTAAGTCACATGAAAAATATGCATATCCACGAATCCATAATGGCCTATGGTTGATTGAATCTTCTGGTGTCACAAATTGTGGCTCGCGCTATCTATCGTCTTGGGCTCCAGTGAAGAGGAGGCCCCGAAATAACGTGGAGACAGACGCTCCCGAGAGCCATTCAGAGTCATGCCTCCAAAAGGATTTAACCGGAATGAAAACTTGTTTGGGGTTGTAGAGGAGGGCCTTAAATGCCGTTTGATCTAGCTAATCCCTTAAAACACATTCCCGGATTCCAAAGTGCTGACATTACCGCTGCTCATGACATCATTTTTATATACGTATATATATATATATATATATATATATATATATATATATTCCACAGTTGGGGCTTTGAACTAAGATCTAGATGTCGCATCACTCCAACGCTGAGATGTCCCTAAAACCGGCTGCCGGGCAAAGCAAGGAATTTATTTTGAAAAGCCTTTTAATTACTTTTAAAGCACTTCATGGTCTGGCTCCTATTTGCCTCCCAGAGATTAAACCCTCTGAAAAGGAGGTAGAGATCAGAGGCTCTGTTGGCCGTCTCTTGGCCCTAACTGAAAACCAGAGGAAACCAGGCCTTTTCTGTGTTGGAACACTTCCCATCCAACCGTATGCCCACCACTATATTAAACAATCATTAATTCAACAACTATATTAGGCTGTCACCATCCTGGGTGATTAATGAGGCGGGCGCACTGAGGAGATACCGGCCAGCAAGCAAGCAGCCGACCGAGGGGAACACCGGGGCTGGAGAGGGCCTAAGTGAAATTTCAGCTGATGCCACTGCTGAACACTTTGTTCAAACACAAAGACACACGAACACGGGCATACGCACACACAGGCAAACACACACACACAAACAGGCACACACACATGTACGCAAACACAGGTGCACACAGACGTATGCATACACAACACACACATACACAAACGGACATGCACACACACAGGTGAATGCACACACAGGCATATGCACACACACACACACAATGCACTTTCCCAGAAAACTAGGCCTGTTGCCATTAGCAGCTATACAGGGGAATCATCAGTCAGCAGGGGTGATAATCACAACAGCAATGTCATTAAAGAGTTACACTTCCAGCACGGTTCCTCCCACTGCCCTGTAGCTCCCAAAGCCTCTCCAGCCTGAACAAGAAGCTTTTGGGGAGCGTTCCTTTGTTTTGGCTTTTCTTTCAGATATGTACTTTTTCACTTTTTTTTGTGCTACTCCTCTGCATTTATCCTTGGCCTCGCATTTTTCTTCCCATTTTATTTATTTTATTTTTACCCTGAGTGAGTTTCACACACAGACGCCAGTCAACGCAGGCAGAATACGGGAGAAAGCTAACTGCAAGCTGGGGGACGCACACACACGGTGCTTTTCTCAAAACATTCATTTTTATAACAGGAATATACACAGTAAAATGCCTGTCCTGAACTCTTTCAGCGTCCTGTCATCGCAGTATAAGTCACCGTCGTCTCTGTGGGGTGAAATGTCACCTGAATGAGTGAGTGACAGCGCCAACAAACACCTGAGAGGAAGTACCAATGATGAGTTTCATGACCCCCTGAGGCAACTCGAGGAACTAATGACAATGACTTGTGTTGTTTTTTGAGAATGCTACCGAAATGTGTTAATGGTTTCACAGATCGCTGATCAAACATGTATACATCCATTAAAGGGATGCTACTTTTACCCGCGCGCCTAATTAGCAAGCAATGGAATCTAGAATAACTCAAAGCACTGTCGAGGGAGCGCCGACAACGATGGGATCAGCGAGGAGCTGAAGGTATAAAGGACGGGGTTGTTCACTCCACAGCCTTCAGCGTGCTGCCTGACAGAGAGAGATGTTCTCCTGACAAGGCACTGAAGGGTGGGAAACGAGCCAAAATGTAATCCCCTTCCCTCTCATTTTGAAAAAAAAGAAAAAAAAAGAAAGAATAAAACATCAGAGGGGGCATCTTCTAGCTGCTTCCTGAAGTCACCCATTTTAACAGCCAACTGGCGGCGCTACGCAATCATGGGGTCACCGCTGGGTTTTGTTGTTTTTTTCTCACCAGCAGGGGGGTGTGTGCGTAGATTAGTGTGTGAAGATATTCTCCTGGGTCTCTGCCCGCTGAACGGCAACGCGACCACGGACTGTGGCATCTGCTCGCCGTGTGTGTGTGTGTGTGTGTGTGTGTGTGTGTGTGTGTGTGTGTGTGTGTGTGTTAGTGCCATACTTACAGTCAGACTGAGCACAGATGAGGCAGGCGGTTGTACTGTTGTAGAAGGTCAGAAGGCCAGCCACAGCCAGGCTTATGTCGGTGTTGGTGGGTCTCAGGTCCAGCGTGGTGAACCGGGGGAACTGAACCTTCAGGATGTCGTCGGGGGCCACCTTCACGTACGGCACCTTCGCCACCAGACGGAAGAGAGAGAACATAGATCCGGTCAGCTATCCCTTGGGAGTGATCACAGCGTTCTTCCCCGGAACCCAATGGCCTGGACCATTCTTTATGTTCTGTAGAAAGAGTGTGTCAGGGTGTTTTGAAATGGTGCTATGCACAGTAAACGTTACATATGCTTGAGACTGAGTGCAATGTGAATGAGGGTATGTGACAGGGCCGGCCCAGACCCAATGAACAAAGGAAACATTTGTTGAGGGCCCCGTGATGGGTTCAGGGCCCCCTCCCTCCAAGATAATCATTTTCATTTTGGAACTAGGAAGAAATTGCTCCACCATGGATTATGAATTATGGATTATGCGTGCCACGGTCAACAACTAAAGGCGTGCACCCCCTCTCCCCTCTTCAACAACCACGAACACAGTTCCCATAGGATGGATATATGTTTCTAGCGCCCCCCAGAGGCCACGAACGGCGGCGCTGGTTGGTGAAGGTGAACGGGTGTGACACAAGCATAACGAATTGTCCTTCGATCTTCTCTAAGAAATATAATAACCCCCGGGGGTCACTGGTACATATTCAGATGAACAGGCCGATACTTCTCCTTCCTGTGATAACGAAGCCAGCGAGTGTATGGATCAATTCAACAATGTTGTTCAATTGTTTTTGTGCAGGATGATTTCCCCTAATGACCTGCAATAGATCTTCTATTTATAGCGCTCTTTGGGAAGAAGAACTGATTCAAAAACACACGCACGTGTATAGAAACACGTAAGCACACACACAAACACACACAAATACATGCACACAAAGATACAAACACAGCACTGACAGGGCCGGGCTGGGCGTGCTGTTCCTCCTGCTCCCTAGGAAGCCCCCTGTGTAATAGCCGTGCGCGGCCACACTGCGGGGAGCACGGCCCCACAGCGCTCCCCGCCCTGATCCGGCCCTGCTGTGGATCAACACTATTCCTAACTCCATGCTATTTCACTGGAGCCCTGTTCAGAGTGTTTGCCGGCACTTCCTCACCTCTCTCTCTCTCTCCCTTACCTCCCTTACCTCCCCCACCTCTCTCTCTCTCTCTCTCTCTCTCTCTCTCTCTCTCTCTCTCTCTCTCTCTCTCTCTCTCTCTCTCTCTCTCTCTCTCTCTCTCTCTCTCTCTCTCTCTCTCTCTCTCTCTCTCTCTCTCTCTCTCTCTCTCTCTCTCTCTCTCTCACCACTGAGGACAGTTGCTACCAAAATGTCTTCACTTATTAAACCTCACACGCTTCAGTGGACTGTATCTGAGGCAACAGGGGGTTTGGGAGCATTAAGCACACTGCCGAAACACACACACACAAACACGCACGAGCGTGTGCATACACATGAGCGAGTGCACACACACGGGCACACACACACAAATATCTTGTCAACCGACTCATTAAAGACTACAGCAAGTGAAATTAGCACTACTCCCTGCCTGAATAAATGCTTTTCATTGAACTGCATCTTGCAGACAATTATTTTAATTTAGCCAGGCAACGGCAGAGGATACACATTACATGGAGAGCCCGATAGAGTCGGTCCAGGAGAAAGAAGGATATTAGCCCTCTGAAGGTTTTACTGAGGAGGTTTTTACAGCTGAATATATTGAAAATGTAATATATTATATATGACATCCATGGTGTCACAGAGTTAGTCATGGGGTCTATAATTGATCTCTAGTTATTTTAACCTGATCCCTCTCTGCTGTTTAAAAGCATAGTAGATTAAAACAGGCCTTTCTAATCACGTTTTTATTGAATACATTGCATTAAAAAAATAGAGAGCTTCATTGGAATAACTCATCCAGAGACACACACCTTCTGCCAAAGATGGAATGCATTGCAGGCAGTCTAAGGGTACGTTCCCACTGTTGTGCGATCCGTTACGAACGCCACGATTGGCCATTCATAGCTGATCGTGGAATTTCTCTGAAATTTCAGGTTTGGATACGAGGTGATGCGAGTTTAGTTGCGCTCGGATGCGATCTGGTCACGATTTGTCAATTTCAGGTGTCACGATCTGTCACGGTCTGATCTCCCGTTCAGATACGATCACATACGCTCCGATAGGATTGTTTCGATCGAGTCCACGATTGGGTCTCGATCTGACACGATCATCACGATGGGGTTCCCTGAATTGGGACAATCTGGTACGTGCAAATACGTTCCGATACGTTCATCACGAACCGATGCGCTCCGTTACGATAGGATACGATTGTGGTCGCGATGTCTTTCAAGATTCAAGATTCAAGATACTTTATTTATCCCGAGGGAAATTAATGTGCAACAGTTGACACAGGGGGAATAAATGCACACACAAATATACTAATACCTAAGCTAAAAACTAAATATATAAAATATATAATATATATAATATATAAAATATAAAAATATAACTTTCACGATCATGATCGAGGGTGATCACGATCTAAGCTACGACTTTACCCGACGGGTATATATACAGCCCGACTGACCATGGACTTCATTGTTTCTTGAACTTGTACAGAGTGAACACTACAACCCTCAACCATTGATGATGACAGGAGTTGCGGATCTTGTCCAGTATATATATGGGCACGAGAACTCGTAACAGATCGTGAGCGTTTGTGTAAAAACGTAACTACTCGCATCTTCTCGTATAAACTCGTATCTGCTCGTGAGTCGTTCGTGTCAGGTCTTGAGCAATGGGACCCGACAGAGCGTAACAGATCGTGGGAGATCGCAACACATCTCAACAGAGCGTGGTGTTTGTCTTGTCTAAGATAGATCCCGATCACCACGATTTGGAAGCAGTATTAGATGCGATCTGTCACGCTTTGTTACGATGCAATACGATCTGATACGATGATCCCGATTGACAATTGATCGTGTTGATTGTAGAAAAATGTTGAACCGTTCAAAAAGTTTCTATGATTAACACGATTGCCACGACTGACCTCAAGATCTGATAAGATCTGATAGGATCACCACGATTACTCCACGATTAAGACCACGATTTCAATCGTGCCGCGAATCGTGATAGTGGGAACGTAGCATAACACGACAATTTGAGTGGGGTGCTCCCCTGTGCTTGAGTGACCCAGAGGCAGGTATTTTCTCCTGGCGTCCAAATCCCAAAAATACGTTGGCTGGCACTGCGATGGAGCTGAAGTGTCCAAGTCAATCCACCAGCCGTGCACTGTGAACCCCACACACACCCGACAGAAGGGGATGCCTGCCAGAGAGAGCAGGGGAGATTGAAAGGAGACAAATGAGCAGATCTGACGCCATATGGCAAAGCCAGCCACGTAATAATTCACCGCATCTGTTCCTCGAGAGCGACCGGCTCACAGAAGCCTGAAGCACTGAAAATATCACTGATGTATGTATGGGTGTTGGACAGCCAGAGACAGAGTCCATGTCAGACCTTCTAGGGTTTATGAGATGATAGCACGGACTATGTGAGTCACTAGTAGTCACACACACACACACACACACACACACACACACACACACACACACACACACACACACACCACACACACACACACACACACACACACACACACACACACACACACACACACACACACACACACACACACACACACACACACACACACACACACACACACACCTGTGCTTGCCTGCTGTGAATGTGATGTGGGTTACGACGGGGTTCTGAACATTGAACATCTTGTTAATTTCACTTCCATCGCGTTTGTCACAGGTGTTGTTCATCACACTAAATACGACTAAATTAAAGACTTATCTTTACTAGTTGAGTCTACTGTGCCCTGGTACATAGAAAGATCAGAGCCCTAATTATTGTTATGAGTGCTTATTGTTAGGAGTGTTTATTAAACTGTTTATCCTACGATGATGCCTGGGAAACGATGATGTAAAAAGTGAGAGTGTATGAATGGGTGAATGTGAGGCATGACTTGTAAAGCGCTTTGAGTAACCATTGGTTAGAAAAGCGCTATATAAATGTCCATTTACCGATAAGAACTCTGTCAATACCATAAAGAAAGCTCCTAAAGGCCTGAAGAAAGCCAGACCATTGAAAAGCAGAAGAAACACTGATGATCTCAACTCCACATGCAAAGTGCTTGGACTGACCGTGGATAACGGCTCTGTCACTCTTGGCACAGGTCTGAACCACTCCTGTTCAGACACTGCGGCTGGAGGCCCCCGTAAAGTACCAATTGCTTTTATGTAACAGAGATCTTCATTAAAAGTGACCTGCATTCCAACATGGTGTCAGTGTTTCCTTTAAACATGTTACAGTAATTAACATGAACCGCTGCACAGTCTACAGGTCTACAGGTAATGACAAAACATTTACATTTACATTTACATTTAGGGCATTTGGCAGACGCTTTTATCCAAAGCGACTTACAAGGTGTACATTAGTTGAAGCAGACAATAGCATAACGCTGAGGTACACAAACATAAAAATAGAGCAGTTCACAAGTATTCATATTAACAAGATGAATAACACAATTTCGTACTGCTAGGTCACCTGCTTAAGTAGCTGTGATAAGAGCGTGTTATCAACATTAAGGATATACACTTGCTAACATATACAACATGCTAAGAGCTATTAATGTCAGGACTTAAGCAAGGAACACAAGGAAACATACATGGAATTACCAACAAAGAACGCTAAGTTAGAAATAGCACAACAGGCATAATATACAGACTATATAAGCAATAAAATAAAGAAGTACGGAAAATAAATAGCCTAGAAATGATAAAGGCAGTATCTTTTCACTCAGTAGCGGTAGACATCTTGCTCAAGGATGCCTGCAGGTAGGCAGCAGACATAGGGGTTCAACACACACACACACACACACACACACACACACAACCAAACAAACAGCATGTATATCAGGGGTCTCAAACTCAATTGACCTGGGGGCCGCTGGAGGTAGAGTCTGGGTGAGGCTGGAGGTAGAGTCTGGGTGAGGCTGGAGGTAGAGTCTGGGTGAGGCTGGAGGTAGAGTCTGGGTGAGGCTGGGCCGCATCAAATATTCCACAAAAAATGGGTTTCAAGTTTTCCAAAAAAAACAAGAGGGGGGTTTTTGAGGGGGCCTCAAACAACTGATACAATCTTCTCAATCTTTATTAACAGTTCAGAACATTAACAGTTCAGAACATGAACGGTTCTTCAGAACATAGGCTTCTCTTACCTACTCCTTGCTGCCAGAGACCTGGCAGTGCTTCCTCTTACACAGCTGAGCCACATTTGGCTTGAGGGAGGAAGCAATTGAGACCCTCAGTATGGCTTGAAGATGCTCATCAGTAAGTTTGGATCTGTACTTTGACTTATTAAAGTTCATGGTGGAGAAGAGCTTTTCAGACAGATGTGCTCCCAAAAAGGCACATGGTTCCGCTTGAACATCCTGGAAAGCTCAGGGAAGGTGGGGGGCAATTCTCTCAAAAATTGTCCAAGCTTGTCTGCTTTTCCACTCACCTCCCTGAACTTGGCTTTGAGTTCAGAATTGCACTGCAGGTCAATGAGCTCCATTTGAAGCACAGGAGGGGCATCTTGCACATCGAAGGAGAAGGGGTTAGCAAAAATTTGTAAAACTCACCACTGAATGGTGTGCCCACATCCATGAGTGCCTTGCATGCTGGGAAATGGCAGAGGTTTGTCTGAGAGAGCTGGGCTTTCCATAACACATGGAGAATGCTCTGACGTTGTCATAGGCAGCACTGACAAGCTGCCCCTGCCCTTGTAATTTCTTAGTTGGATCGTATTGTTACCTGACAGGTCAGAAATGCGCTCTGCCACTGTGTTGGCTGAAAGGCTGATGTTGCTTAACTGACCCTTATTTTCCGGACAGACTATACTTGCAGCCTGTAACATGCACTTTTTGATGAACTCGCCGTCTTTGAATGGCTTTCCAGCCTTAGCAATCCTCTCACTCACCACGTAGCTAGCTTCGACTGCCGGCATCACTCTCTTTGCTTGCTTTCTTGAAAAAAAACTTGTTGCCTCAGTAGACATGTTTTAAGATTGGCGACCCGGTCCTCTCTCTCATCTCCCTGGTATTTTGCATACTTCTCAGCATGTCTAGTTGAGTAATGACGTTTGATGTTGAATTCCTTAAGACACGTCGGGGTTCCCCTGTGCTCAACAAAAAAATATTCCGTCTCCCACTTTTCCTGAAATTGTCTGTGCTTGTCGCCAACCTTTCTCTTCACGGCAGGTTTTGAGAAAGACATGACTGGGGCTGGGTGACAAAAAAACCCGCATTTAATAATAATAGAAAAAAAGTTCATAATAGATTTACTGATAGATTCTCGTTGTTAAACTATAAATACAATGCAGAAATAAAGGCATACATTAGTACACACGTAACTGATATACATATATTAATTAAATTAGTCTACGTGTCATACATACACATACATACACTCATACTAACCCTTTTATCAAAACGGAATACAGTGTCACTGTTACGGTGTATGGCAGGGGGCGTGGCCAAGCCACGTGTGTGTACGGTGCACACACACACCTGTCAACAATGGTTGTGGTGGTTGACAGGGGCCGTGGCCAAGCCATGTGCGCTGGCGGCGCACACACACGTCTGTCAACAATTGCCGTGGCTGATTGCTAATCCCCTCACCTGGGGTATATAGACCCTGGCTTCCCGTTACCCCGGTGTTAGGTCGTACTTCATGGTTGCTACTTTGTGCGTTAGTACATTCTGGACGGAATCCCCAAGCTGATGTCCCGGAGATCCAGATTCTTTGCCTATCCCGGGTCACCCGCCTGTCTCGCGTTACTCTCTGGTCTACACGAGCTCCCCGGTCATTATAATTACATGTCCAGTACCTGTCGCTACTCCGACCTCCCGGTATCTAGACTTCTCGCTCGTCCCGGACAACCGCCGGTCTACTACCTGCCGGTACTCCGCCGGATCGACCTCCCGGTATCCAGACCCCTTGCCTGTCCCTGATTACTCTCTGTTGTCTGTGTGCTTTAAATAAAGCTTTATGTTATAGCTCCACTGTGTCATGGTCTGCATTCTGGGTCCCACCGAATTATCCCTATCGTGACATACAGTTTACCGTTTTACCATCAAAGGCACATAAAAACACAACTAAGTGTAAAACTATGTGCAACAAACACGACATTTAATTGTAATAAGCCTATACATACATAGTACATTGAAAATGCCGTTACAACAAAGCCGTTAGCTTAATATAGAGCTAGATACTAAATGCTAGCCAATTCGAACAATTCGATTCCAATGTTCTTACAAACTCATTACATACAGGAAAAATATTACAGACTTGCATTTTCTACAACATATGAACATTACACAAGTTATCCATCATTTTGTTGTACTTACAGACAAATAGTATCCAAAGCAATTAACTTCTTAACACGTCTTGACGAAATTGCCAGTTACCTGCACTTACATCCTAGGTACCGCAAATAACCTCTGGGGGCAGTATACCCAATGCTAGTTAACGGGTCTCAAGCCCAGGGCAACGACTCGGCAAAAAGGTGCGTGTGAGAAAAACACGCGGGCCGCACTAACACTAAACTTTGATGTCCAGTAGGGGGCCTCAAAATATCGTCCAGCGGGCCGCAATTGGCCCGCGAGTTTGAGACCCATTATGTATATAGTATATGTGTATAGCTCTCTGCTGAGAGGCTGGTAACTGCCTTTGAAACGCTGGGCCACTAGTAGCCAGACGGTGGAGTAAAACATGTCACGGAGACGGTGAGTCTCCAGGCCGTCCTTTACCTTTGAAGAGCAGTCACCGCTAATCGCTCCAAACCGCCATCAAGCCAAAGAGGCAGTCTGCCAATCGAAGAGCAGTGTGACAACCGATGGGTGGGCTGCTGGACGCGGCCCACGGAGCCACCGTGAAGCGGCCTGCCAGAGGATGAATGCTAGCCACGGCGGTGCTGGAGACCCATCAGTCAGCCAGCGCGCTGCCACACAGCAACAGAGGAGCTGGGGGCAACATGGTGGTGACAGTGACAGGCATCGGCAGGCCTGTTATGTCCACCTGATTCACACAACCTGTGGTGTCACAGGAGCTGCACGTTTGATTCCCCAGATACGGTACATGAGACTAGATGTTGGCATCGGGAAGTGGAGTGGAATCAGAGCATTTTCAGAAATCAGAAGAAAGAAAAAAATAAGGAAAAAAACACAATCGATTGGCCTCTGTGACAATGGTCCAGTATCCACGTGTGATCCACGGTCATCAGTCTCTCCTCTCCATCACTGGCTCACCACCTTCCCCCCCCTCCCGCCCCCAAGTCTCATCCCATGAAGGCCTGTCTCTATTTGTGGCCGTAATGGGCAGCTCCCTGCGGCCCTCAGGGGCCCCTAAACTGACCAATGATAAAGATGAAATGGGCCGGTGGATCCCGCAGTGCCTTTTAGGAGAGAGGAACGTTGGCCAAGAGATCAATATCTAATCCATCAGCCAGGTCCGCTCAGAGCCAGGGAGAGTCAGAGAGAGAGCGAGAGAGCGCGAGAGAGAGAGAGAGAGAAATACATTATTTACTTGCAATAAGGTGCACTATTCACTCAGGTTGCTTTAACTCCATGAGAGTGAAGTCTTTGTGTCTCTATGACAACAAGGCATTTAAACGTGTCCATCAGATGTTCTGACCACAGGCCTTGTGAAGAAATTCTTATATCACTATCTCTCTCACACACACACACACACACACACACACACACACACACACACACACACACACACACACACACACACACACACACACACACACACACACACACACACACACACACACACACACACACACACACACACACACACACACACACACACACACACAGAACTGCAACGTGATGCTTTATTGCATTGTACAACAGTCCTTAGGACGGTCGGGGACAGGCAAGGGATCTGGAAACCGGGAAGTCGATCAGCGAGGTAGCGACAGGTAGTAGACAGGAGAGTAGTGAGGGACAGGCGAGGAGTCTGGATACCAGGAGGTCGGCTTGGAACTGGAATCTGGAAGTAGCTTGGAACGGTTGCATCGAGAGAGAACAAAGTATGAACTAGCAATGGTGTTAGGGGAAGCCAGGGTATATATACACCCAGGTGAGGTGATTGTCATTAGCGGCAATCGCCGACAGGTGTGTAGGTGCGCAGCCAAGACCCGAGCCGTGGCCACGCCCCCTGTCACACACTGCAACCGTGACAGTGCTGCTTCCAAGAACATTGAAGTGAAAACACAATGGGGAATCGTGATTAAAAAATTAATCAACAGCTAATACTCGTGAACAAAAAAAGACGTTGTCACGGTTACGGTGGTTGGCAGGGGGCGTGGCCAAGCCACGTGCGCTGGTGGCGCACACACACACCTGTCAGCAATTGCCGTGGCTGATTGCTAATCCCCTCACCTGGGGTATATAGACCCTGGCTTCCCGTTACCCCGGTGTTAGGTCGTACGTCATACTTCATGGTTGCTCCACTGTGTCTTGGTCTGCGTTCTGGGTCCTACCGAACTATCCCATTCGTAAACATAACAACCAAACCAACTTGCAACTGTAATGCCAACTTGTCCACATACATAGTAATAGTATATAGCCGAATTAAAGTCATGTCAAATGTATTGATTCACTTAATTTCAATAAGTTAACACCTTCTTTTACATCAGCCAGTATGTAGAGCAATTGATTCAGAAGGGTAAGAGCCAAAGACTGAGAGGTTGATAGCAAGCAGGGGAAAGGATACTACAACTTCTCATTCTTCATACAGTATGTATCATGCCATGACACTGACCACCAAGAATTTTTAAATAAAGAAAGTTTCACTTGAGTTGACTTCTTGTAATCCACGAAGACCACCACAAATTTTTAATTAAAGAAAGTTTCACTTGAGTTGACTTCTTGTAATCCACGGATTTGCCAACCCAACAGTGAAACAAAGGTGACTCAAGAAAAGTGATGTGGACATGAGATTTTACCGTAATAATTTGAGTAGATAGGAACGATTGATGCATCTTTTACCATAAGTATTGCAATATAAGCGACTTGTGGAAGATGTGGCAGAAGGAGTGTAGTAGGTAGTAGAGGGTAGTAGGTGGGTAGAACTAGTTCTTCTGTCCCTCAACCACACAGCAAAACAACAAACACACAGTACGAGGCTGATTGGATGCATATTATAGATGTGGTCTGTGGGTGGGCATGTGTTTTTGTGCACGTGTGTGTGTGTGTGTGTGTGTGTGTGTGTGTGTGTGTGTGTGTGTGTGTGTGTGTGTGTGTGTGTGTGCATGGCATGTGTTTTTGAGCATGTGTTGCACACGTGGCACAGTGGGTCACCGCATATTTGGGCGGACAAGCGCATGGACATGCACTCATGCATGTGTTTCAACGGCCATGAAGACTGCGCTACAATAGCCATGCAAATGAAACACTGGACCTGAAAACAAACCTGCCCTCCAAAATCAGGATGAGAGCTTTTCAAATTTGCCAAACAAACATTTATGAGCAATCATTTGTGTCCCGACTTTGTCAATACACTTAAATGTGTCTCCTCCAAGCCCGGTAGAGGCTGGGAATGGAGTTAATTTGCCTTTGAGTGACATTTAAATGGCGATTGATTGGAACAATGGTAATATACATTTTTCCCACCTTTTAGTAAAATTGTCTTACAACAAGAGTTCCTATAGAATCTGTGCATAAAATGGACGTCCTATTTTCCAAATTTTCTCAGCTGATGCATTGGATCTGATTTATATGCATGTGTGCCTGCATCCATTCGCCTATTTCTGAAATATTGGAGAGAAGAAATCTCATTACTGCATCTCTCAAGGGCTTTAGCTATGCCAATGACCACCACACCTTAATCCCCAATCCACCCACACGCTCTCGGTCTGTCAAGCCATGCTTGAGTTCACCCCAGAGTTCAAGACAATAACGCCAGCGGTGGACTACAGCGATGGACTACAGCGATGGACTACAGCGATGGAGCCTGTCTGTGTTCTTCTGTTACCTCGTGGCTTCAGGGAAACAAGAGGTCATTGGCAGCAATTACTAAACAACTAACCCTGTTTGGAACAAAGGCAAACAATGATGATTCTAGGAAGGGAATACAATGGAGGGAGTGAAATGCCTGAGTGAAATATTAGATTAGATTAGATAAGATTCAAATGTATTGTCATTGCACAGCACAAGCACAGTACAGCGAAAATAATTTGGCATCTAACCAGAGTGAAAATGTTGCAGTAAAGTGCATGGTAATATATAAGTTACAGTGGTTAAATAAGATGTAAAAACAGTCCACTAAAAAGACTACTAAAAACAAAACAAAAAAGACAAAAAAAACAAATCGAGTATGTTTGAGATATATATAAATGTTAGGATGGAAACCAATGAAAACCCTGGCAGTCTAACGAAGACTGACATGGTCCATGGTGTGAAAGAACCTGGAATGAACATGAAACAAAGTTCTGTCTCTCCGCCAAAATCAATGACATAACTGAATAGCAGAACAAGCCCATAGCAAGCCACTGCTCTGAGGTTCATAAACCATGAGATCTATGCTTCCTGGGCAGTGTGTTGGAAGCCGGAGCACGTGCCAACTCATATTCAATATAAAGCCCCGATGACTTCAACAAGAACCTTTTCCCACCGACATGATTGATATTGGTCATAAAATCTAAACGCGTTTGCAAAGCTTAAACACTGGGATTATTTGCCACATTGGATAGTAACAAACCACTGCATGTTCAATGTGGACATGCCTTTCTCTCTGTAGCGGCTTCTGTTTTTCTATTAGTCAACATAAGAACGTCCAGATGGCCCCGTTTCACCTCCCGGCCCATCAGGAAGCCAGTGGTCCTAGGAGAATGATTGATCGACGATCACGGTGGGCGATCAGGTGCAAAACTGCAGCCCGGTGTTTGGGGTAACTGAGCCGGTTGGCCTGTATGACGTTTCTATGACATCTCTTTTAGGCTGCCGTGGCTTGATGGATTTCACCGTGGGGGGAATCCCTTACATTGGGTGTCTCTGTCCATCTTACTTCAATCAACTTAATTGTCAAAGTGTTTGAGTGCAAAAAAGTAATAGTGATGAGTAAGTGAAAAAATAACAATATAATAAATGAATATATAGGTCTTTGAAGTGCCAAGGGCAAAACCTTCACTACCTCAAACAATAAAGCACAAGACAATGATAATGATGATGTTAATGATGATGATGCTGATGATGAAGGTCATGGTTACCATGACAACGTGTCGGAAGGAAGGAAACGATGATATTCTACCTGAACACATGCATATTTACTTTTGTATTGCTTCAATTTGTTGTGAAGATGAAAGCACAATGTATGTTAATAAAGCCAGGACTGCACTGGGACTTTTCTAATGATTTTTCTGTGATGCTAAACCGTGTGTTTTGGCCACATGAGCGGGTGCTGCTCCCTGCAGCAGGGAGTCCCCATCTGGCTCCCAGCAAAACTCACTGTGCCCTCATTAACTACAGTAGAGTCATAGAACATTGGAACATCTGGCCTCACACACGTCTATTTATGCAAGGTTATCAATGAAACAAACACAGCCTCCGTGGCAGAACGGAATCCTAGCAGAGTACAATATCATAACAAGGGAACAAGAAAGACAGCTGACTTGCATAATCACTTTACATGCTGTTTGATAACTCACCCAATCATTCTGAAGTAAAAAACACAACAACAACAATATACTCCCCGCCATAACTCAAATAATCTCCTAATAACAAGGCTGCAAGGCTGAACCGGCACTACGCTACAAGCTAACAAGAGGGGTGGAAGGGAGGACATGCTTAGAGGCTCTTTGATCTGAGAGGGGGATGGAAACACACCCGGTGTGGCCTGAATCGGCAGTAGAGGAATTTCATCATCCCAGCTAAAGATTAGTTTTTATATCCTCCCAAACACACACACACACACATATAACATATAAGCAGGCAACCACTAATGGCCATCATTGTTGGGCGATTCTGGAGCCCAGTCTCTCTCTCTGTTGCTAGGCAGACGGACATGGGATGGGGGGATGGTTGGGGGGCTGAGGGTGGAGCCAGGGGTCAGAGGGTACATGGCAGCATCAATAAATAGACACTCACCTCTTTCTGGCCACAGATGTTGCTGATGATGGAGTTGGATGCAGGACTAGCGGAGGGACCGAGGACTGCCACCACCCCTTTAGACATGATCTGGCACACTGCAGGGAGAACAGGGTGAGGGGGGGGAAAGAGGTCAATAAAGAAACAGTAATAGGGACCCTGTAAGGGACAGAAAATGACTGCTAATGCACTAAGTACAAGCTAAATACAATAATGTATCTTAAGTCGTTGACTTTATATATTCTCTCCAGACAGAAGGCAGCCCCAGCCCCTGACCCTGACAGTGTGTGTATTAAACCTTCAATGGATCACGGATGGCTTTACAGACATTGTTCCATCTCGGTTATTTTGTCTTGAGGTCAAGCACCGTCATAAGAGAACATGACAAGGTGACGTTGGATGCTTGAGCTTCAGTCATTTAGCAGCCACTTTCATCCAATGTGACTTGGTGGTTAGGCATCTTTCTCACCACAGGCATGGATCAGGGATCGAACACAGTACCTAAAGGCCGGTACAGTCGACCACCCTAGCCCCTAATCTATTCTATAGTCACTTCCATACCACTTAACTCAAAGCCCTTTTCTTTTAATCAGCTGTTTGTCTTTCACACAGTAAATACTCTGTGGACAAACAGCTTACATTGACATTACCAAACGTATTTGATTCAACAATTAATGTCTACAAACTGCTTCATTGATTTACTATCTCCGTTCAGCAGAAGACTTCATCACCAAGCAATCTCAGAAGCTGCCGGGTGTGTGTCAAGTGGCTGATTTCAACATGCAAGCACTTTTCATTAAACCGTACCACACTGTTATGCTGATTTAAATGATTGACCTTGTGGAATGGATGAACATTTCCTCATTCATGAATACATACGCCCCAGCTGTTGTTTTGCAAAACAGAACACGATTTGTTTATTTGTTTTAAAAACTACGGTCACTGTTGACAAAGTCACAAAAGACAGTGGGAACACGCGCATGCAAATATGTTTGTGTGTGGATATATGTGCGCACACACACACACAAAGTGGCTGCATGGGCAGACATAGGATGGATGGCTTTAAATCCTGAAATATGTGTGTGTGTGAGAGAGAGAGAGAGAGAGAGAGAGAGAGAGAGAGAGAGAGAGAGAGAGAGAGAGAGAGAGAGAGAGAGAGAGAGAGAGAGAGAGAGAGAGAGAGAGAGAGAGAGAGAGAGAGAGAGAGAGAGAGAGAGAGAGAGAGAGAGAGAGAGAGAGAGAGCCACGAGTTCAACAGCTTGCATTCATTCACCTCTTGACAGTGATTTGCAGTCACTGACCCGGTGTTCACTGACGTCAGTCAGTCAAGAAGTCCAACAATCAAATTAGTTCTCAGATAAAGGATGGTGGTCAAAAGCAGACGGACAGCCGGTCAGGAGGCTTCACCCAAAGTCCATCTCAAGACTCCACATGATCAGAGTCAATCACCATCGCTGAACAACGGCTGCTAAGGGTCCGTGTTTATTGGTATTATTGGCCTTCAGTGATCGTATCATTTGGAGATTAAACTAATAATGAAACAAACAAGATAATGAAGCATAAAGTGATTAAACAATACATTGCAGAGCGCTAAAAGACAGAAAAATACCACTTTAATGACATCATATATATGTTTTAAATCCCCCGGAGCCAGCTTCTCTCTCTCTCTATCTTTATGAATGGCGATGGGATGGTGTTCCTCCACCTTGGGGCGTAGTCAGTGAACTAGGCCTCTCTTTTATCATGGATGGCCGTGGGGACATTTCAAAGACCAGCGGCAGAGGACCAAAAGGCTCTTTTTGGGAACGTAGAACGTAGAGCTGAATACTTAAATCTAAAGAGGTGCTGTTCCATTACGACCTTCAAGAGACGAGGACCTGAACATTAATTATGCAAACTGGCAGCCGATGTGTAGAAGCCAGAACTCTGGGCTCTATGTTTTATCAGCATGATTTTAGATGGCCACATCATTCTGAACAACATATTAGTCTGAGGACCTTTTTTTTTTTGAAAGGACATAAAAATGGTGTTTAGACGGTCCAATCTACATGAGGCAAATGTATTTTGTTGCAGTCAGAACTGCTATCTTATAAGCTGTTGAAACAAGTATGCAAACAACTTCTTATATTAAATCAAAATCCAATAAAGTGACTTGCTTTGTAACAAGGTTATTTTGGTGTGTTTTTAAACTAATATAGATAGATAATAAAGATAGCATAATGTCACAGGTTATTCCTTCCCCAAACACATGCTGATATGCTGATGCTTTTGTGTAATCCAATGAAATCCTGAAGGACCGAAATAACATTTGTTCTGAATAGAACTGATAATTATGCCACAATAAAGAAGGTTAAATACACTCTGATGAATATCACATTGTCTTTAACAAAGCATGTGTGCACTGTTTCAGTCAAAAACAAATAAGGCATTTATAACCATGTTGATGTAATATGTGTAATTTGATTGACCTACGACATATCCAGCTCACAAAAGGTGTAACAAAAGGTGTAACAAAGCCGATTTAAGGTGAGATATATAAAGAGAGAGAGAAAGAAAAGGAAAAAATTAAATAAAAATAAATTGAAAAGGTATTTCGCCCCCTGGCGCCCCAGAGCAAACACATATCTGATCTGAGCCGTTTCTTTTTCAGGCCTTTTCATCCCGATTAGGTGGCACCTACTGAAACATGTAAAGACACACAAATACACCCCACCACACACAAAGCTCCTCCTCCCCCCCACTCACACACACACACTATCCACTCACTAGTCTCCCCCATCTCGTACTGGCTGTCTCGGAGCAGTTCGAAGATGTCCACCTCCAGCTTCCCAGTGGTGGAGCGGTTGCTGCTGCGGTTGATGCTGTCTTTGGCCAGCGTGATGGCCAGCCGCTCCCCTCGGCTGCACTCCATAGGGTCATCAAGGATGGCCGCTAAAGGGGGGCAGCAAAGAGGAATCATATACCTATATAAGGATGTGTGTGTGTGTGTGTGTGTGTGTGTGTGTGTGTGTGTCTGTGTGTCTGTGTGTCTGTGTGTGTGTGTCATATGGTAAAAGTAGTTGAGCAAAACAAACAGTTGAACAAATTCAATTGAACTGTGACTGAAAAGAGAAAGAATATCACACGGTTTGAGTGATTCTTTGTTGTCTAAATCTAAATCTGGAGAATTGAATCCTCTCAGAAACAAGGTGATGATTCTGAAGGACAGATGGGAGAACAGAATTGACCTGACCTTGATGTGATTCGAACACGCAACCTTCTGATCTGAAATTAGACGCTCTGCCGTTGTGCCACAAGATTGTGTGTGTGTGCCTAGCTGTGCGTGTGTTTGTTGCGTATTTAAAAATATAAAATTGAACACATTTAATTAAACTGCAGCTTTTGCGTGTTAAATTCATACCAGGTCACACACAGTGACTGAAACAAAAGCAAAAGAAAAGATAGTTCTGAACAACAACCACGTGACGTGGTCTGGGTGTGTCTCCAAGTCAAGTCAGCGCTGCTCATCAGAGCAGTCAGCTCTGGGAGGAAGATAGCAGCCAACTGTCACTCGTTTTACAAATCAAATCAAGGCACTACAGCGCAATGCGATAGAGATGAGAAAAATAAAGGATGAATAATACATCGTCTGTGATGAGTTATACCCGTTGCGTTCGCACTAATGCAATTATTCTACGGAAATGCATGTCCGCTTCTTTGTTATTTTAGAAAAATTCAAAGAAGAAGAACAAGAAGCACAAATTAGGTTTTCTCTGCAGTGTATTGAGAAGTTGTTTCCAATAGAGATTGCAAAGTGAACCGTGTTCCCTTCAGTCAGAGAGGGGCAGGGTCTAAGGCCCAGGAGCTAGGAGTACTCTCAAGTCTGGGAGAAAGCGCTATATATATATATATATATATATATATATATATATATATATATATATATAGCGCTTCTATAACTCTATAAAGATCATGTGACCCAGGATAACAACAATGGACATTCTGCCAAAAGGCAGACAGAACGTAAACAAAAACCAATGCAGACCGTGAGATAAAAGTTACTGGACTGAGAAAAGTGTCTTCCATTAACGAGGCTGGAGAGCGCATTGGCTTACATGGGGCTGGACAGCAGTGTGTGTTTACTATGGACCTAGGAATAAACTCACGGGTCAACTTTTATGACCGGAAGCACCACCCTGTGGGATTTGAAGGAGGCATCCAGTTGGCGAGTACCCACGACTGATGGCGATAACGCGGTGGAAATAAAGACGATAACTAGCACCTTCTCATCGGGACGAAGCGCTGTCGTTTGCATCTGATGCATTCGGCACGCCGTAATTATATTGTAATGACGAGGAGCCATTAGCAAACAGAGAAAGGTCATGTGAGGTTTCAGCCGTGGTTGAACTGGGACTGGAGAGTTGAATGCCCTTTAATGGAGCTTAATCATAGATACAGCTGAAATAACAATCTATCAATGTACAAGAAAAATGGTGTAATTCAAATACCATCTCCCCAGCGAGACAGTGCCCTAAAAAGGCAGAGAGGTTGTTGATATTCCTCTTCTTAATACCATAAAGAAAAATATATAATATAAAAAAATGTATCAATATATATAATGATTATTATTAGTATAATTTTATCCCACACCAGATTTTTTTTCAAGATGTGCTATCCTTAAAACATCTTTTAACAATTTTCTAATACCACACATACTTTTGAACGTGTCAACTTGTTAAATCAACATTCAGTCTTGCATCGGCAAAGTAATCCCGTTATCCTGTGATATCTACTAAATGTCTGTATATGAGGATTACTTTCAACCTTTGCGTCTCACAGGTTTTTCAGTGTTCTTCATTACTTAGCCGTCAGTACATTTCACCTTCCATAAAGGGGCTTTGAGGCATATTAACACACACACTTCCATGTTCACATCTCTGCTCCGGTTTGATGCCTAATGGATAAAATAATGTTTCTACCCACTTTCTAGTCTCTGTTTTATATCTAGAGAACACAAAATAAGCAACAATCACAACCCCGTTTTGCCCTTGTGGCCGCATTCAAGTCAAAGACCCATGACCCGAGAGATATAGTATAAACTCCGTCTCCGATCTCCGTCCTCTAGGCACACCGTACATGTAAGTAGCGGGTGAACAAACCCGGGGAAAAACTCTGGGTTTTCCCCTCAGACGTTGACATCTGAGGGTGGTCAATATGTGACGGAAGCCCAACCAGCGAGGTGAAGCAGGGTCACCGCGCCCCATGTTCACTCTGGGGAAAACACACAAAGCGCCCCGTGACCCCCTGGGAAACCAACCAATGATCGCCCTGAGCTGTTCTGGGGGCGAAGCCAGGAGGCAGGGGCTGCTCTGCAGGAAGCCAGCGGGCGTTGATTGGGGGGGGAAGGAGGGGGGGTTAAGAGTGAGTGACATCATAGGATTGCTTTCAGGAGAAAAAACGCATTCATATGCATCGTCCCCGGGGAACAGTGTCACAGGTTTTTTTCCACGCCGACCGCCGTGAAAATCCCCTTGTAAATACAGGCCATGGTCTCCCCCTTTCAAAGGCTCCTCAGAACCCAGTGGGCACAGCAGGAGGCCGTAGCGTCTGGGTGGTTATCTCACAGGTCATCTGAGATGTGTTGTAGAGATGTGCTCCAAGCGCTCCGTCGTGTACCGCACGCTTTTGAGATGATAACCTTGTCACTCACATTGACACAGATCACACACAACCCTATGATTCAATGCCCTTTTAGCACTATAGTATGTCAGTCTCTCGCTCTCTCACACACACACACATACGATGGTAGCTATCACATTGCTCCTTTAACCGAGAGATACCCCATAATTTACACTACAGTCAGCATATAAAAGTTTACAGCTCAATTTCACTTTCATTATCCAAGAAAGATGTGTGTGTGTGTGTGTGTGTGTGTGTGTGTGTGTGTGTGTGTGTGTGTGTGTGTGTGTGTGTGTGTGTGTGTGTGTGTGTGTGTATAAAAACCAATCCCAGCAGGAAACCTCACCAGAAATGGAGCTCTGTGTAAAGCATTAGGGTCTGTTGTGCAGTGCGTGGCAGGATGACATGGGTTATGGTTATGAGCATTGAGGCTTCACAGAGGCCCTTTTGAGATCCAACACACACACACATGCCTGCTTCATCCAATGAGACTCTCTCCTATTCTGCAGTACAAGTGTTACCTCAGAGAGGTGATGAACTGGCTCCTCACCGAGTGGACCGGTTCATAAACACCCAATAGTTTGCTGCCCTGTACATCATGCCAGGTGCCAGGTATTAGCACTATCTTGTAGTTCTGTGGAGGACCGAGTGCCAGACAGGTTCACAACCAGTTTTTAACATATAAGGGGGTTTTATTCTACCCAAATATTACAAAATCAGATAGTGGGAAATACATACAAAAGCAGACAAACCGGAAGTGACATTCAAACGTGATCTCCGCAATGAGGGAGACATGAGGGAGTCTATATCCTGGGCTAAACCAAATGACACACGAGGAGAGGAACGCAAACAAACAATCCATCAAAGACACCGCCATCAAAACACATTTCCCCCCATGAGCCACATGAAATGGACTGACCCAATCAGCCAAATCAAGCAGCCACACCTGTAGTTTAACCCAGCTGTGTGACCCCAGCCCCAACCTAATCTAACTCAACCTACATAACATACATAACTCTTAACACCAAAAAGACAAAAGGTGTCCATTGTGTTGTCAAGCATCTCCACGTTACGGAATAACAGCCACTCATTAGTTGTCACGCCTTTGCCCTTCTGGACGGTAAATGGATAAGTTCATGTTGTGTCTGTGAATTAAAGAAGAAGGACTCCGTGTCCTCAACAGACTCACCAAGATGATATACGGTGTGTGTGTGTGTGTGTATATATATCAATTTCAAGGTTTCTTAGATAATTTGTTCGCTGACATTTGCAAAAGTTAGTTTTAAGGATTCAATATACACATATACATATATATATATATATATACATATATATATATATATATATATATATATATATATATGTATATATATATATATGTATATATATATATATATACATATATATATATGTGTATATATATATATATATATATATATATATATATATATATATATATATACATATACATATACATATATATATATATATATATATATATACATATACATATATATATATATATACATATACATATACATATATATATATATATATATATATACATATACATATATATATATATATATACATATACATATATATATATATATATATATACATATACATATATATATATATATATATATACATATACATATATATATATATATATACATATACATATATATACATATATATATATATATATATATATATATATACATATATATATATACCGTATTGACCCGAATATAAGACGACCCCGATTATAAGACGACCCCTCTTTTTCAAGACTCATTTTTGGAAAAATAAATAAATACATTTTTTTGAAGACCAAATCTTTTTTTTTATAAAGAAAATCATTTTATTTGAAAATAATGATAACACACATCACACATTGTGTTCTAATTTGCCTAACTTGGCAAACAAAAACAAAACAGGCTAGATAGATTGCAATGAAACAGTAGTGCAATAAAACAGTAGTGCAATAAAACGGAACATCAGTCTATCGGTCACATCAAGTCTTCTCATTCAGCTCGTCTTCTACATCGCTGGTTGTTCCTCTCACTCCCGCTATCGTCACTCACGGTGTCTGTTCCCCGTCATCCTCCCACATCACGTCATCCTCGCTGCCATCCATGGCATTTGATCAGTAGCGTGGCGTGGTGAAAATTTTAGGGGAAGCCAGTTTTTTTTGGGTCAATAACGTAACCAGTTGAGTGATTACAGCGCCCGGTATCATTTTACACAGTTGTATCATACAGATGCAGGACTTGCACACGCCTGTTATCTAACCGACAGGTCCGCACGCACTCTCCAGCCAAAACTCTCTCGTCTTATTAATTTAAGCATTCCCCCCCCCCCCCCCCAAATGCATAACCAGCCGCTCAATGCGCAGTGCAGATTCGGTAATGAATAAAAAAGCTTCAATTTCACAGCACAATCGATGTGATTTTTTGATTTACCGTGCCTCTCAATTGCCCGTGACAGGTTGGCAAGGTCGATGAATCCTGAAGTTGCCCAAGGATTGTTCAGGGAGCACGAATCCTTGTCAAAAAGAAGACATGGCCAGCAAAATAGACGCTGAAGTTCAGCGCTTCCAGTTAGCCACTCCGTGCGGACATAATTGTCCTCATTGAACGTCCGATTCGCTCCCTTTTTCCTCTGTGCACACAGCTCGAGTGTGGGCATGGGCCTGTCATCAGATTTAATTTTTAGTTGCTGCTGTAGCGGAAGTTTAGTAAAGTTGTTTTTTATTAAGTACGCCAAATCTCCACCCTCCATAATGCTTAATACTATCAAACGGCGAGGATGACAGTTACAGTACTACGTACTGATGTTGATGTGATTTGATTGGATTTGTGAGTCAAGGGATTCCCTTCAAATCGATCCAATGGGATCAAGGGATCCCATTCCCTTGAAGGGAGGCCAGCCGTCTCTGGCCTCCCTTGGCATGGCCCTGACCAATCACAGGTTGGCAGGGGGACATGACGTGCCTCATCTGATTGGTCAATCCGGGACAATCCCCCATTTTTTTTTTCACCAAGGGAAGCTCATTCGGCTGGCCTCCTCTATTTCACCATAATATCTAGGGGGCGCTGTTGTTTCACTCTTTGTAAAATACTCAATGAGAATGGGGGAGAGACGGTCCGGCAGCAAGGTGTGTTGCTGCCGGACCGTCTCTCCTACATTTTTTAAATTAAAATAAAAAAAATTCGGTAATTCTCCTTTGCTGTGTGACACAGCAAAGGAGAATTACCGAATTTTAAAAAAAATTATAATTTTAAAATGTATTAAAATTATAACTACAATCCGAAAAAACAGGGGAAGCCTGGCTTCCCTTGGCCTCCGGGAGAAAACGCCACTGCATTTGATACGCAGCATTTCATAACCCATTAATGATGCTTTCTGGGGAAACGTCAGCCCATGCTTGCAAGATCCATTCACAGAGCAAACGTACTGCAGGCTTTTTCCGTGCGTGATTAGCAGCCATGAGCCACTCTGTGGATCTCTTGCGCAGATGAACCTTGAATGGTTTGTTAACGACCACATCCAACATCTGCAGCTGGCTTGTCATTCCGCCCGGTATGATCACTAGGTCACCATTCAACTCTTTCACTTGCTTTTTGACTGGCGCCGTCTGCCCCAACCTTGAGCCAGTCCACCACCAGCTCCGTCTCCATCCAGCCCTTTGCCTGGGCACCTACGTAATGCCAGCTGGCACTGCCTCTTTAGGTACAGTCACTGCCTCTTTAGGTACAGTCACTGCCTCTTTAGGTACAGTCACTGCCTCTTTAGGTACAGTCTTGCGTTTTAAAACCACGTACGGGGGGAGTTGTGTCCCATCTGCGAGGCGCGTTAACATGAGCGTTACTCGGCTCTTCTCGTTTCCAGTAGTCTTCACAATCACTGATTTGTCGCCTTTCTTATGCCCAGTGACAGATGTTGGCATGTCAAAATACACAGGCGTTTGATCCACATTGCCCATCTGATCAAGGGGGTATGAGTGCTTCTTCCTTAACTTGATCACATATCGCTGATAAGACAGTAGCTTCTCTCTGGAGTCTGAGGGCAGGCGCTGGGCTTGTCCTGCGTCGCAATGACAGGTGTTTGATGTCTCTGCTTCGTTTATCACCATTATCTTAAAATTGGCATCGTAACTTCGTCTCTCCTGTTTATTAAATTGCCCTAGTTGGTCGCTGTGTCTCTCCATTTCTATCTCTCCAGGCAACTGTTGCTATGTACTGTTACTTTAAGTGTCGCGCGATGTCTCGGAACACTCGTTTGGCGCGATCTGTTGTTGCGCAATTACATGTGCAATTACGGTACATCGAAAAGTCTAAACCCCGATTATAAGACGACCCCTCATTTTCTGATATTTTTCTAGGAAAAAAACCCCGTCTTATATTCGGGTCAATACGGTATATATATATATATATATATATATATATATATATATATATATACACATACATACACACACACAGGTCTTTGAAACACAAAGAAGGTTGTTTACTGTAATCATTTTGATTTCCATGTTAATTGACTGAACACGACAGTTGAACTGCTGTTCTATTTCCTTCCTCTGCTCCAGACCCTCTTCAGAGCTCTACGGTGACATTAATCAACAGATGCCACGCCCTTTAACATTTAATCAGCAGGGCTGACTCCAAGCAGTTTAGTTTTTTACTAGCACAATGATATTTTTGAGTTGTTAATTTAAGAAATCTGTAACAAAAATATACTTTTCACAACTAGAAATTAACAACTTTGACTAGTCAAAGAACGTTCACTGGTAAAAATAAACAATGATCGATATCTAAAGTTCAATTTCCACATGTGGTAAAAGGATTTTCACTAGTGGACATGTTCACTAGTGGTCATTTTCCATTTCAGATATCAACAACTGCATTTTCTGATCTGTCCCACATATCAGAAAAATAGTTTCACCCAAGTCACCCAAATTACTCAATTATAAATTTTGTATATGTATGTATGCCACAGATGTTATCCAGAATTCCTCTCACGATGTCTGTAACGTGAGAAGAATTGTATATATCTACAATGAACATTTGAAAAATTGAATTGTTGATATCAATAATTAACATTTTGAGTGAGAATTTAGTTGTATGTGTAATAAGACATAGTCAAAATAATATTACGGATATGTCGACATATTAAAAACACGTCAAAATAGAATTACAGGTATCTGTAATTGGGTTTGCATATAAGTCAATGGTAAAAGTTGCCAAAGTAAGTTACAGATATCTACAATGAACATTTACACCCATCAAATGGATATGTTGGCTTGGACTTCTAGCGAGTCAAGTATTCATTGTGGATATCTACAGTTGTTATTTCTATTGATGAAATGTTAAAAGAGCTTGACATAAACTCGATGCTATCCTCAGCGCTGCATCGCTAATTCCACCGTCTTTCATTGTTCTGAACAGCAATTGCATGTGTGCTTGCTTGTGTGTGTGTTCGGTGCCAACCTCTGCTGTGCATTCGCTTGTCAAAAAAAACACATGCTAATCACCCTAACAGGCCTGATAGCCGCTTCATTGATTAGCTTCTCAGGACTGCGGCGCAGCGGGCCAATGGGTGGGGCTGTCTGCCTGCGCTGGTGATGGTGTTTCCAGCTCCCTTCCTTAATCCATCTCCAACACAAGCCCTGTGGTGTGACCGTGGAGGAAGGCAGAGGGGCCATCTTACACCATTAGAACAACCTACTGGAGGAAGCCCCGGTGACATTAGGCTGATTTCCTGCTGTCAAATAATGTAATTATAGCCCTCTTTCTCATACACACACATGTTTGTGTACACACACACACACACACACAATATTGTGTGGACTGTGGAGGCACCGTTTCCACTCATAAAAGTCTCATAAAAGTTTTACTAAATTGCCGTCAGTTCACACACACACACACACACACACACACTATACACACAGTTATTTATTTTACACATTAGGCCGTCTATCTCACCACCTCATTATTATTCATCTCAGTGATTAATGGGTTCTGTGTGTGTGTAAAGTGTGTGTGTGTGTTACAGAGATCAAGCGGGGAGATGAGGAGACCAGAACAGCCCCATTGTTCCTCAGCCCTGTCGGAGGAGTGAGTGACTTCCTGGAAGACCAACCCAACGGAGAGGAAATAACCACAGATCAGGGAATACAAATGTGGGTCAATTATAGGAGAGAGAGAGAGAGAGCGAGAGAGAGAGAGAGAGAGAGAGAGAGAGATCGCTAAGTGTCTGCGTATGTTAGTTTTCATTTTCCTGGATAATCACTGGACCTAAAACAGCGCCTTTGGCTTGGGAATAAAACACTTGCCGCGATACCGTCCCCCCGTGTGTGTACCCATAGCCATGAGAGTATGACTAGCGTGACTATCATCAAGTTCCGGCCCTCTCCTAAAACATCTGTGAAGCAGCCAAGCCGTGTGAAGGAGACAGTCCCTCACCTGCAGAGCACAGCGCTTCACATCATCTTCCCAGAAGGACCACTATGTCAGTCTACACACAGACCCAGAGGTAAGCGCTGACCGGCTTTAGACACAGACAATACGACAAGGCTGTAGTGTAGTTTTCCCCATCCCTGTGGGGGTTAGGTAGTAACCCTCCCCCTCCCCCCAATCCAACACCCACCTCTAAAGTCTGACTTTCGTCAGGCGTCACCCGAGCCCCCGTTATTTGCTGTCTTAATCCAGCTCTCAGTTTTGCTTCCCTGACATCCATCCAAAAATATAATCGAATGTCAACACGCTTTTGTAATACACACACAAACACAGAAACACACAGATGTACGCAAACACACTGGGATGAGGGTTGTGTTTGAAGTCAAGGCCATGCACACACACACGTAAACAAAGACAGTTGGTCTATTTCTGACAATATGAGTAAAGACTAGAGTAGTGGTTGTCATGGAATAAGAGCAAGAGAAGCCATGATGCTCAGTGAAGTGGACACGCTCTTCGTTGGACAGCCTCGTAAAGCCCGGGTCGGCGGCGCCTCACACCTCAAGTGCAGCTTGTTTGCCCTTATCTCCGTTTTGTAACACATGCCTGCATGCCGGCCTAGGTCAGTCCTGCACCGAGACAGGAGAACATATCCGTCAGGACCTCTGGCCTCACACGCCATGGATCTTTTGACTCAGGTTAGATTTGTTACTCGAGAGGTTGCACTACCAGGTCCGAGACACACGTAAGATCGCATAGACTGAACAAACACCGCAAATAACATCACGTTCCAGGGGTCTAAAGTCTGACTTCCTTCATTGATTCAACAGATGCTTTTGTCCAAAGCATCCATGCCAGGTCATGCCACTGTTTAACTCGGCGAGGAGAGTTATGATCTCTAACGCTCCCCCGTTCCTCAGTAACGAGGCGCTGGGTAGAGAACTGGGCCGCTATGGGCTTCTAGTGTCTCCGATCCGGATGGTGTCTCTAGGGTGCAAGTCCCCACATTTAAAGCACGTCCTGTCGTTCAGGAGAAATACGTTTATGATTCTAAAGAATAACGAAGCCGATTTGGACCTAGTAATGAAATTCAAGGTTGAAAACTTTGATTATACGGTCTTTGCAACAACAGAGAATCAGAAATGTTTGAAATGCGGACTAGAGGGTCATTTCGCGCGGTTGTGTCCGCAGTTTAAAGAAGGCGGGGCCCCGTTGTCTACCGCGGTGGCTGCCGCGGAGCCCCCGGTGGCTGCCGCGGTGGCCGCCGCGGAGCCCCCGGTGGCTGCCGCGGTGGCCGCCACGGAGCTCCCGGTGGCTGCCGCGGTGGCCGCCACGGAGCTCCCAGTGGCTGCCGCGGTGCCCGGCGCGGAGCCCCCGGTACCCCCGGTGGCTGCCGCGGGGCCCGCGGTGCCCCCGGTGTCCGCCGCGGAGCCCCCGGTGCCCGCCGCGGAGCCCCCGGTGGCTGCCGCGGTGCCCGCCGCGGAGCCCCCGGTGCCCGCCGCGGAGCCCCCGGTGGCGGTACCAGCGTTAGGGAGAAACGAGGTGGCACAGTTGGAGGAATGGGAGGTGAGGATGGTGATCGGAGATGAATCCTCCAAACCGTCGGGTAAAAGGAAAAATCTAACTGAGGAGAAAAACAAGTCTAAAGCCAAGAAAGTAGTAAGCTCGTCATCCGATGAGTCTGAGGATGAAAGTATGAGTGATTATGAAACCAAAGATGACATCATTTTTGACAAATCAAAAGGACGCAAAGTTAAAATAGGAAAGCATTTTTCTAATTCAACCGCTTTCATCGGATCAGTAAAACGTATAGGCCTAAAAAACAATCCCAGTGAAGCATCCGAAAATTGCTTCACAAGAAAGGAAACCTACAGGCTGAGGAAGCTGTTACAAAAGGCAAAGTTGGAGGTGGTCTCCAACGATAACGCCTTCTGAACAGTCTTGTTTTTGTTTGTTGTGTGGTTTTTCTTGGTGCTGGACTGCCCTTTTAAAAATAACAAATGTGTGATTTTAGAATCGGCACTTTAAATTTAAATGCGGCGAGAAACGTTTTTAAAAGAGCCTGTCTTTTTCAGCTTTTTAGTGAGAAGAGACTTGGCGTTTTATTTGTGCAAGAAACGCACAGTACAGCAGATATGGAAAGTGAGTGGAAGAAGGAATGGAGCGGAGATGTGTTTCTAAGTCACAAGTCTTTTAACAGTGGTGGAGTGGGCATTTTATTCTCGAATCATTTTAAACCTTTCTCTTATGTTAAGGAGGTGGTAGTGGAAGGCCGGCTTTTAAAAATAAAAGCCCAATATGAGGAGGTGAAGATGATTTTTATCAATATTTATGCCCCAACCAGAGGAACGGAAAGACTACTCTTTTTAGACACTCTTAGTGAAACTATAAGCCAGTGTGATAGCGATGAGTATTTGTTTTTAGGAGGTGATTTTAACTGCACGGAGGATTTCACATTGGACAGGAATCACCTTGAGCCTCACCCTGCCTCTCTGAAGCGACTCACACGGTTCACGGCTTCATGCGAGCTGAGGGATGTGTGGAGAAGTTTCCATGGGATTCAGAGGCAGTACACCTGGGCTCACACTAGAGACGTTAGCTAGGCTAGACAGGTTTTATTGTTTTAAGCATAATTTTAACGTTTTAAATGCAGCTCTATTATTCCTGTTGGTTTTACTGATCACTGTTTGGTTCAATGTTCAGTGTTTATAAGCAATGTAAAATCAAAAAGTGCTTTTTGGCACTTTAATAACACACTTTTAGTCGATAGGAATTTTAGAGAGGCTTTTATGTTTTTCTGGGGTGAGTACCGAAAAAAGAAGAATGATTTTATCTCCTTGCAGCAGTGGTGGGATGTTGGAAAGTGCCAGATCAAAGACTTGTGTCAACAGTATACTCTCAATGTCAGCAGGGACAGGGCCAGGACAATGAGAGAACTAGAGATTGGAATCGTGGACATGCAGTCCTTGGCGGAGTCCACAGGAAATCGAGGCCATATTGAGGAACTCACAGCAAAAAAGACAGCTTTGAGCAGCCTGCTGGGCGTCAAAGCACAGGGGGCGCTGGTCAGGTCCCGTTTTATGAATGCAATGCACATGGATGCCCCGTCACACTATTTCTTTAGCCTTGAACGGAGGAATGGGCAGAGAAAAATCTTTCATTCCCTGTGCACAGAAAATGGAACAACTGTGTACGAACATGATGAAATACGCAGATATGCAGCAGCTTTCTACAAAGGCTTGCACACAAGTGAGGACAGTTCTCACACTGAGAGTGCGCAGCCTTTTTTTGAGGGCCTTCCTCAGGTCCAGGCCAACAAAGTCCTCGAGGAAGTGCTTTCTACGGAGGAGCTAAAGGAGGCACTACAGTCCCTGAGGACTGGCAAGGCTCCAGGCATTGATGGCCTGCCGGCAGACTTTTTTAAGTCTTTTTGGCCTGTCATCGGTGAGGACCTGCTAGAAGTACTCAAGGACAGCCTGGCAACAGGGTGCTTGCCCTTGAGTTGCAGGAGGGCGGTAGTTACGCTGCTGCCAAAGAAGGGAGATCTGCAACAATTGAAAAATTGGATGCCAGTCTCCCTGCTGTGTACTGATTACAAGTTGTTGTCCAAGGTGCTGGCTACAAGATTGGGGAGGGTGTTGGCGGAGGTCATCCATGTGGACCAGTCTTACTGTGTGCCCGGCAGGCAGATCACGGATAATGTCATGTTAATTCGAGATTTTTTGGAAGTCTCAGGTTCATTGGAAATAGAGACTGGTCTTATTTCCATAGACCAGGAAGCAGCAGGCTCGTCTGAGGACGACCTAGATGAGGAAAAGGCTTTTGACCGGGTTGAACATCAATACCTGTGGCGTACGCTGCAGGCGTTTGGTTTCAGCCCTGGTTTCATAGCCATGATCCAGGTCCTTTACCGTGACATTGAGAGTATGGTGAAGATTAACGGTGGCTTGAGTGCCCCGTTTAAAGTGCAGAGGGGTGTGAGGCAAGGATGTAGCCTGTCAGGGATGCTGTACTCCCTGGCCATAGAACCCCTTCTGTACAACTTAAGACACAAGTTGGCAGGCGTTTGCGTCCCAGGGTGCAGTGGTCTTTTTAAACTATCCGCTTATGCTGATGATGTTATAATTTTTGTGAATAACCAGAAAGACGTTAATACAATGAAGGAGATCACACAGAATTTTAGTTTGTTATCGTCGGCAAGAGTCAACTGGGGAAAAAGCGAGGCTTTGACAGTTAGCAATGATATAGCTAGAAGCGTCAAGCTACCAGGGGGCTAACATGGAAGAAGGGTGGGATTAAATATCTGGGAGTTTTAGTCGGAACCAAAGAATACATGAAAGGGAACTGGGACAATGTTTTAGAAACAGTTGAGGGAAGAATAAGGAAGTGGGCTTGGGTCTTCCCACAGGTATCCTATAAAGGTCGGGTCTTGGTTTTAAACAATTTGGTTTCATCTATGTTTCATCTATGCATCGCCTTGCCTGTTGTGATCCTCCACCCAATTTACTGGCGAAGGTGCAAGCTATAATAGTGAATGCTTTCTGGGATAAGCTAGACTGGTTGCCCCAGAGCATTCTGTACCTGCAGAAGGAGGAAGGCGGACATGGACTCGTACACCTGGCCAGCAGGGGGGCCACTTTCAGGCTGGATTTCATAAAAAGGTTTTTAACAGGACCAAAAGACTTAAAGCGAGCTGGTGGCTACGGACTTCACTGTTTTTATTGGATTGTACATTGCAGGATTTTAAAAACATCCCAGAGTTTTACCGAAGTGTTTTTAGTGTTTGGAGCCTATTCAAGAAAGAGAGGGTGGATGGTCCAACCTCATTGTACTGGCTGCTTAATGAACCAGTGGTTCCAGGAGGACGGTTTGCAGCTGAGGGCACATTTGGCTCCACTCTCTTCAAGGACTATACGAAAATTACTGGACCAATGGAAGAGCAAACTAAGTGGAAATGAGTGTCCTTTTAAGAATGTTTTATAATGGTTTTAGAGTGCCAGATGACAGTGATCCTTTTCCCTCCATTGACATTAGCCCTGATTTTAAAAACTGTACTGGGATTTTTTTAAATACAGGGAAGTTTCGCCTCAATACGCTAAAAAGTAAAATAGCCTATGCTGTGTGTGCCAAAGTCCTGAACAAGGTAAAACTAAATGGGCGCGCGGACAGTCCCTGGAGGGCGTACCTGGGCTTGACGGATGAAATCAGGCCTGAGTGGAGGGTAGTGTACAAACCACCGCTGATTAAGAGGGTTGCAGACCTACAATGGAGGATTTTACATGGTATTGTGGCTGTCAACTCTTTTATCTCGATTTTAAACCATAGTGTGTCGGAAGGTTGTCCGTTCTGCACACGGAGGGAAACCATTTTTCACTGTTTTGTAGAATGCCCCAGACTCTCTCCATTGTTTGTTTTATTAGAGAGGCTTGTGGTGTCTTTTGGGGATTTTTTTACAAAACAGATTTTTATCATTGGTTTTAAATATAAAAAGACAACCAGTCAGAAGTGTCAACTTTTAAATTTTGGATTTGGGCAGGCAAATATGGCAATCTATTTAAGTAGAAAAAGAAAAATTTAAAGCGATCAAGAGGCCTGTCCAAAAATGTTTTTTATCAAGTCCTTAAAGGAAAGGATCTTGGTAGATTATAAATTATATAAAGAAATGAATGATTTGGAGACATTTGGCAGCAGATGGTGCTACAAACAAGCTTTGTGTCAAATAAAAGATGACAAACTGGTATTTGGCGATGGGCTGGTCTGAAGGGTCCATCGTCTTGTTTTTGTGTTTTTGTTTTGGGTGTTTTATTTTGGTTGCTTTATCGTATATTTATGTTTCTTGTGTGTTTGACAACCTCATTGTGGGGATTTTTGTTTAAAAAAGTCAAATAAATGATTTTCAAAATTCATCTCTCTCTCTCTCTCTCTCGCTCTCTCTCTCTCTCTCTTCCCCCCAGCCCATCCTGCATGAAGCTGTTGTTAGCCAGCAGGGGGGCAGGGGTCTCCAGCTGCAATGCATGATGGGCAGTTATGACAGATGTGTCAGGAGGCCCATGACCTTTGACCCTCTCGGCCACCGCCTTCCTACAGAGCTCCATCTCGTCCTCCATCATACATGAGGCATAGTATAGTATGTGCCATGATACACGTGTGTGTGTGTGTGTGTGTGTGTTTGATGCTGAAAATAGTCAGCAACATAATACGTAAATTCAATGAAAATAGTGAACCATTATTATTATTATGGTATTCCAGTTTTAGTCTGAACAGTAAAACAATAAAACCACACAATAAAATTGACAACATTTCACAACACTGCAATTTAAAAACAAAAGGGCCTTTTTTAATTATGGTAAATGGGCTGAATTGATAGTGTTTTTGCCTAACATTCACCAATTCATACTCGCATTCATCCACTGACGGCGGAGTCACCCATGCAAGGAGACAGCCAGCTCATCAGGAGCAGTTTAGGGTGTCTTGCTCAGGGACACATCGATACTTGGCTAGGAGGAGGAGGGATCGAACCAGCAACCTTCCGGTTATCAGACATCCCCCGCTCAACCTCCTGAGCTTCTGCCGCCCTGAATATATATACTGTATATTTATATAAAATCTTAAATGATCCCATTGTGAAAGGTTGTGAGCCTGGGACTCGCGTGAGGAACTTTGACCTTTGTTCCCAGAAAGGTCAGCTTGGCGTCACACAAATACACGTTCTGTATTTTTATGTTATATTACATGTCATTTAGCAGACGCTTTTATCCAAAGCGACTTACAATAGTGTGTTTCAACAAAGGAAGGTAAGAGAACATCTCGTCACCAGAAGTCAAAAGTGCATTTCATTTCCAATAACTGAACCAGTGCTCAGGTAGAAGTACAATAATTCAGGCAAAAGTGCAAGGGAAAAAGTACAATAAGTTGGCAAACAATATGCAACATATCTAGAACAATATCTATCAAATCTAGAATATGTAATCTACTTTTGACTGACTTAATTGACTTAGTGCTATGAGGAAGGATCCGGGAAGTGTGTCCTGAAGAGATGGGGAGTGACTCTGCAGTCGTGACCTCCGTGGGGAGTTTGTTCCACCAAATTGGGGCCAAGACGGAGAAGAGCCGTGACCGCGTAGATCGGCCACACGGGCCCCTAAGTGAGGGGGCAAGCAGACGGTCTGCTAAGCACGCGGCAATGCATGTTTCCACTTGCGTGTTAGAGGGGGGAAACGACAAGACCAGTTGGCATAGCAGTGGTAGGATAAGTCATGGGAGTTGATAACAGCACCAAGGGACGTGGTGTAGAGGGAGAAGAGAAGAGGACCCAAGACCGATCCTTGTGGAACCCCAGTAGTCAGTCGGCGTGGTTCCAACACAGACCCTCCCAGTGCCACCTGGCAGGAGCGACCCGTCAGGTAGGATGCAAACAAGGCGAGAGCAGAGCCCAAGACACCCATCCCCTCAAGGGTGGAGAGGAGAATCTGTTCATGTGTTCATGTCATCCCTTAAAATCAAACAGGGGGGGGAAAATCACACCGCTGCAAGTCGCTCGGTTCCCAGGTTCCACGCTCCCAGGAACTACGGTCCAATGCCCAATGCCCAATGCTGCAGCATGCTAATCAAACAAATAGACGCACGGCGGGGCTGCTAAGCGCACAACGATGGTCGGCTTTTATGACAAAGGCTAGCTTAACTCCGAGGTACACATAGTTCCGGCGCTCGGTGGCCGCGTGTTTTTTCCCACTCTGTTTGCTGCCACCAGAGCCGAGAGCTCTTTTTATTTCCCCGCCTCTCTGCAGTCACAATAAGAACTAAGCTAGCGTTATCCCCCTGGCGGTCCAGCGTGAGGCATGGAGCAGGCAGCTGGATAAAGCCTGGAACTGTCTTGTTAATAATTCAGCAGACTGTATGTACATGTGTTTGTTGGTGACTAATGACAGGGAGAGCTGGGTCTAATAGGTCAGCATGTGTGTGTGTGTGTGTGTGTGTGTGTGTGTGTGTGGGCGACGGAATGTGTGCTGAAAAGGAGGCAATGGGCCTAAGACCATCCATTAGTTTCAATGTGTCCTTATGTGGCCTGTTGAAGATACATCATAACACAGCAGTGTGTGTGTGTGTGTGTGTGTGTGTGTGTGTGTGTGTGTGTGTGTGTGTACACACACACTGTACGCCACACGTCTGTGACTTTATCAGGTTTTACTGCATAATTCATGCGGTGTAGGGGCGGGTTGGGGAGAAGTAGGGAGCATACATACCCAATACACAATAAAAAGAACAATAAAAATAACAATAAAGTGACTGATAGATAATATGTGTATGTTGAATTGCGCATAAAAGCATACGATACGCGAGGTGAGCCAAAAACAAACCACAGCGTCTCTCGCTCCTGCTGCTCTACCCTGCAACCAGCAGAGGAGGGGGGGGGGGGGCCATGACCACTACAGCCAAGACCCTGTTCAAGTTAACAAGAGACCTGCTCACTAGGGGGACAACTAAAAATAATCTATTCATTAGGAGAATCTGGATTCTGTGCTTGATAAGTTTGTGTGAAACCGTGTGTGTGTGTGTGTGTGTGTGTGTGTGTGTGTGTGTGTGTGTGTGTGTGTGTGTGTGGTGTGTGTGTGTGTGTGTGTGTGTGTGTGTGTGTGTGTGTGTGTGTGTGTGTGTGTGTGTGTGTGTGTGTGTGTGTGTGTGTGTGTGTGTGTGTGACACACATTGCCCTAAACATTTTTTTACTACTAAAAAAAGTACGACCACTTAATTACCCAGCGGCCGCTATGTCACATGACTTGAATTGATAGGAAGAGAACACGGCGGGACTCCTTTGTTACGGCAAAATGAAGGCGGTAAAAAAACAACAACAAACGACGGATGTAACAAATAAAGCTCAAAGTCAAAGCACAGGGGAGGAGGGGGGGGCTCTGACTGACAATAAGAACAGAAAAGGGACTCGCAAACTGTTCAGGTAATGTGAAAACAAACAAACAAGACTGCGTTTGTACATTAAACACTTCACCGCGTTTGAACGGCCCTGTAAGTTTGGGCCAGAATTGAAATTCACCTTGTTTGCTCACTGTCCACCTTATTAAATATGTTCTGGTCCATTATTCATGTTTGTTCAGACACCCAAATCAGATCAACGGTCTCCTCTATGGCTGAAAACGTGCTGACTCTGGGCCGTCACTTTTCCGCCGCACAATCGACTCCTGGCCTGGATCAAATCAAATCCTCTTACTGTTTTTAATCCCAGGCCGATATTCAGATTTACTCCAAATAATACCGCTGTGCTACAGAAACACAGGAGCACTTGAAACACCATTTCACTGGGCGGACGTAATACGTTGTGAAACACATTGCGTGTTCTTAAGGTTTGTATATGGATTCCGACGCAGGTTCCCCACAGGAGCTGTGGAGTCTATGCAGAGCTATAGAGCCGTCAGCCTGGTTTTATTAGAAGTGCAGAGCCCAATATGGGAATCACCTAGGTGAGGAAATGTACATGGTTTTTTTTGTTATTATTATTCCTCTTTTCTTATTTTTTCAAATGCGTTTTTCTAGTGTGTGCATGCGTAGTGTGTGTATGTGCCTGTGTGTGTATGTGCCTGTGTGTCTGTGTGTGTGCCTGTGTGTGTGTGTGTGTGTGTGTGTGTGTGTGTGTGTGTATGTGCGTGCACCCGTGCATGCGTTTGAATATGACAAGTTTTATTTATCTCTGCCACATTTATAGTTCAATTTCCAGGTTAGAACTTTACATTCAGCTGACTCACACATGCAATATGATAGGGCTCTGCCCTATCATATGAGAGCAGCTCCTGCAATGACCCTGAAAAAAGTGCAGCAGTACAATACACACACACACACATATGTAAACAAATGCAGTGATGTAAGGTTGCCGAGCTCCATATCACACACACATAAACTAATTAAGCAGTGTAAGGTTATCCTGCTCTGCCAAGCTCCATCACACACACATACAAGTGTAAACAAATGCAGTGATGGAAGGTTATCCTGCTCTGCATCTCTCACACACACACACACACACACACACACACACACACACACACACACACACACACACACACACACACACACACACACACACACACACACACACACACACACACACACACACACACACACACACACACACACACACACACACCTTCCAAACATCTTACCTATTCTGAAGGAGAGCGGGCCACCAGAGGTGCTTCTCCCCCACATGGCTAAGAAGAGCAGAGGCGCCCAGGTTGGGAGCATGTTTTATGACTCTTCATGGGTCCTGCCCCGGGGTGCCCCTATCACAGCCACCTGAGAGGAGGAGACCGCACACAGACACAAGACAATAAATACAGAACAACATTGTATGTGTACACTGTGTCCATACCCGGTAACCTTCATGATGCTGCTGAACTACTAGCACTTTAAAATGCTTTTTAAATGCTTTTGTCAGTGTATAGTGTTTGGAGCAGACGACGCTACCACCAGCATTAACATGGCTTCTTGAGGGCTCCTCCCGAAGACAGACACAGGTTGATAAGGAATCTGGTTTATTGCAAAAGTTTGAATAATTGTGAACAGAGCAGATGGAACATGCTAGATCTGCTCTCCTCCAGTGCGTGTGGTGGAGGCTGCTTTAACCTATGAGTCTTGATTAACAACCACCCACAGCTGTGCAGCCTCACCAGCCAATCAGTCCAACTCAGGCCAGGTGAGGCTTCTTAAACCAGCCACCAACCACACACACTCCACAGTGTTGTATAGTATAAGTAAATAACATAGTATATAGTGTTAAATTGTAGGAAATTCATACTGCGGGAGAGAATGGGGAATAAGCATTCCATTGTACGGCAAATAAAAACATCTTGAATGTCTGGTGGTGCCCACGGATGCGGACACACACACACACACACACACACACACACACACACACACACACACACACACACACACACACACACACACACACACACACACACACACACACACACACACACACACACACACACACACACACACACACACACACACACACACACACACACACACACACACACACACACACACACACACACACACCCTTGTGTTGCTCTACAGTGTGTTACTCATACGGTAAATAATAGCACGTCGAGTCGGTCCACCAAATCTAGTGGAATGAAACTCTTAGTATTGGCAAGGGCTGCTGACTGAATTAAATATCTCTTAGCCTTGCGCTCGTCTCACTGTGACCACTGGGAGCAACATTATTCCATCTGTGTTTGTTCTAATTAGTGGTCCAGCAGGGAACATTACGGAGGGAAACTAACTAGCTTTGTCGTGTGGCGGTTGGTACGGCGGTTTTGAGCGGTGGCGGCGAGGCGTCTACGGGAAGCAGTGGAGGCTCGTCTATTGAGGAAAGGGAGGGATTTTGTGGTCGCTCTCAGAGGACATTCAAGACCTGGGTTTCACCACTTATCAATTCCCGGTGTGTCTCTGAAGACAAAACTTTCTCGAATGAGAAGCCAGAGACACAGTCCTACTCAAAGCTTCTTCAAAAAAGGCGGCATACTGTAACTGTACTGGCATTACGGCCGGGATCTGAACATCAAAGTTACGGCATCCACCGTGTCTCACCTAATATCAAGTGTTTATCTTGTTGTTCATCTGTTTTCATCATTAAAAAATATATATAAAACTCCTTCCCCAAGGTGCTCAGGAGCCACACACACAGAGAAGAGGCAGGGCGTTGAATAAGGAGCCTGTTTCATAACTAATTGAATCCTAGAAATGGCCGGCAGCCTCACTGCACAGACCGGGGATTCTTCTCCTCGATAGCGTCCATTAGCCTGGCACAAGGACAGCTCACATTCTAGCCAATGCCAAATGCCTTCAGAGCCCATTTGAAAAAAGCAACAAGATAGATCAGAGGACGTTACAGATGAGAGAGGGGGGGGGGGGAGCTGCCCTACGAGCTCCTGGAGGAGACGTATTTGATGGATCTGGTGTTCTTAAGTATTAGTACTGCAATAGGTCACTCTTGATGTACACAGATATGCAATAGGACTGGTAAAAGCTGCTCGGGGGTTCAACTTCGGTTTAACCTGGCTAGTCCAGAACGCAGCAGCACGCCTGGTATTCAACCTACCAAAATTCTCCCACGTGACCCCTCTCTTCCGCAATCTCCACTGGCTTCCGGTAAATGCTCACATCAAGTTCAAGACTCTGGTGCTGACCTTTAGGGCAGTCAATGGAACTGCCCCAGCCTACCTCCAGGCGTTGGTCAAGCCCTACATCCCAGCCAGAGCGCTCTGCTCAACTTCTGCCAGGCGACTTGTTCGACCTTCACTGATGACAACCAAGCATCGCTCTTCCAAGACCCAGCTCTTCACGGCTCTGGCTCCACAGGTGGAACGAACTCCCGTCTCATGTCAGGACGGCAGAGTCCCTCGCCAGCTTCCACAAGAGACTCAAGACCCACCTGTTCAGAGACCACCTGGACTCTCCATGAACCCTCCTTCTCCTTTGTGAACCCCTAACTTGCTTAAGTCCTGACATTAATAGCTCTTAGCATGTTGTATATTCTAGCAAGTGTATATCCTTAATGTTGATAACACGCTCTTATCACAGCTACTTAAGCAGGTGACCTGGCCCAATTGTGTTATTCATCTTGTTAATATGAATGCTTGTGAACTGCTCTATTTTTATGTTCACGTACCTCAGTGTTATGCTATTGTCTGCTTCAACAAATGTACTCCTTGTAAGTCGCTTTGGATAAAAGCGTCTGCCAAATGCCCTAAATGTAAATGTAAATGTAGTCTTTATTGCGCTATTGTTGCTGCAGCTCAATGAAAAAGTAGGAACCATCCATACAGCAGTTAGGATATTTAACAAAATGAAGTTCAGAATACCAGTACCCTCCAGTGGAACAATGGAACGCTTACTCCCCATTCCCTACCACAGTATGAATTAAAACACAAAAACATCTAAAACACAATACTATAAAAATGAACATAAAAGTGACTGATGATATATCCATTACGTTACGTTAAAAAGCATTTTCAAGTACCAGTAGTGCAGCAGCATCATCATCATCATCATCATGAATACAGTGCAGTAACTGTAATGAGTCTGGAAAGTCCAGAGTAAAATAGTATGATAAAGTATGATAGTAAAATGTTAATGACAATTTTATAATAGTGGCAGAACTCCTAGCAGTTCAGTAGGCCCACTGCCTCTGGTGGTGGTTGGTGGTTCACCTTTTGAACGAAGAAACACATACAAAATCCTCAATAAACAGCGCTGTTATGTTGAGGATGTGTATATGAAGTGAGCTTGTTCAATCTGCTTCACCCTTTTTCACGTACGTACGTTTCAAGTACAACGGAAACAACAATATGCTTAAATCTTGATGCTGCCGTTGTTTTCTATAAAATTCACTCTGGTTCTACAGCCCAGAGCGTCACAGTAGCAGCACATCACCCCCATGGCGTTGTTCATGTACGCCTACTATGAATAATAAACAGGCCTGGGATAATTACATTACATTACTACATCCTGTTTCCCTGGATATTTCATACCACAGACCCATTCAAAAGCCATTACATTAAGGGAATGGATTTCAAATTATGAATATTATTATTATGGTGCAGTCTTCACGAGGTACCTAATGAGATTTATATTGTATATATGTATATGGAAATACATTTAAAAAGCACTATAGATTAAAGCCTATTAATGGTAGTATGCTGTGAGTACTTACAGTGTGCACACACACACACACACACACACACACACACACCAAGACTACCATCGCCCATGGCTCCAGACACATCATTAGAAGGTGTCACATGTGTGTCTGAGCCCATGTTCGCACAGCGGCCAAGCAACATTTTATTTTTATTTTTTAAAGAGTGCAGAGATGAGCTGAGATGAGGGTCAATGAGAGTTAAATATGGCGCCTGGCGGCCTAACGACCGGCAGACTGGCCTCCGAGGGTCCCAACGATGGGCATTAAACACCCTGACTCGTCATCAGCCAGAAGGACTAGCCGCATCCTGGCTAATGAAACACTTCTGGTGTCGGCCCCAATGGCACTTAAAACGTTCACACAAGCCGTTTAGTGGAACAGATGTGGGCTTTGACTCTCAGAAGTCAATAGCGGTACTTATACCAAAATGTAAAAATTATTCTCTTTTGGGAATAGATGGGGCCACCACACACAAACTGGCTTCTGAGGCACAATTGTGTTGGATAGATCTCCCCAGGCTTGCACACCAAAAATCACTGTATTCCCGTGGGGTGGGCTAATGGTACCATCAACAATGGCACTTTAGGACCCAATCCCTAACTAGTGCTCAATCTTGCTCTTATATTGCAGTCCCAAATTCTCCACACAATGCAACCACATTTCTGGACAAACAACAATACAATACAGAATAACTCAAGACAACAGATACATAAATCCGATGGCCATAGGCAGAGATGCTTGGGGCTGTATAGCTCACAACATCCCAGTCAATGGGGGACTGATAGTAGCTCAGAGGAACCTCAGCTTCTCACCCGGTGAGATGCATTGTCCACGTTCCACCAGGAGGAGCCCAGGCTCTAACCACCAACCACCAGTGGGCCAGATAAGGTGATGTGACGATCCAAAGTTTGACAGGATAAGACAAGCTGACAGTCGCCATTTGACATTTGACTCACCACGGTCAAAGCAACAGTTTGTCCCAAATATCCAGACTGTCAGTCAGGCGTCAAGTGTTGTCTAATTTAATCGCAAATAGCCCATTGAAACTGTCAGCGGAACGGAAGCCATGACAAATGCAGTCAGCTGCAGATGCAACATTTACATATATTTATGTCCTCCTCTGAGGGAAAATAAGACATTTGTGGAGTAAGTGATGTAGGAGCAGTGTGTGCAGTGCTGAGACAGAGGCCTGCTACTGATACTCATTAGACATGCCTAATGTACAGTACACTCCCTGCTTCAATATGTTCAGCAGACTGGGTTCAGAGAGAAGGCACACACTGTGTCTGAAGTACATCTGCATGAAGCAAAACACCGGGCTTGAGAAACGAGATCACAGAGGTATTTACACAAAGACTTTTGAAACACTTTTGAAGTCCCATAATTACACATTATAAGTGAAACTATAGCCAAAGTAAGGTCATGAATAGAGTGTGCATCATTAACATTTGGTAAATTGCAGATGACTGTTGCAATTCCCTCTGCATACAAGGGGTGAATAAGTGAGTACTAGCCTTAGGCTAGACATTTCCAGTACAATATAGTTGTCTTTCTTGCTCATTAAAAAGGGATGACCAAGTCACTGTCTAGTCAGACCTGCAGACAGATAATTTGCAGTCATTCATATTGTTAAGTATGCTCAAAGAAATGGATATTGTTACATTATTGATAGTCTACTCATTAAGTGCGGTTCATGCAGGGTCGATGTTGATGGAGGCAGGGAGGACAGAATGACAAAGAAGAGAGGACAGAATGACAAAGAAGAGAGGACAGGAGACAGGAGAGGAAGACAGAAGACAAAAAGAGCAGAGAGAGAGAGAGAGAGAGAGAGAGAGAGAGAGAGAGAGAGAGAGAGAGAGAGAGAGAGAGAGAGAGAGAGAGAGAGGATATTGCCGGACACGACAAGGAATCGGAAGCGAGAGAGTGAGAGTGAGTGAGAGAGAGAGAATACAGTATATTTTATTTCAATTAGTTGCTATTGCAACAAATCAATTCATCCTCAGTATTCAAATCAATGGATTGAAATTGATCTTTAACAAAACATCAACAAAAAAACAAAATACACCACAAAGCCCGATGGTAAGTGTACACCACATGAGGACTGCCATGTCCACAAAATAAATGAATTTAAATGTTTTCCCGCCTGTGTGATTGTCTGCCCCGCCCCTGATTATTTCCACCTGTTCCCTGGTGTATAAATTGCTCAAGGTGTTTATTAACATATGTTAGTTATGCCATTAGTTTATTATTTTAATATGTCCACTAAGGGTCCTTAGATTGGGTAGGCCTTTCAATCATCTGTGGCTTCCTAATTCCACAAACAAAACAATAAAACTAAATTAAAATCTATCAAAAACTCAAATGAGTGAACCATTTACGTCGAAATGTTACTGCATTGCTTCTGCACTTTCAAAAGTTAACATTTATAATGAAAGTAAAGCTTCATTTAAAATGCAATCAAACTTGAAAATGTGCTCATAATTGTTAGGCGTCCCATTAGGGCAAAGGTGAATTATGTATAATGTGTTCCTATTAGAGCATGAGTTTTTTTCTCAGATAACTGGGGGCAAAATACGAGAGAAGCAAGGGACGCATTTTATAATAAGCCTGGAGAACGTATTCACAATCAGTTATAATGAATTCAGACGTTCACACACACAATTGTGAGTGATTGGTTCAGTGTTTTGAACTTCCAGTGGCCATCTTGGGGGAATTCTCCGGCAGGCTGCCAACATGTCCCGCAGAGAGGCACAAATCAGCCGTTTCATGAGGCGGCTGCTTCTCTTTCAAATTACTATTTAGTGCGTGTTAAATGTCTCAGCGGGAACCGGCAGTCGGATATAACTAAATTAAAAAGGACTTTATGAACTTTATTAAAGGCCACGGTGAAACCCAGGTGAATAGCCGGTTGAAAACACAACGTAATGAACGTCTTTAGAATGTTAAGAATCGCTTGTTTACCGGCTGATCCAAAGGAGAGTCAAAGAAATGTAAAACAAAAATCATGCATGCAAATATCCACACATGTTCATACCGCGCACACGCAGCACACCACACACCACACACACACCACACACACACACACACACACACACACACACACACACACACACACACACACACACACACACACCACACACACACACACACACACACACACACACACACACACACACACACCACACACACACACACACACACACACACACACAGTCTCCTTTCCTCTGGTCCTGGGTTCTGTCCTACCAGGGCTCCAATGCTAACTGGGTTCCTACTGGGATCTCTGTTCTCCATACTGATCAACAGCTTCAGGCTGGTCCGTGCCTCAGGTGTTATCCGTTATGAAGTCAACCTCTTCTTCCACATGACACCCATTAATATCAGGAGTCTTGACAGCGAGGCCAGCCGGCCCTGGTGGCATTTATACAGTCCCCCAAGTGAACAATCCACCGTGAAGCCTTCTCTCTGCTTCTGTTCACACGCTGCCCATCATTAAATATGATTGATTAAATATGAAAAGCAATGAAATATGCATACCCTATATGCATATTTGAGGCGGCTAAATGCACTAAAAGAGGCAGGAGTACGGCCGGTATATGTAAGCTATTTGTTGATGAATAGAAATTCATGGATATTGATTTAGTGAGACTTGAATGGAGGTGAGGACTAGGGGGGTGTGCCCTACTCATCACTTTGATTGCCATCGATCGCCATAGCAAGCCACCAGATGTAACAGTCTGCCGAACAACCCGCTCCACTCCAGCCCTCAAGTCTCGGGGCGTGTGTGGATGTGTGGATCTCCGTCTGGAGAGGGGTGGCATTCGAGGGGGGGGGGGGGGGGGGGGGCGCTTCAGCTTCGTGGACAATTATAATTGAATGCCACCGACCGTATTACTTTTTTCTTGCACTTTAATGTTTTCATGTAAATTCTATGTATGTTGCACTCCTAACCATCCCTTAAAAGAGGGATCCCCCACACTGCGTTCCTTCTCAATATTTCTTCCTCCATCATTAAGGGAGTTTTTACTTGCCCTTAGGGTTTGGGGGGTGTTGTAAATGCAGTATGTGGCCTGTGAAGGCCTTTGAAATTGTAAATGCGGTTAAGGGCTATACAAATAAAATAGACTTGATTTAACTAACACAACACACAACAACAGTACTAGCTTAAAGAAAAGCATCCCGAAGTCAGCGTGGGTCGTTACCAACCTAATTGGAGATTTGAAATTTGCTGTGAAGGTAAAACAACAAGTAGGATTTTTACCCCAGCTATGACGATAAGCATCAAGCCAAATGTACGACACAAGCTCTCCTGACACACTCCTGCTGTGGAACGGTGAGTGAACAGAGAGCTGAGTTTGAAGGGAAGTGAGAGAGGAGGAGGAGGCGCTTGACGCAGAAATCTTTTTTTCGGTATGTGGCTTTGGTTAGCCACATACACATTAAAAAAAACAGCACAGCCCTAGCAAGGCCAACATATTGTTAGTTGAGGGACCTCTACAACGGTGAAGTAAACTGTAAATATACTCAATGTTTTGTAATCTGTAACGGGTTTAACCCTGGATTGGGATATAGGTCAGCTCGGCTTTTTTATTATCTAAAAATACATTAGTCTGGGCACCCAGCTAAACACACTGTGCCCACATCTGAGTCTGTGATGACATGATCTACGCAGCGTGCACCGTGTCCGAGTTAGCCTCAGTGCTGAGAGGTGAAGGCTCCTGAGGATTCATATTTCCCACAGAAGAAGTGATTTGAGAACTCATCTACAGCGGTAGCTGCAACAAGACTTTTTTTGCTTTGTTCGTCCACTTAAGTGCTCTTAGAGGGTATTTTAATTGGCTTAATTAATTCATTTAGATGGGCTGCACAACCAATTGAGTGTGTCAAATATGTTGCTGTGCTGGAAAGAACCACAGTGTTCACCCATGATGACAGGTCCATTCGTCGGTAAGGAAGATAATGGCGTGTGTGTAGGCCCTACACACACGCCATTATCTAACCCGTGACACCTTCTAATTCAGTGACATGTTACAGCTCACACACAGGATGGAACACGCCTGGCAGGCCGTGTTTATCCACCAATTAAACAGCATTAAAAAAAAGAGCCAATCAATAGGCCGCCTGCCTTGTGGGCTCAATAAACAGACATAGCGGGAGCCTGGAGGAAATACATTGTTCGTAAGGCCTTAGACCTGTGGTGAGGGGGGACCAGCACCATGCATCCAATATTGAAGCCCTGTCTGGAAAACCATACCAACCATCCTCAGTACAATCAATCAATAAGAAACGATGGGCACGTTGACTCTCGTGCTACACATACACATTAAGGTGGCTGAAGGTTACGTCAAATACCAACAAAAAGACATCAATAAAGGTAGCACAAATTGTGGAAGAATTATTTAGCTATAGATAGCCACATAGCGTGGCATATCTTATGCATTATTTAACAAATAAGAAACAACCTCAAAATTCCTCTTTCGTTAAACCAGTATTCTAAAATTAGAAAAGGCATGAGAGAAATGCTCATCTAAGCTAAACCGTATGTACCAAGGGTATACTGATGTTTGACTGAACATTTGACTCCCATAAAGGCTATTTGCACCATAGAGTCTTTGGTTCCTCAATGCCAGTGTAATCTTCTCTCTACACAGCCCCCTTCCCTCTCCAATGTAGGTCAGCTAAGGCAATACATCAAGGAAAGAATAGTGATTGCCACATGGTATTTTTAGACAACGTGAGCTTCACAACAATGGCGTCAAAAATCCCAAGGTGGATTTGGCTAATTAGAGAACAAATACAAATTACAAATTGAGAATACAAATTTATGACGGCTCGTCACAAAGACGCAATACACATAACGAATGTCTCCAGAATGTCTCTGTTCACATTGCTTGGCCTGCTGGAACCGTGTGAGAATACTCATTAGGGGGGGGAAGAGGGGCATGGGGGATGGAGGCAGTGAAGTGAGGGGCTTCCATATCCCCAGTCCTGCCTCGTAGGCGCCCTGCGGTGCGATGTGCGGCGATGTCGCCGGCTCTCACCGGGAGATATGACAACGTCAAAGAGGATGCACCGAGTCAACATCACTTATGTCCACCACCTCCGTCCCACCCGTTTACTTAAAATGCCCAGAGCAGATATTTCAGAATAGATAAGATCAGAAGTTCAGAAGGAGGTTAGAAGGAGGACAGTGTGAGGTTCAGAGTACTAGCACGAAAGGAAGGTATTACAAAAAGCCTCCCTCACAAGTTGAAGGGATGACGTTACATCAATGTGAGGCCCCCCCTGAAGCTAATTGTTGATGAAATCACACACAAAAAATAACCTCTGCAAGCAGAAGCAGAATATATTGAATTGTGCCGGTACTCTGTTACGGAGTAGCCTACCGGCACTTCTTTTGAGTTTAGTTTAGATATTACTGCGTACCGCCACTTACTGGTACACTAGGTACACGTTACTTTTGGATATTATGTATTATGTGCCTGTGTGTTTTAGCAGATTGTAACACTATCTGTAATCTGAAACACTCAAGCTGTAATCTGTCACACTCAATCTGTAATCTGTAACACTCAATCTGTAATCTGTAACACTCGATCTGTAATCTGAAACACTCGATCTGTAATCTGTAACACTCGATCTGTAATCTGTAACACTTGATCTGTAATCTGTAACACTTGATCTATAATCTGTAACACTTGATCTGTAATCTGTAACACTTGATCTGTAATCTGTAACACTTGATCTGTAATCTGCCACACTATCTGTAATCTGTAACACTCAATCTGTAATCTGAAACACTCAATCTGTAACACTCAATCTGTAATCTGTAACACTCGATCTGTAATCTGTAATCTGAAACACTCGATCTGTAATCTGTAACACTCGATCTGTAATCTGTAACACTCGATCTGTAATCTGTAACACTCAATCTGTAATCTGTAACACTCAATCTGTAATATGTAATCTGTAACACTTGATCTGTAATCTGAAACACTTGATCTGTAATCTGTAACACTATCTGTAATCTGAAACACTCGATCTGTAATCTGTCACACTCGATCTGTAATCTGTAACACTATCTGTAATCTGAAACACTTGATCTGTAATCTGTCACACTCGATCTGTAATCTGAAACACTCAATCTGTAAAATCTGTCAGACTTTAGATTAGCAGGGATCTGTAGGGGCCTGTTACACAGAATGGGTCTCTACTGGAAACCCATTAGCAATCACACAGTCTGTCTCTTCGTCATGTCCCCCATATTCAGCTTGTATGGTTTTGACATTCAGCAAGTGTACTTGTTCCTTAATAAAAGCCAACTATGGACGGATAACTAAAATGATAGCAGCGTCTTCCCATTGTCAGTATCCCTCCGTGGGACAACAACGAACAAACACGTAGCAGGTGGGGAAGACGTTTTGATCACGTTGTGTCCGGACACCAACGTCCTTAGACAAAGCATATCTCTAACAATACAGGAGAACCCTGTGTGACTCCATCCCTCCATTTTCTGGTTTCCAGTTCAGAAGATGTGGAGTCTCCCCTCAGAAGTTCGGCTGTGACATCCCCAAACTTATGGATCCAAGGTTACTACTGACATCACTTGAATTAAAATCCACTGGGACCCTACTGGTTGGTTTTATTGAACCGTTGCTGTTTGACTAGCACTTTTTTGATTTTTTGATCCAATTCAAGCACTGGATGCCCTTCTTCAGGCAGGATGGACTCTTTAATTGCTCGTGGCGGGAGTCAATCATATCTTCTGAGCACGCACTCCGCCCAGCTCCACTAATTGAGTTTGTGCGTACAGTCGACTTCAGGACAAGAACATTCCCATAAGTCTCCTCGTCTAGTCTACCGCCACAAAATGCCAACAAGCGTTCTGCCTTTAGATCAATAACGCCAAACTGTGTGTACCTCACTTCTGTTACTAAGCAACTAGTTCAAAGGACCATACATGTTTTGAGCATCCAGAGATGTCCCTACGCAATCTGAATGCCAACACAACAATGACCATTCCATGGCCACAAGACTATTGTTATTGTAAGTGCGACAACGTTCGCTCCCCGCTATAGGAATAACGTTACATAAAAATCAATGTCACATCACACAAACATTTGCGCCAAGGTCACCCTGACCGTATGATGTTTTCATGTTTCTTTGAGTGTATCGTCATGGTTACATGAGGATTTAATCACACTGCATGTTCCGCTCATCCTTTGCTCTTTATTGGGGGATGGGCCGCTTTGAGTTTTATGGATGACGAAAAAACATTCTATCTGAAGAGAACCGGGCAGGTCAAACTACAGCCCTGGCCATAGTCTCCAGAGATCTGCTCCATCACTCTCAACAGACAGGAAATGAAAATAAGTAAATCAATAAATGAAACATTAAAGCTTTTTCGAAAAAAAAGCATTGGCCGGTCAATAGCAAACATAGAAAAAAAATAATATGATCCCAGTTTCCCCAGGGAGTTTATCTGTGACGGTCATAGACATGACCGTTACATGGAAGGTCATTTGTAAGTTTCCTACTAAAGGAACATTATATTATTTGATTATTTCTCAAGCATATCATAGGGAGTATATAGTGTTGTTTAGAGTATGTTATAGTTTATATAAAATGGGGAGTAAGCATTCCATTGTATTTGTTGCAAATGGCAAATAAAACAGAGGGGGGGAAGCAGGGACCATTCCCACAGGGGCTCGGTGTGTCTCGGCGAACCGGTAGATATCAAAGCATGTCCTCTCTCGCACTCTCCGGGGTCTCCACCTCGTCACGCAACTGTGCTTTTACCTCAGGAGGCTAACATGCAGCACGCATGCACACGCATGCACACACACACACATTGGTTTCCTCTCAACCACAATATCAGCTCATCTCTTCCTCCTCGGAAGCCCCTTTCATTCAACTCCATCCCATTGCTCTCTCTCTCTCTCCCTCCCTCTCTCTGGCTCCACCCGGCCTCAATCCTCCACTGAACTCACCGGCCAAACACTGTGTGTCATAGCTCAGCTAGGGGACAGCAATCTGCACACACTGCTGGGTCTTTGATAGAGAAGGAGGATCAATGTTGTTGATGTTGTAGAAATCAGGTGAACTCAAACATTTGTAATTTTCAAACAGGTGAGGAGGATAGGGCTATAGGTATAGGGCTAACCAAATGCTGGGTTTTAAGTAATGCTCCGTGTGTGTGTGTGTGTGTGTACGGTTTGTTTCAAAAAGTGACATTAAAAGCTTATTTACTTTAATTATTGATATTTTTATGATATGGCCTTGGAAGTGCAACTCTGTGGGCTAAAAACGTTTCATGCGTTTGGTATCCACTCTCAGTCACTCAGGAGCACAGCAAAATACGACATTTAAAGTTACAATAGTAGACTAACTTGGGCGGCCAGCATGGAAGAAATAATAATAATAAGGCAAGTCAACAGGAAACAAAAACAGATAGCAGACTGCTAAATTATACTGTGAGTGTGTGATGGTTAAGGCGTAGTGCTGGGGTTGTCAGCTGTTCCAGATATTTGAATGTAATTTCAATAATGACAAAATGACTTGTATACAAACGCCCAAATGCCTCCCAAATGCTGACGTCAAGGTCTGTTTGGTTTGCCTTTTCAGCCTTCCTAATAAAATAGGCCAGCCTGCAGAAAGCACACCGACTAGTGAGACTACCCTGAACTCCCAAACAAAATGTTGTGTTTTGATTTGGTTAATTAATGACAAAGATGTCAAAATATGCCATGTGAATGTTTTTTATTTGACATGTGATGGCCATGTCCTACTGAATTAAATATTTGCAGCACAACTTTTATTTGTAAGTATTAAAGCCATTTCGGCAGAATCTATTATTTTTAACTCAAGTATTGTTTTGTACTCATCCTAGACCCTCTTGGATTTGGAAATGAGATTTCAAAGATTTTCATTCTAGTGTCATATTGTATTTAGGGACCCAGACTCCAATGATGAATCCCTTTTCTCCCTTTCTCAGTTGATATCAATGCTAATACAATCTCATACAAAAGAGTATTCCATTTCCCACATGACCTCCCACCCACATTAGCATAGTATTAACATTATTAACTCATGGGCCAGACTGAAACTAGTGGTGTTAACCAACAGGACCTGGGAAATGCCATCAGTCACACTCAGTTATTTAGTGTCTACATTTACATGCCCAGATGTGTATTACAATAACATCCACTCAAATCAACTGCAATACTGTGGGAAAGCTAAATGGAGCCTATGAAGGCTGTATTTTCCTTGTCGTCTCAGTCCTCATCCACCGGCACAGACTCAGCATTGCATTGCACTGCTGCTTGATGCCATGTGAGCGGCTTGGTGAGCAGAAACTGTTCTGTGCATATTAAAAAACAAACCAACAGCTAGACGCTCATTCACTCTTCTCATAACTGTTGATATGAAATGGAAGTGAGATATTGCAGCGGTTGATAAGCCCATGTCCCAAAAAGCAAGCCTATCAAAGAAAAGTCTAAGCCTGGCTTTGTGGTAAGACTGGGATGTTGTCCTGCACACAGGTTGCTTTTTCATTCATTTCCTTGATGCTAAAAGCTTTTAAAGTGTGGGGTTTTAAACACAGGATAAAGGGAGAGGTCAACGTGTGAACTCTCCTGATGAAATCAAACACGCCGTGAGGCAGAGAGAGCCGTATGCATGGTGGTTGATAGTCCCCATTAAAGTCATGAGACGCTGTCTCACACACACACACACACACACACACACACACACACACACACACACACACACACACACACACACACACACACACACACACACACACACACACACACACACACACACACACACACACACACACACACACACACACACACACACACACACACACACGGTTCTAGACACGGAGTGGAGTCTGTTTGCCTCCCAGTCCACCCTGGACTCCCATACCGACATCGACACCACCTCTGTTTTGGATTACATAAACTCCAGCATTGACACTGTCACCACCCTCAAACCGATCACAACATTCCCCAACCAGAAGCCGTGGATGAACAGAGCGGTCTGCCTGCTCCTAAAGGCACGTGACGCTGCTTTAAGGTCAGGCGATGCACAGGCCTACTGTTTAGCCAGGGCTAACCTGAACAAGGGAATCAAGCTGGCCAAGCTCAACCACAAACGAAGGGTTGAAGACCACTTCAACAACTCTGATCCCCGACGCATGTGGCAGGGCATCCAGGCCATTACGGACTACAAACACTCCAACAACTCCCCCCAACCACTGACTCATCCCTCCCTGACGGGCTGAAGAGAGAGACCATAAGGCCGCGAGTCAGAAACAAATGCCCCTTTTTTATAGCGATTCTAATTTAATCAAGTCTCATAAAATTTAAATTCACGATCCTAAAAGAACAGATGTCTCTATTTTTGGCATTTCCTAAATCTTGGGACCAAGACCATTTGCTGTGATCTGATTAATATCGACTGGCGAATAAACCTGTCTTAATGTTTTAATGAGTTTTCATTTGTTTGTATCGTAGTCACTTCACAGGCTAATAGTATTTAATGGCTGCCTGGCAGGCACCGATTGCCGATTTTGACAGTTCAGGGCTCAGGGTTCCGAGGTGCAGTCCACCGTGGGCCTGGAGAGAAACCGTCATAAAAGACCAGGACCAAATGACATCACAGCGTACACAGGTACATCCACCATCACACTGCATCCCTGGGAAAGACACCTCACTGACACTGATGTGTGTGCGCGTGTGCGTGTGCGTGTGTGTGTTTGCATGTGTGCGTGTATGTGTGTGCATGTGTGTGTGCCTGCGCGTCAGCCATGGGCTTTACTATCTCTAACAGCCTCTTGCCCTATTTCCGGCCCTGTCTCTGTCTTGTTTGAACCTCAGAGGAGGCATTGCATTAGATTTGACATTTAAGGCACCGGTGTGATCCACATAGAGGCAGAGCCCTCCCCCTCCTCTTCCTCCTCCTCCACCTTTATTAGACCTCAATCAGCAGAAGGATAAAAAAAAAAGAGCCATCTCTTCACACACCGGTCCCCTAAAAGACACTTTAATTTGACTTAGGAACAAAGACGATTTTCTCCAGGGATGTTGGTGTTGTCTGGGTTGTCTGCAGAACATCCTCTCTCTCCGGGAGCCATGGCGACGATACAAGAGACTATGCAGAGAATACGGATCGGCACACGGCCGCTCCTTATCTTTGGGTCCTGGTCCGTGGAACATTGTTTGCCAAATAGGGCCGCATGCGGTATATCTGGGCTCCTGGTAAAGTACTGTATTGTCCTTGACAAAACCAACCTGAGCCAATTAAAGGCCTATTATTCAGGTTAAGTAGGTAAGCCGAGTCAGAGTCAAGTCTTTGGCCAAATTTCGGTAAATTTGTCAGCTATTTTGACAGAAGTGGAAAATGAGCCAGAAGAAGTGAGCCAAACAACAGTAATGACACTGCAGTGGCCGGGCCAATTGGCTTCTTTGGAACCCACTGAGCAGAGTGAGTGTGTGTGTGCATTTGTGTGTGTGCATTTGTGTGTGTGCATTTGTGTGTGTGCATTTGTGTTTGTGCTTGTCTGTAAGCTTGTGTGTGGGTATGTGTTTGCATTTGCATGGTTTGAATAGATGTTTCTGTATGAGTGTTATTGCCTGCACAAATGTGCATGAGACCCAGAATGCAGAATAATCTGAACGCTGAATGAGTGTAGAAAAAATTAGTGAACTCACTTGGTGAGTCCATAAGTCATGCCGTGGTTACACATACCGTACTATACCTTTCATGTATGATGTATGCAACGCGTACTCTACCCTGCGTTCCCATTAGAAGGGGATTGTACGGGCTATAAGGGTTCAAAACGCAATGTACCATGTGTTGTGGGACTAGTGCTTTAAACCCCATTGTATATACAGTAAACGGTTTAGTTAGGGCTCTTCTAAAAATGTATCCAGAAATTATGTGTAATGCAAACCTCAACTGGCAAAAATCCTCCTGTATTCCTATTCCTGTTCCTGTCTACGCCTGTACCCCCCCTCCCCCCCTATGGGAGAGCAGTTGAACGCTGATCTGAGCGATACAATGTGTGGGATAGAGAGTGGCTCATTGTTCATCGCTGTCCATGTACAAACATCAAGCGGCGTGTTACCACATACTGTGGTAACACGGGTGTAGTGATTTATTTTTTTAAGTGCAGAAATATCCCTTTTCTGAACGGTTCATACCATTCCCTTTGTTGGTGGCAACATGAGCAAACCAGAGCTCCACAAACATGACCTAATGGATAGCCATCGGGAACAGGAAGCTGAAAGGGAAACTTTGGTCTATTTTCCCCATATCATTTTGGTTCTTAATGTCTCATGTGGACAACAGTTCACAGGTCACTGGTCCAGTATTGAGGGCGAACGCAGCTGCAAAGCTTCTGAATTGTAACCAATTAGGCCTGTCAATGTAAGTCCTCTGATGCCTCGTTTCCACCAAGCTATTTTGAGGGCTGGTTCGGAGCTTGTGCCTAATCTCGAACCAGTTCATTGCGTTTCCACCGCGAAGGAGCCACTTTCTGGCCCGGTTAACTGGTTCCTGAGCGGCTCCACTTCGAAGCTGGGCTAGCCAGCAGGCTCCACTATGTCAGGGGCTGGGGGCGGGGCTTATCGGACAAACTCAAAGTTTTTGACCGCCATTTTTAAAATCACTAAAATTCGCCGTGGACATGAAGGTGACAGTGGTCCGTGGACGAGACAAACTGCGTTTGTTTGCGTTGTTGCCCTCGGCAGAAGGTCACAATAAACTACAGGAGCTTTTAGAACAAACCGCTATTAGAAAAACTACAGCGCGAGATGTCTTCAGCGGGGGACAGAACCGAGGAGCTAATCGATAACAAACTGGACGATAGGAGGAGCTAATCGATAACAAACTGGACGATACGAGGAGCTAATCCATAACAAACTGATGATCCGCTGCTGTCACTCTGGTCCTGGTAAGTTTTACTTTATAAATCTGTCCCGTGTTGCCAACCAGCTTTGTATTTATAATCTGTTTAGCGAGCTACTCATTATCACATCAATGTTATGTTCCTATCATCAGAAATGAGGAGCTATGATTGCTAGGCTTCTGTTAGCCGATATTAGCCTTGATAACAACGTCAGGATGCTACTTTCTAAAAACAGTAAAGTGTAATGGAGACATGTTTTAATGGACTTTATTTGTTTTAGTTTAAGGAGTCGTCTTCCCTGGACGATGTCGATGCGGAGCTACCGCCCCCACTGGGCTGCAGCTCAGGAGCCCCTCAGCCCCTCCGAGCTTTATTAACATGGACTTATTACACTGCACTCTATACTTTTACATTTTGTGATTACTGTATATTGTGTATTTAATGTTGTTGTTTTTTAAATAAAACATTTCTATTTTTCATACAATGTCAGCTTCATTATGCTTTATCAACCGATAAACAAAATACAAGATGACAGTTTTGAAGAAGAAAAGGCAAATGGTCCCTTCTGTTTAAGTACTCTAGTACTTTAGTATTAATGCAGCTCTAACGTCAAGTCCATTTTATTTGTATAGTCCTTTATCACAGTTATTTTATCACAGGCTTCAACGTAATCGCGTCCATAGCACTAAAGACGAGCAGCTGTTTGTAGCCTGAAAGCCAGGAGCAACACTTTTCCATCCACCATGTAATCCACTGTTGTGGAAGTTGGCGCTAGCGTAGCTGGGAAAGCAGAGACGTTAACAGTGACGTCATGACGTGGCTCTCTCGGCGAAAAAGTCGGTGGAAACGCAAACCGGTTCTTAGATGGCTCGCCAGTTGAACCAACTGCGAACCGGCTCTAGTGCCATCCGAGAGCTAGAAGTAGGCTTGCTTTGGTGGAAACGAGGCATGAAAGTGCTTGTTTTTGTCACTGACAGGAACGTGTTAGACATTGGAAAATCAACATTATGGAAAGGATCCCTACAGAGAAATTGTGAGATACAGATACAGATTTAAAGATACAAATGACTTACTTAAATGTATTTGTGCATCGTAAGGCTCAGATCCAGCAGCTTATAGGAGCATAGGTTCTTCCCCCTGAAGTGACCCCTCAGTAAAGCCCATGTTCAGTATGTGGGGTCATGTTCTGCACAGTAGCTTGACACTACTAATTACACTACTAAAGTCTGGGGATAAAGTCTCAATAACGTCTTCCATGGACTTCTGCACTTTATCTGTACTGAGCTCAAAACCACTGAGCTGATCAATAAGAATATGACTCAATCCCGGCTGATGGCTGCTAATCCAATTAGTAACGGTCATAGTGGTGTGTGTGTGTGTGTGTGTGTGTGTGTGTGTGTGTGTGTGTGTGTGTGTGTGTGTGTGTGTGTGTGTGTGTGTGCCTGCCTATGTACATGTGCTAATGGAAATTGTGATTTAGCTCAGACAGAGTTAAACGGTTTAGTCACCCTGATTGATTGTGAAAGCGATCCTTTGCATAATGAATCGTTGAAGGTATGAGTGATATGACTCTGCATGGAGTTTACAAAAACTAAGTGGTCATACATTGTGTTACATAATGACTTTTACGTACACTGCCTGGTGCACGCCATGTGCAACGTGCTTCCACTGTGCGTATGCGTGTGCATGTGCGGTCCGCGTGCGTTGTACTCACTGACCCCTTTTCACTGAGAAGTGTGAGGGAAAATCTTTGAACATCTTTAAAGATACCTGCAGAACTCAAAGGATGGAACATAACATAATTAAATAGGTCTCCATTAAATAGAAATAAAAATGTCTTTGAAAAAAATGCAAATCATCTAAAAGCTCACTCAGATGAGGATAGATCCGGTGATTGATTTTACATTGGCATTACCTTCCTGCTTTGATGGGAGTGCAAACCGTCTGTCTGTCTTCACAATGGCCATATCGCAGGGCAAAACATAAAATCAGGCTCCATGGCATTGCAGTAAGTGTCCTTCAGTAAGTACACTGGCTCGGGTGGGGTTCTAAAGCACCATGTGAAGCATGACAGGGGCTCTGTACAAACAGCCCCTCAACGTTTCTAAAGAACCCACAAAAAAAATAATCCACAAGCCCATAGTGTATTGGTGCTTACTGGGTGACTACATCCACCCAGTCTTTCTCTGCCCAGGTATATTCAGCGTATTACACAGCTGTGGCTGATATCTGCTTCATAAATGGACCAGGACCAACAACCAAGTCGCACGCGCTAAAGGTTTGGATTGCCGGGGCTGAATGAAAGACATGGAGGTAGAGAGCTCTGTTGTGCCATAAGCTCAGAGAGTCTGATAAGGTCAGCCCTGGACGTTGAGGGCTTTGCTTGTAATAATGCCCTGGTAATGCTCAAAGAAGCGGATCCGTCTAATCCCTCTATAGTGTCTTACAAAAGTCGGGGCGAAACAGATAGTCTTTTCCGGAGCAAGCGTTATAGGACTATAAGACACATGGACCGGCACACCGCCGAACCATGACTCCAGGATCAAAGATAAAAGGGAAGCACGGGCGTACTAAAAACAGACAGTTGTTCCTGAAGTGTGGCGTTTGCGGGCGGATTGACCAATAGGACAGTGAAGAGTGAACCGATAACCGGTGCATCTCCTCAAGCAATCAGGACTACTGTGACCGGCTTGGCGTCTCCGCTTTGCGCGCCCTGTGCATTTCTTTCTCACTATAATAAAAGCCTCTTTTTTCCCACGCATTCATACGCCGACGTCGACCGCCCAAAGCAACATCAGCTAAGAGCAGTAAGCCTATTGTCATACGAGTTCTGTAGTTTCTATAGATTGCAGTTGTCCTCCAAAAGGTATTTGTTGTCTTGGGTAAAAGACACCGACTACTATTACACAAGAACAGGGTATAAGACTACTGAGACAGGGAATGAAAGCGCAGATATTTCCAACCAAAGGGACTGGGTATTGTTCAGACATACAGTATATCCACATGCGGAACTCCAAGCTACACAATGAACGGCAGCAACTGCCAAGGTCAAAGCAAGGGAGGTTATTTGCCTGAAGTTTCTCCAACTGTTTTATTCCTCTCAGATCTAAGCACCGGTTTAATTAGCCGTCACCTGGTTTCAAAATGTCCGGCCTCTCCGATTCAGGGCAGATTATTCATTCCCGGGAAGTCAGTAGAATATAAATAGCTAATTCATTATAATAATAATTCATTTTTCAGAAAGCGTACACAGTGAGGGGAACGCATGACAACGTGAGAACAACAAAAAGACAATGGTGGTCACAGCGGGATCGTCTGCTAACTTTGTACCCGTCAATTATCACCAAATGATTCTGTTAGCCTTCCCCATGACGTACAAAACACCTGCAGTGAGATCTGAAGCAGGAACCAAGATCAGGATTTTTAATAATTATTTGTGTTCTCTCCTGTGTGTCTCTAGCAAAATGCTCTGAACATGGCTGGTTGTGCTTACGGTCCACCTACTATATAAAATCCCCATCATCTGAACACACTCATGGACTTTCAAGTACCTACAGTACAGGTGAGACACGGTACCTCTCAACCCAGCCCCTATTGTATAGTAGCTTGACTAATGGGGTGATGGGAGCTGATGGCTCCTGTAGGATGGATACCTGGAGAACAAAGTGAGTTGTGTGTGTTTTATTTATTATGTCTGATATTTCTCTCACTTTGTTGCTGGGGGTATTTGCTTTTTAAAAAGCCAGGTTATGGACATGAAGTTAGTCTTGTGAGGAAGGATTGTTTTGGCTACGATTTGCTTGTTTTAACACCTTTTTATAGTAGTGACAAAAGCCTTCTTCAAGCGATTTAGTAAAAACCCTTTTCAAAAGGGTCTCTTGTCTGATCTTCGCTCCAGAGCCCTGAGAATATGTGTTTTATGATACTGAGCATGAAGAGAGATTAAACACTCTTCCTCTTTCTTAATCATCGTAAAAACAACACACAGCCCGAAACTGCTGAAATAACAATGTAAATCTAGAGGATTGAATCCTCTATACAGACAAGAGGAACTAAATGTATTAGTAACACGACACGGACAAAACATAACCAATCCAACGGTACCCAAGGAGAACTATCCAAACCTTGGAGCAATATTGACACACACACACACACACGCACGATATTCAATACTTGCATATAATGCAAGGGTGCCCATGTGGTCTATGAAATGTAAAGCGTCTGTTCTTCAAACTGCTGCTCTGTAGCCAAAGTCAGTAAAAGGTGAAGCCTGTCAGTGGTAGATTGCACAGGCCTCTCAGTGGCTCGGAGAAAAGCCTTATTGTCTTTTGGAGTGAACCGTGTGTTCTGGCTTTTGGACTCGCTGCATAGCAGAAGTGCTTGTGGGGGAACAACGTGGTGTTTTGTAAAATCCGAAAGGAAAAAAAAGCCTGTTATGCTGCACATGAATATGAATTGCCCTTCTGTCCCCACAACCTGCACATTAAACTGTTTTTAATAGGAAATAGGCTATATAAATGGGCTTTGTGGGGTAAAAACAAGTTAACACTTAATAGTAGACAACACCCAAAATACTACACTTTTTTTCTAAAGTTATTTTGAATTTTTTGAATATGAATTGTTGATGGATTTTCCAGATCTGCCCATAAGCTTTATGCCTTTCCTTTCTGTCCTGTTGAAGAAAATAATAACAATCCCATCAGCTGTTTGTTAAGAGCTTTGTTAAGAGCATTCAAACCATATCCCACCCTGTCCCCCTGACAGCAGCCTTGACCAGCAGCTGAACACTTGGAGATTTGATACATTTGGCGTGATCCTCAAAACTAGAATCCTGGCTCTCAGGACCAGATTACCACACAGGTGAGTTAGTGAGTGGCAGGTGTTGTAATATACTAATCTACTAATCACCTGTCAGTTGGCCCCGCGAGGAGAGAGGACCAAGACTTTAGTGCTTTAAACTTCCGTTTCTGCTGCAATAAAGGGTGTTCTGCTATGAGACCATTTTGATCCTCTGCTTCCTCTTGTACATGCTACTTATTTCACATTTTTGGGGATTTGTTTTCTATGTTTATGTTTCTACAGCTTGACGTATGTCATACAAACAAAACAGTAGCCATTGAATTAGCTAGGAGTGTGTTAATAGCACTACAGTAGGGACGGCCCCCGATAGAGAGACAGGTGTGAGCGCAAAACTCATCTTTATTTTAGTATAGCCGCATTATACCCATATATTTATTAAACCATAACTCCACCGGCCTGGTAGGGCACAGGGTAATGAGGGGGAACTGAAGCACCAAGCTACAATATCATTTCAGGTCATTATTGTTTTTTGTGCATAAAAATAAGAAATCCTCAATATATATATTGCTGAAAAAAAATATGTAACAAACCCAATACAATAATGTTATGTTAACAGCAACAACAAGCACTTTAATATAAGCTGGTTGCCATTGTGGCCAATACTCTTGTTTCCCACGGTGTCCTCTATAGATAATCAAGAGAGGTTAATGGGAGGAGCCAAACGGGCCTTGTGTCCAAGCTGCAGCAAACCCACAAGCAGGAATAATACCTTTAAACAAATTCTCTCTCTCTCTCTCTCTCTCTCTCTCTCACCTTTAATGTGATGATGGTTCAGGTTTTTAATCCATCTTGAACCGCGGGTGTGGGGGGGTAGGTGTGTCCTAAGATGTGGGGGTGTGTCCTCAGACGTGGGGGTGTTCGAGGAGGCCACTCTGGTTCTATGTGCTGCTCCTCATCACACACACACTCTCCCCTTGAGACACTTCAGGTGGGTGGGGGTGGTCAGGTGCACTGCAAGAGGAACATACTGTAAGTGCATAAATAGATGCAAACAAAAGGCATCTAAAACACAAACAGTATACTCCATAACATCTCGCAGAGAGAACCACTCAACGTCACACACCATGGCGAGAGATAGCGGACACGCTCTACACACTAGGACAGGTCATAACTCCAGGCCCCCCTAGGGGACACGCCCCCATTTTGGGAACCACTGCACTAGGCATGGTGTGATGTGTAACTTTACTAATATGTGTGGACCTTGAATGTTAACTTCCTTTGTGCTGATCATCTTCTTTTCTGTTTTGTCCTTTAGTCAGCTCAACAGCCTTTCCTCTCAATTAAGCACATCAAACGATGTATTCCTATCCAAATACATACATACATACATACACAAACACACACACAGACACACACATTATCGCTGCAAAAACACTGAAGAGTTTAAAAAAAACTCATTAGCATTCATTACATTAGTTATATAGCAGACACGTTTGTGCGACTTACAATAGTGCATTCAACAGGTAGACAAGAGAACAATTGGTCACCAGAAGCCATAAGTGCATTTCCTTCCTAACACGATTCCGAGAGCAGAATCACAATGTACAATGGAATGCTTACTCCCCATTCCCTCCTAAACACAATACTCAATAACTATACACAATAAAAATTACAATTTAAAAAAGGACAAGGATAAATAGGTATTCAGCACAAGGACTTTTTGTATTGTCTGCATTGTGAAAAACAGTTTCCACGTTGAAGAAAAAAGACATATGTAAATGTCACTGACAAGATGAGCATTTATCTGATGTCATTGCATTTTAATTGTGCCTTAAGTCAGGGGAGAACTACAGCCCACTGCAGACAGATCAAGCAAATCACTGAACACCGTGGTAGAATCCACACACACACACCAGCGAGAGTAAAGCACCTCGCTCTGCCTGGCGTCGTGTGGAATCACACACCTCACTCACACACACACACACTGACTGAGCTATGTGGGTGTGTGGATACATACTCATTTGGGATCACACACACACACACACACACACACACACACACACACACACACACACACACACACACACACACACACACACACACACACAGCTTACTTTCCGTGCAGATACAACTCATGTAATCAAACTGTTCCGTTTCCTAATTTTCCTCTGGAGTAGAAAGACAAAGATTACTCAGTGAGAGGGTGTTGACTTGTCCCCGAAGGTACAGCAGTTGAATCAGTTGTCATTAGGTTAGGCACAAAAGGTCAAACTGTTACACAGTCAACAGACTCAAACAAGACACCTGAGGATACTTCAGCTGCGACTTCAACCACCCACACACACACACACACACACCACACACCACCCCCCTGTGTGAGCCCTCAGATGAGCCCACCCTTGAGCTATGAGCAGTCTGGGGATTGTTGAACTTTCAAAGTGCTTTGCAGTGGCCACTTTAAGACAAGGTGGCTTACAATCTTTATACGTGAATCCCATGATAAAGAAGATCCATCGAGTCCAAGGTGACATCATGTTCAAATAATCAATCAATAATCAAATAATTCCAAAATATCTATTGTACCCCATGGGGTACGCTAGATGTACAGTGCTCCCTGTTGTCAAATGTTGGTATGCTGACATCTGTATGTTATGGTTTAAATCTGACTGCAGGGAGCACCCTAAAAGAGTGAAGGCTGAGCCCTTTCACTAAATAAATGGTTCAATCTATGACATGAGTGATTTCTGACAGAACTGTTGAAGGTTAAGGTTAAGGTTCACATACACAAAAGGCTGGATTAAAAAAAAGGGTTTGGTGGGGCCCTGTTGAATATTTCACACTCTGGGATACAGTCAAAAGAAGCGAGAGGTAATAAAAGGAAAATTAAGTGCTGATGTATCCAAATTCTTTATAAATTAGAAATTATATATTTGCCCAATGTCCCCCCTAGTTGCTCCTCGGCCGCTTCATCTTCCCTCCTCTCACCTCTCTCTCTCCTGTCTCTCTCCATCCCTCTTCGTCTCTCCTCCTCTCCTCTTTCTCCCTCTCTCTCTCCTGTTACTGTGTTTATGCACTAAGCCGTGCTTATTGTGTCAATTACCACACAAATTAACCTGTACCTTTTATATCGTCACTATATTAAAACATGTTATATAGTCACTATATTACCGTGTGACCGTTATACCAGGATACTGTCACAGTTGCACTCCCGTCTCCTCGCTTCCTGATCACCTGCCTGTCCCCGACCACGTCTCTGCCTGTCCCGGTCTGTGGGATATTAACAATAAATATCACTATCTGTCCTCGGTGTTCGTGTGCTGCATGTGGGTCCTAACCTAACCCGTGACAGAACAATCTGGCCCTAATGGACCCAGCGAACACCACGTCACCACTGGCCCATCGCGAGTGGCTTGAGGAAACCCTCCATCGGAGCGGCGCACAGCTGGCCGCCCCGGCTCAGTCGGTCTTGGCTAGTACGCATGCGCTAGAGGCCGTAGTCGCTCAGCGATACCCAGGAAGCGGTCTGCCCCCGTCGGACACATGGATGTATTAAAACAGGGGTGTCAAACTCAAATACCCAGTGGGCCAAAATGTAAAACCTGAACAAAGTCGCGGGCCAACATTGAACAAATGAACCTTTTAATATGGACCCAAACAAGTTTTGCTTTAACATTGAATATGGAACAAGCATCGCTTATTACCATACAATATATCATTGAATAGTGGAGACATGCAAAATCGAATTTCAAATGAAAAAACACATCAATGGCATTAATTTATTAAATAAATAAAATTTAAATAAAAATCGTATGCCTCTTTTCTATTTGCAGCCTTCTGATTTAAATACCTAAATAAACTTTTTCCACTGGCTAATAATTTTACAAATAAAATGATAATAAATAAATCAACCATTCAAGCCCATGCCTTGTAGCAAGAAAAAGTGCACAAAGAAAACGTTAATTATTGCACACTGATCTAATCTGATGTGCCCAAGCCAGATACCTGGCATCTCTTCTTGGATGCTAGTTCATCAATGTCTGGGCTCAGGCTCTGAGCTGAAGAAATCCTCAGTATGGAGCGAAGGTGTTCATCAGTCAGACGTCTCCTGTGAGTTGTTTTGGTCATCTTCATCGAGGAGAAAAGTTGCTCGCATAGATAAGTGCTGCCGAACATGGAGAGCATCTGAGCAGCTTGGGTGCGGAGCGGAGGCATTGTGTCAGGGATGAACCGTGGAAACTGTGCGGCGCCCACAGCATCATACTTTGACTTCAGCGTGTCGTTGCACTGGAGTTCAATCAGCTCCATTTGGATGTTGGTTGGTGCATTTTCCACATCAACTGCGAAGGGATTACTAAGCAGTTCAAACCTACATTTCTGGACATCGAAGTCGGCAAATCGCCGGCTAAACTCAGCGGCGAGAACACTGAGTTTTTCAGCAAACTGTGCGCATGGGAACACGGCGGTAGAGATCTGCGCTTTTATGGTTTGGCAGCAGGGAAAATGGCAAGGGTTTCCTTGCAGCATCTGATTCTCCCACAGGCACAGTTTAGTTTTAAAGGCCCTCACTGCAGCGTACATGTCTGTGATGATGCGCCCCCGCCCCTGAAGCTGCAGGTTCAGCGCATCGAGATGGCTCGAGATGTCACAGAGAAAGGCCAGCTCACACAGAAACTTTTGCTCCCGGAGCTCGCTGTATCCTTCCCTTTGGTTTCCAGGAATTGACATATTTCCTCACGCAGCTCGAAACATCTGTTCAGTACTTTTCCTCTGCTTAGCCATCTCACCTCTGTGTGATACGGCACGTCTGTGTATTCCGAACCACACTCCTCCAGAAACGATTTAAACTGACGGTGATTCAGACCTTTGGCTCTTATAAAGTTAACTACCTGTGTTACTGTGGTCATAACATGTTCCATCTTTAGGGCTTTGGCACACAGTGATTCCTGATGTATGATGCAGTGGTAAACAGTTAGCTCACCTGCACAGTTCTCTTCCCGCATCTTCTCCCGAACCATGCCCACCAGTCCTCTCTTTTTACCGCACATCGCTGGCGCACCATCTGTCGTTAATCCAACGAGTTTATCCCACGGCAGCTTTATTTCAGTTATACATTTGGAAACCTCCTCAAAGATTTCCTTTCCTGTGGTTGTGCCATGCATTGATTTGAATCCCAATAGCTCCTCCGTAACACACAGATTTGAGTCCACTCCACGGATGAAGACTGACAGCTGAGCAGTATCAGATGCGTCGCAGCTCTCATCCACAGCGAGGGAGAACGCAACGAAATCTTTTCCCTTTTCCATCAGCTGGTCATACAGATTGGTGGCAAGATCACATGTGCGATCAGCTACTGTGTTCCTGCTCAGGCTCACGTTTGAAAATGCTTGCTTTTTCTCTGGGCATACGAGGTCACAAACTTTCATCATGCACTTTTTCACAAACTCTCCCTCATTAAAGGGCCGGGCTGATTTTGCGATCTCTGCTGCCACTATATAACTAGCCTTTACTTTGCACTGTAAATTCTATTCAAATCCGAATTCACTTTTCACTTTTTCACTTTTCACATGTCACTTTCAGTTGAGCTATTTATTAATATATTATTACTGCCAATTTGCACTGTACGTATTGTTGTGTATTATATATACCTACGTATTACTGTAATAATACTGTACATTTATCTTCATTATCAATACATTTAGACTTCATTTAGAATATTTTACCATTTTGTTTATAATAGTTTTATTTAGTTAGTTGTTTTGTTTTCTAGCTTAGGTATTAGTATTTTTGTGTGTGCATTTATTCCCCCTGTGTCAACTGTTGCACCTTAATTTCCCTCGGGATTAATAAAGTTTTCTGAATCTGAATCTGAATCTGAATTTACAGCAGCCTCACTTTGTGATGTGGCTTTTTTGAACATATTCTGTTGTGAAACCAAACTTTTTTTCATCTCCTCTACTTTCTGGCTCCTTTGAGTCATGTCCAGGTCCTTGTATTGGTCATGGTGTTTCGTTTCATAGTGTCGTCTGTACTCCTTACTTACAGCCACGTTGACTCCACAAACAAGACAAACAGGTTTGTCTTTTACATATGTAAACAGATATTCTGCCTCCCACTTGTCCAGAAAGCTCCTGTTTTCTGCCTTTTTTTTCGCCATTTTTGGGAAGGGATAGCGCGCTGACAGGTCTATGTTGCTTTGACTACTGTCACAGAGGAGAGGGCGTTTCTGGGTCCTGTCCTGATTGGCGCGCGAAAACAACAGCAGAGCATTATGGGATTCGTAGTATTAGCGGTGAATGCGCTGTATAATACCGGCGGGCCAGCTCTAGTAGTAATTTGGTATTGTCTCGCGGGCCAACTATAATTACCCCGCGGGCCAAATTTGGCCCGCGGGCCAAATTTGGCCCGCGGGCCAGAGTTTGACACCCATGTATTAAAAGAACGGTCGGACAGCGTCGCTCTTCCCCCGCCGTTTAAATGTAAAGTACACACCATGGTTAACGTCTTTAATGTAAAGTACACACCATGGTTAATGTCTTTAAATGTAAAGTACACACTATGGTTAATGTCTTTAATATAAAGTACACACCATGGTTAATGTCTTTAAATGTAAAGTACACGCCATGGTTAATGTCTTTAATGTAAAGTACACACCATGGTTAATGTCTTAAAATGTAAAGTACACACCATGGTTAATGTATTTTATGTAAAGTAACGCTGACATTAGAAACGAGCAGTTAGGACTTACCTGCCAGCAGCTCACACTTAGGGAACGGAAATAGAGCAGTGGGCCGAAGAGCAGAGCGCCCAGTAGATGTGGTGATACGCCGAGAAAAGTAGTTCCCTTTGTTAGAGAATACTACAAACTACTTCTTCATATTCGGTACAGTCCCTAAGGTGAGAGGTCCCCTCGTACTACACCACAGATCACATGACGGGGGCGAGTGGATGCTTTTAGTTTTCAGGTAAAAATATTTCCAAATCACTCCGCTTAGGATAGGCTGTACCACCGGTAAACAAACACAACAAACAGCATTGGTCCTTAAAGCGTGAGTCTTGAACCCTCCACCACCTCCAAGAAACAGACCTCCATCGAATGTTCTCTAACATTGTGTGACGTCACCTGCAAACAACCTATTGTGGTTGAATATATAACATCTGTACCTTGACCTGCCTAAATGTTTAATGGTGCGTTTATTTTATTGTACAACTGAAATATATATAATGTATGAGCCAATATATATAATGTCCACACTATTATTGATTCCAGTCAATATAACTTAAAGTTAAAGTTTAAAAAAAATGTTTGGATGTTTATTTTACAATATACTGTTTTGTATTCAACAAACTCACAATTACAGTTGGTCGAAAATATGCCGTGTCTAGTTTGATCGTTTATGTTATTTAATATTAATATGAATATATTAATACATATTTTCTATCTAATCTTGATATTTAGTTTTAATAATAATATTATAATAATAATATTTAGTTAGTTGGTTGAAAATGGGTTGCGTCATGATATGACTAACCTATTTTCCAAACAAAATGTTTGTCATATTTCATATTATGGAAAGTCATATTTAGGTGCATATTGCAAAAAACACTGATTGTCAGGTTGTTTCCTATAAGAGGATATTATGGAGAGCCTGTTGTCACCAGAGGATTATGGAGCATTTGGAGTGTGGTGTTGGTAGTTATGTAAGTCGGGATGAGGAGGATTGTAGTAGAATAACTTGATATTGGTACGGGAACTGCAACGCACTCGAGCGCAGAGCGCTTCAAAGGGTGGTGCGGACGGCCCAGTATATCATTGGAGGTGAGCTCCCCTCCCTCCTGGATATATACAACAGGCGGTGCATCATAAAAGACATTGCCCATCCTAGCCACAAACTGTATTCAATATTACTGTCAGGCAGGCGATACCGCAGTATCAAGTGCCGTACAAATAGACTCAGAGATAGCTTCCACAGTCAGGCCATCAGGCTGCTGAACAAGGGCGTATAGCATATAACAATGTACATTTTATTACATTGATTTATATATATATAGCTGTTTTTCTGACATATTGCATTTAATATATTGCATTTTTATATATTTAACTTATACCGTTTTTTACAACAACGATAAGATGTTTCAGTAAAAAGGAACACAGTCCAGAAGGGCGTTCCCTACCTGCTGGCTGAGATCCCTGGTTAGAGGACAGGGTGGAGGGGAGCCAGCCCAGCGCTGACTGCAGCACACAATGCTAAGAGGTAGCAGCCATGCTGGCTCTCTGGAACCATTTGTCTTCGTTATATTCCTCTAAACCATCGCACAACATTGGTGGAATGAATATATAGCATATACTGTAGATTACACACATTTCACAAATAAACTCTCATAATAGGGCCAGCCAAGATGGGTAGAGGGCTGGTCTGAGGTCGGTGCCCCTGAATGGCAGAGCTGCTGCTTCCTCTGCTGTGGTCAGCCTGACAAGCCTGGCGTGCAGAACAGCCATCTTGCCCTGACCTAGGCCCCTAGGTCCCTCTGCCTCTCTCTCTCTTTGTACCTCTCCCTCTCTCTCTCTGTACCTCTCCCTCTGCCTCTCTCTCTCTCTGTACCTCTCCCTCTCCCTCTCCCTCTGCCTCCCCCTCTCCCTCTCCCTCTCCCTCTCTCTCTCTCTCTCTCTCTCTCTCTCTCTCTCTCTCTCTCTCTCTCTCTCTCTCTCTCTCTCTCTCTCTCTCTCTCTCTCTCTCTCTCTCTCTCTCTCTCTCTCTCTCTCTCTCTCTCCCTCTCCCTCTCCCTCTGCCTCTGCCTCTGCCTCTGCCTCTGCCCCTCTCTCGTTCTCTCTGCCTCTCTCTCAGTACCTCTCACTCTACCTCTCTATCTCTCTACCTTTCTCTTGCTGTAGCTCTCTGTCTCTGCGTTACCTCTCTATCTCTTTCTCTGTGTCTCTTTCTGTCTGGTCAAAGAGAGAACTTTATTTGTATTTCAGTTTCTCTCTCGATTCCACTGACAATGTGAGCAGATGGAGAGCGGCGAGCGTGAAACCCGTCCCCTTTAGTTGCCAGAGCAAAAACACTCCTGGGATCTTACATCAGTAGTTCATCTTTAAATATAATGTACTGTATCTGCAGATCTTTGCTGGACAGACAATCAGAGAGACTCAACCTTATTATGGTTTGCTTATTATGGGCCGAAAAGCCCCGACAAATCGTGTGTGGCTGTACCACGGGGGTCCTCCGGGGTCCCCTTGGGAGCCTCCATTATGTGAGCAACACAAGTTTATTCCTGTTGGGCTTTGACCAGAGGACGGCAGGTGTTGGCGTAGCCTGCGATTGTTAATGTTAATTAATAAAGCATGACCTGCGCCCCACTGTGGTTCTCCAGGGGGTCTCAGGTTCATCATTTAGACCTCATTCCAGCAGAGAGTTACCTGCTAAAGGGATGCGTTTGGCGGGAGGAAGCGCTGTGCGGCGTGGGCGGCGGCGGAGGCTTGGGAATGTGAACGCTATGTGATGATTATTAACACATTATAATGCTGCCCAAATATTTACACACTAGAAACGATGACTACGCGCAGAGATGTTTACAGTCTAGAAATGCAATCGACCAGAGAGACTTTCACAGTGACGCTTCTAGTGCAAACTTTAAGCACAATAGTTGGCAAAGAGCAACGTGTTTAATAATTCAAACGTCACAGGAATAAGACCCCGGAAAATCGACCCGCACCCAAAACACGTTTGAATTCAATGAAACTTTTGTTATTATTGGCAACGGCCGTGAGAACTGCGTGTGCGTTTCCTACTGCGTTTCCTACTTAATCACTTTCAATTAAAAAATGTAATGAAAATTTGTAAGGCTCTTCCGAGGATTATCATATTCTGAGAACAAAATCTGAGAATTGACCCAAGGCACCTTCACACAGAACCGTGTCCCCTTTGGATGAGTGGTTAGCTAGGGTTAGGGTTGGGGTTAGGGTTAGGGTTAGGGTTTGGTTAACTACTGGTTCCTGATGGTTGAGCTTCACCACTAGTCCGATTCCCACCTTAGTCTGATCTCCCTCTGCAACGTCCTTCACCAAATCACAGCAGACAACAAAATGGAAATTTAAAATCTTTAGATAGCACACTACAAACAGTGCCTTTAGACAGGGCCTTTAGACAGCTGGCACAAATCACAAATAGTATAAAGTATGTTACATTCTGTGGATTATAAATAGTAATGTTATTTATTCAAAGCAAACAAATCATATGAATTAAATAAAAATATATAAAATTTATATAAATATATATATAATAAAAATACTTTTATAAACTGATAGTGTGTTTATTTTTTCCATCCATAACTGTCAGCACAATGTATTTTGTTCACACATATTTAACCGAGAACAAATAATCAATTCAATATGGCAGGATTGTAATTACTAATGATAACTGAATACTAACTCATTCTTCATCATTATCTATCTTGTTATCATTAACTCTGTTTGCTTGGATGTTTGGCCTCGACATTCAAACGTTGCACCAGTCAACCCACTAATGCAAACATGCATAATGCTAAATGCTAAAAAATGCTAAATACACTGCAGTAAATCACTTGAGTCACTAAATTATGTACAGTTGCAAGAAAAAATATGGATTTCTGCATAAATTGGTCATAAAATGTGTTCTGACCTTCATCTAAGTCAATAGACAAACACAGTCTGCTTAAACTAATACCACACAAACAATTATATGTTTTCATGTTTTTATTGAACACACCATGTAAACATTCACAGTGCAGGGTGGGAAAAGTATGACCAATTTATGCAAAAATCCAGGTAATTCCAAAGGGTTCACATACTTTTTCTTGCAACTGTATATATCCGCTGATGAAAACACCACATGCTGTCAGTTTTTTTCAGCTGTTTAATGTTGAACTTGAAGTCCTGCTATTTATTTTCCAAACGTTAACCTCACTTGAATGCTTTAATCCCAGCATGTGTCCTTAAACAATATATTGAGAAACTCAATCACTAAGTATTTTCCCTTTCACTGAGTGCTTGTTGATGATGCAGCGTGGATCTAAATGGCCTCTCGCTGCTGATCAAGGCATATTTCCACCAACAGCTATTACAATACATTTTACAACTTCTTTATTTCCTCGAAAACCTCAGGTCTCATCTTCCATGCACCCTTTCATTAGTAGCTTTGCGTGCCCTAAACAATTTCACTCTCTCACACACACACAAACCTGTGATTATTATTCTCATCATATGCTGATATCTTCTCTGAGCTTCCTTGGTCCCATCAAATTCAAGAATCAAGTCTCCATCTATTTCTCCAGGGGTCTCTCTCTCTCTCTCTCTCTCTCTCTCTCTCTCTCTCTCTCTCTCTCTCTCTCTCTCTCTCTCTCTCTCTCTCTCTCTCTCTCTCTCTCTCTCTCTCTCTCTCTCTCTCTCTCTCTCTCTCTCTCTCTCTCTCTCTCTCTCTCTCTCTCTCTCTCTCTCTCTCTCTCTCTCTCTCTCTCTCTCTCTCTCTCTCTCTCTCTCTCTCTCTCTCTCTCTCTCTCTCTCTCTCTCTCTCTCTCTCTGGTTAAAGATGGTGATGCTGTCACCCAATGCACGATTAATGATGAAAAGTTGTCATTTGAGGATGAAAAGGTTAGGCTGTCTAATGCATCTACAATCGGCTTCTATCAGATCAATACAATATCAAGCAACACGTGCGCAGGCACACACACACACACACACACACACACACACACACACACACTTGAATAGTCAATTTAGGTCCACCATTTAAAATATGAATCTGATCACACATTCACTGGCAACCATGTCAGGAGCAAAGCTGTGAGGGAGTTAGTCTCACAGGGTTAAGGGAGGCACAAAACACATTTTTCAAATGGGAGCCATATATATATATATATTATATATATATATATATATATATTATATATATATATATATATATATATATATATATATTATATATATATATATATATATATATATTATATATATATATATATATATATATATTATATATATATATATATATATATATATATATATATATATAATATATATATATATATATATAATATATATAATATATATATATATATATATAATATATATAATATATATATATATATAATATATATATATATAAAATATATATATATATATATATATATATATATAATATATATATATATATATATATATATATATATATATATATATATATATATATATATATATATATATATATATATATATATATATATATATCTTTAAGCCATATAATGTTATTTTGTTGCAGTTTCGCCTTTGTTTTAGAGAAGCCCACGATCCTGAGAGCTCTAGAGACCAGTGGGCTTCAGGCCCCGGGCCTTCACCTGTAGAACAAGGAGATCACACCGCCACACAGCCTCAGATGGTGACGGAGTGGAGTACAGGCACCGGTGGAGGGTATTCTAACAGGCCTCTCGCACACCGGAACCACAGATAAAAAACAAACAGCACCGGGTCTGTGGAGGCTGGTGGGCCACACAACATTACCGTGGTTGGAATGCAGACAGGTTGGAACACCTGAGGCTTCACACAACGACACTGCTGGAGGCACGCACGCACGCACGCACATACGCACATACACACGCACATACACACACACACAAACTCTCTCCAGAGAGGTATCTCAAGTGTAAAAGCTCTATGTGAATTAAAGCAAATACAGTTAAATGCACAAATTATTTTAGCATCTGAGCCCTAATGACCTGTTGGCACGGTGGTAAAATAGAAGGACCAACTTCAAATGATCCAGATCCCGTCTCCCTCCCTATATCCTGTCTGTCCCAGAGTCCAGGCTGAAGACCATAGAAGGGTTCATGCCTTCTGGGTCAGAGCTCCTAGGCTCTGGGACAGCCTGCCTGCTGACATTAGACCAGCTGGGACAGTGTCCTCTTTTAAGAAGCTTCTTAAGATGAATTTCTTTCGAATGGCTTTTAATCCGGGATGTCTCTTGCTCAAGGACACCTCGACAACTTTTGCTAGGAGGAGGCGGGGATCGAACCAGCAACCTTCTGGTTGTGAGGCGACCGCACTACCTCCTGAGCTAAACTGACGCCCAATTAATTGTAGTGGGTATTGTGTATATATTTGTATGTATATTATGACAAAACCTATATTATGCCATCTGTGTGTGTGTGTGTGTGTTCACAGAAACACAAACAGTATGTTTAATGCACGGTGAGACACAAACAGAAACACAGTCTAGGAGATCTGTTCTGGGAGTCCACTAAGCAGGAGATTGGTGCCCGAGTCCGGGATCCAACACAGAAGTAATGAACACTTAGGGATTTGCAGCAGCAAACATGTGGAGGTCCCGGCAGACACATCATTGATGTGCTTCATATCCAGAGGAAAATAAACAAATGAGCACACAATGAGAAAGAAAAAAAATCTAAAAGGAAAGTTGGTGTTCATGTGTGCTTCTTATCAGCACATCACAGAGTCTCCAAGGGAGACGGTAATTGGTTATTTATGAGTTTGGGGTCTATCAGGTAGTTTGGGCGCGGTCGTTTCCCCATCCTCGGGAGATTAAAAGGTTATTTTGTTTGCCCTCAACTGGTGGTTTTGCTTTTTCATCACAGAACTGAAAGGGCATTGTTGTAGTGAGGCGAAACGCCATAGCCCAACCCAAGATAAGGACTACTGCGCTAATAGAGAATTATGATTAACTGTTCAAAATGTCCTGTTCAAAATAAACGTTCGCAGAAGAGAATAGTGAAGCCATCTAACAATCTCTTTTTGGCGCTTTCTGTTAAAGCACTGTTTAAGGTTCCCAGGAGGACCCTCTGAACCCACCTGCTCCCAGACCGCCACGCTGATACAGACCCGGTGATAACAAGCAGGGACCAGACGGGTCGCGTCACGCACAACACGCAAGAAACACAAAACGTGACGTTATTAGAGACTGAACAAATATAGACATTCACGAATCTCACAAACGGAGCGCTGCCTCGGTTCTGCCTCTTGCAGAAGCCGAGTCCTCCGAGCCCTTCTTCAGTGTTTAAACAGGATGGCTACCAGAGAGGAGCCGTGGTACTACACTCCCTCCCCTCCCCCCTAAACAACCCTCCCCTCCCCTCCCCCCTCCCCCCAAACAACCCTCCCCTCCCCTCCCCCCAAACAACCCTCCTTTTCTTGGCTTTGCCTCCGTTTGAGTGCCTGTAGTTTAATCAGCCCTCATCCAAACAGAGAGCTGACCATGAGCAACAGGGTTGGTTGAGTGGGGAATTTGGTGTGAGAGAGAGAGAGAGAGAGAGAGAGAGAGAGAGAGAGGGCAAGCGCCAGGCGGGGTGAGGCTGAGGCCAACGCATGTCTAAGTGCTGATCTGGGAAGAGAAGAAACCCAAACTAAAACTGTTATCATCTCAATTTCCTCCCCTATCACAAACCAGGTGACCTACGGCAGGCAACTGCTACTACTACCATAGGCCTACACAATATATAAACCACAGGGAGTAATAATATATGAATCCAATATAAACTCCCATTCATTATACTTTTCACTTTATGAAAATGACTGTGGTGACATCAATCGTGATGACTTGACTATTTTGCTCCGTCCGAGCTAAATAAGTTTCCCCTTAAAACACATGCATAGAAGAACACACACACACACCATCTTGTTTAGCGACATTGGGACCGGGTCTTTTTTCTTTTAAAATGTGCATGGAGCCGTTTACTGGCGGGCGACACACAGTGAGACACACAGAGCACTGAAGGTCATTCTGAGGTCGGACCACGCGTCTCTTCTCTCTAGAAAGCATAACATGTTGGACACAACAAGGAGAGCCCTGCGCTTCACAGGTTTCAGGTCGGCGGGACTGAGCTCTCCCTTTGCCCTTTCTTCGTCCCCTTTAGACGCCAGACTCATCCATCAGTTAACTCGGTAGAGAAAGGTCACAGGAGGCCGACTGCCACCAACGGCTCGGTTAACAGCTCTCCCTTCTGAAGTCTGTCCTCAAATAAAGAGCCGATTGGGTTTCTCCGGCGCCAAGAAGCGGATAACGAGAGTTCACTTGCTTGCCTGCTCTGTTCCATCCATCTACCACAGGGGACAGCTCATGATCAAAAGCCCGACTCCAGCTGCCCACCCATGACCCGCCATCAGGGGGTAGAATCAGTTGGGTGGTGACAGAACCATCACCCTCACTTGCTCTCCATCGCTTGACAAAAAACAGACCACGCCCACTGAGGTCATAACACAGTACATCAGCGTAGCGGAGGACATCTACTGTGCCTCGAAGACAGCACCGTAAAAAGAGAGAGAGTTTCAAATGAAGCTGAAAAAAACCCTAATTAGTTAATTTGTTAAGTGAGTTCAGTACAACAGCACAATTAGCAACTGGGTGTCGTTAACCCAACTATACTCGCCCATTACATGAAGTATGTTAACATCAGGGCCACTTAGTCGCCCAAAACGCAATACGTCTGAATAAAGGTACCTAACAGCCTATCAAAGGCCTGTTGCTATGCAGTTTATGTTTGCTAAACGTGACGCACGTCCCAACATCCATATTTGGTCATGACCTTATATGGATCCGAGATCAGGGAATGTGATTAGCGCTCTTCGTTGTGGTGGATAGATGCGTTCCACATAACTAAGATAACGATGGCAAATACCAAATGGGATGGAGTCTGATAGAGTGTGTGATTAGTATGATGAGTCAGTGAGATGGATTATGGAGTTTGACCTGGCACAATCATTGAACCATTTGGAACCAGTGAGACTGTGACTGTCTATTTACAAAACAAGTGTTGATTGCAGTTGTTGTGGTTGTTGTGAATAAGGGTCCTATAATATAAACCTCCCCGCCCGCCCCTGCTTTAGGGTTTACTCTACAGTACACGCTACACAAGGGTGGTTATTCTACAAGGCGAGCAGACAGCATTCATGAGAGAGAGAGACAGTGACAGAGAGTGTAGGCTCATTCATAGCACTTATGAACACAGGGGGAGCCTGTGGATCTCCTTCAGAGTCTGCGTGGTCGGTGCTTCCGTTGGGATGGGGCCCGGGGGTTGCATGATGACCTGAAGAAACAGCCCACGATGAGGACTGACCTTTGGAAGCTCGAGGTGTTTGAGTTTTTCGCAAGCTCTCCCTCCCTCCCTTCCTCCCTTCCTCCCTCCCTCCTTCCTTCTGACCGGCCTCACAGAACGCCCACTTTTAGGATCCGTGTCTTTCTAAAGGCGATCCCCATTGGTGTTTCAATGCTGATGGGGCATCAAATAAACACTGATTTATTCCCCTTGGCGGGAAGATGCCAATGTTACAATTATACACAGGCAATGCTTGTTTGTGATTGCGGAAAGGCCCCTGTATCTTTACCTGTATAACCGTACCCGACCCCCACCCACCCACCCACCCACACACCCACACACACACACACACACACACACACACACACACACACTTCACCCCCCAGGTCCAGTCCCAGTGATCCGGTAACAGGCCATCTGTCTTTGTCACTGTCATTAATCTGCAGCTCCTTAGTGGTTAATGAGATGCTGTGGTGGGGGGGGGGGGGTGCAGCCTCTTCCTCCACCGGAGACCAGATGAGTCCAGATGAGGCCCTATGTCACACGTCCTACCGGCTACATGGTTTGTTAACCCACCGCCGCCTGACTCTGAGCGGAGCCGTCTCCTACGCACTAATCGGGCCTATCAGCAGTGAGTGAGTGGGATCCCCGTACGAGGCCCATATACCGACTGGCCTGCGGATCCCAACCCTCAACCTTCAAGCTCCCATTTGAAACACGTCGCCCGCAATCTTCCGGTAGCACCGCCGGGCAATTCTCTGAGCGTCCTGACAGCTCAACAGATTACCGCCGTTACAGACGGGGACTGCCTCCCCCCCACTACACGACTTCTGGGTGAAAGAGAATCTGACAAGAGTAAAAAAAAACCCTCTTTCAATCATAAGAGTGAATGAAACAGTGGATATGAAGGGCTGGTCCTGCTGTGGATGTGAATTGGCCTCCTGCCACATGTAACACCTCACATGAATCTCCCTCTCTACAGTCACATCACTTACCGTCTGGGCACCAAGAGGACCCACAGTGGAGTAGGGGGGAAATGAATATACACCATGAATACAGGTACTATATTATATATCGTTACACGTCACTATCTGTATCATCTGCCCGAGCTATATTAGTACACCTACCACTGCTTTGAAAGAACCAATAAGACAGATAATCGTGTCAGTATGGATTCATAAATCTGTCTTGAAATATGAAAGTAAAGCACGGGGCAAATCATGCATGAATAACACAGCAACCAGTCTTTTGCCTTAATTGAGTCTCCGAATATATAAATAAAACAATATATCAATATTTGATAGAGATTGATGGCTGAAACGACAAATTTTTAAAAGCAACAGGCTGCAACTTCACTTTACTCCCCATCCCGCTGGGAGCTCGGAGGCGCCTCAACAACAGGCGTCCAATCAGAACCCAGGAAATTAGCTGATGACATGTGACCCCCCCCCCCCCCCCCACACACACACACTCGCCTGTCTTCTGTTTTTTGATTGCTAAAAACCAGATGAGCCTTCTGGCCTCACCTCAGCAGATATGAATATATCTATATATATCTATATCTATATATAGATATCTATATATATCTATCTCTATATATATAGATATATATATATATATCTATATATATATATATAGATATATATATATATATCTATATATATATCTATATCTCTATATATATATATATATATATATATATATATGCATGATTGATGATTGATGATTGGCCGACGATCCTCTAGACCTCCGACCTCCCGACAACACACTGACTTCACGGGGCAACATCAGCGGAACGACCCTTGGACGCGTAAAGCATAAAGCAGGATATTATACTCCATAAACACGAGAGGAGGCCCCTAACGAGGGACACAGCACTCATTTGAAAAAAGGGTTTCTTCGGTGTGGGGCAGGTGTGTTCTAGAACATTCCTGGTGGAAACTCGTGGGACACAGCGAGGCGTGACAGCGCCAGTGAATGAAGAGACGGCAAACATGGCAACGGGTTGAATTCACAAGTGAAGCAACTTGGAGGGAAGGAGGAAGGGAGGAGGAGGAGGAGGAGGAGAGGGGGAGGGAGGGGAAGAAGGAGGGGGAGGAGGAGGAGTAGGAGGAGGGGGAGAGGGAGGGGGAGGAGAAAAAGCACAAATACAAACACCAAGCAAACAAACCATTTTTGAGGAGCAAGACACCCTGTGATCAAACATCAATCTCAGCACAGCGGGAGTTATGCAAGGCTAATGAGCTCCAGCTGACATGAAGCATGTAACGTCTCTCAAAGAAACACACACACACACACACACACACGCACACACACACACACACACACACACACACACACACAGAAAGAAAATAATGAGCATTCGCCTTCTGATGTTGTCCTTTTGAGTATGGATCCACAGAAAAAGACACACACACACACACCAGGGCTAAGGATGGAGATGGCTGGAGCTGGAGATGGAGGCTATGGGGGCTGGGGATTAAGGCTTTGGGGGCTGGGGATGGAGGCTGGGGGCTGGGGATGAAGGCTTGGGGCTGCAGGCTACAGGGGCCGGGATGGAGGCCGGGGGTTGGGGATGGAGGCCGGGGATAGAGGGCTAGGGATGGAGGCTGGGGGTTGGAGGCTGCGGATGGAGGCTGGTGGATGAGGCAATTGGCTGCACTCTAAAGGTGGGAGGGGGATTAGAAGTGGCAGTCTGGATGATCCGTCGTGTACCCTCACAATTTCTCTCTCTCCCTCTCTCTTTTTCCATCTGTAAGTGCCTCTCTCACTCCCCATGGCCACCACAGCCCCTATATTATTAGCTAGGAGTGGTAGCGTTGTGTTTAACCTGTAATAACAAGTGTGTCCATTAATGAAATCGGCCCGCTAGGTGACGGCGATCCAACACAGAGTCGTGAGGAGCGTGACGGACATCACAACAATTCAGTCAAGAGACCACGATGTAAAGATGCAAACTAAATTAATCCAAAAGACGTAAACAACAGTTTCACGAGCCAAGCGTCCCACCTGATTGGTGGGTTGGAGTGGAAGGGAACGGAGCGTAAGTTGTAGCGGGCAGATAAGGGATTGATTGTTTTGTGGAGAGTCACGCTCTGGCCGCCTGCCGCCGATTTATGGCAACCCGTCTACAGAAACGTTTCGACTTGCAATGTTTGTTTTATGGGATTTGTCTCTTTAAATCTCCCCCCCCACCCCTGATCCCATGAATGCAAATTTGTTCTGTAGAACAAGCAACAGTCTCAAAGCCTGTAGAACCGAAAAGACGAAAACTTCTTTGTACCGATCCCTCCCTCGTGATTCATCCTCTCATCTTATGTTTGCGGCCGGTTTTTGTGAGTGAACAAAATGTCCAAATGTGTAGCTAAATAACAGTTAAATGTTTTCAGTCTAATGCCGCTAATGGAGCTCTTAAATCCGAGCATAAATAAATAAAATAATGGATGAAAAGGAAAATGCTAGATGCTAACACAAATGTATAATTATTGTGTTCAATTCACAGGCTTTACTCATTCAATTACCCTGAACATCCATAAGACTCCGTCTTCAAAGTGGCACTCGACAGACAATTTGTCTGGTCTAGTTCACAATTAGACTTCAATAGACAGACAAAACAACAACAGCAATTCAAACACATTCAAATTCTTTGTACCAGTGTGACAGATCTGTAATTTAAGGTTGCGCGCGCTCTCTCTCTCTCTCTCTCTCTCTCTCTCTCTCTCTCTCTCTCTCTCTCTCTCTCTCTCTCTCTCAACAACTCCAACACATGAATCACCACCTGAATATCACCTAACATACGACAACAATCCTCTGAATTCAACTCATCACAGGCAATTAATTGATAGGTTCCCTGGTTCTCTATGCCACACACATATATATATATCTATATATAGATATATAGATATTGGAGCAGGAGACGCTGCTACCAGCCATTAAAATGGTTTCTTGAGGGCTCCTCCCGAAGACAAGGACACAGGCTGATGAGGAATCTGGTTTATTGCAAGAGTTGGAAACGTTGTGAACAGACAGAGCAGATGGAACATGCTAGATCTCTCTCCTCCAGTGTGTGCGGTGGAGGCTGCTTTAACCCGTGGGCCTTGATTAACAACCACCCACAGCTGTGCAGCCTCACCAGCCAATCAGTCTAACTCAGGCCAGGTGAGGCTGCTTAAACACACACTCCACAGATAGTTTATTAACCTTTGCATATTCTCTCGCCTTCAAAGTTAACAGACGTTGAAAAGTATCCCGTTTTTGAAGTGTGTCCCGCAGAGGAGCTTGAATGATGTTGCTGTGATATGACTTTGCTGTGTGGGTTAGCGCTTCATACGAGAATGTGGACTAACCAGGCGACTCTATTAAAAGTAATAAAGCAGCCAACGGTCCTAGTGATGAGGGATGAGTGCCATATGGTTTGCTTAGGCTCTCTGTGTTGTGTGCAAGATTTCATAACAAGAGCCGACCCGCCTATGAATATTGAATTGCAAAGAAAGAGTTAATTAGTTGAAGAGAATGCACCGTTGCACAAACAGTCTAGCCACATAACAAACAACACGGTTCGGCACAGAGCGGTGAGACTGAGAGACTATTCTGCTGTGGTCCCTCCTCCACGCGTGGGGCATCTCCACGGTGTTCATTCAGGGCCACCTTTCACTCAGGTCACATGGGGGCTCACGACTAACACGTGGGTCGTCGAAGCATCCGCCGTTCCCTACTTGTGTTGTGGACATGAGATTTTGTCTCCTGTTTGAGTCTTGTTTTGGCCATTTTTTGGCACCCGCTTAACACCCCATCCAAGGGTGTGTGGTGGTGGATGAGAGTGGAGGCGGACATCAGAGTGGGAACATCTGATTAGGGCTCATGAGTTTATGGAACGCAGTGGTGAATCCTAAACACACAACCAGGAGACCCCGTTGACACGCTGCTCTCAAACTCTCTCAGATGATGTGGTGGGGGAGGGGGAGGGCAAGAGAGAGAGATAGGGGGGGAGACACGTCACTCAAATACGGTAGGACAGAACCAACAGGGACTTCTGCTGGAGTCTGGAAGTTCCTGTTCTGGAAGTCTCCTGTAATCGGGTGTCTCTTGACCCGGACAAAGCATGAGAAGAAACACTGGGGTGCACACACACACACACACACACACACACACACACACACACACACACACACACACACACACACACACACACACACACACACACACACACACACACACACACACACACACACACACACACACACACACACACACACACACACACACACACACACACACACACACACACACACACACACGATTTATTTTCTCAGAAGAGCTTGGGACTGCTGCTCTCGGTAGAATTATCCGGAACTCCGTCACAAAGTCGAGCAGGAGGTGTTGTTTCAAGAGGCCTATAGTGGCAATTTACAAATGATTTCGTATTTCCTATTTGCCACTTCCACTCCGGATAGCTTTAGTCTACGCGCACATAATAAAGATTCTGATCCGTCCGTCCGTTGTCACAATGAATCAATCATTTATTTCGAAGATGCACAACAAACAAAACTACATGCGGTGCGTTGCGTTCGGTGCCTGCGTGCGTGCGTGCGTGCGTGCGTGCGTGCGGTAGAAAAACTGTTTGCTTCCGGTCCACACTTCCCACGCAGGCCACCACCCCTTATCAAGGTAAACCATACAGGTGAATAGCTCAGGTAGGTCTCTTAAAGGGAAAGTACACAAATCATAAGAATAGTTACAATAACCATAATCAGTGTAAATAATATCATGACTTGTCAATCAAGTTATCAGTTTTCATTATCATATTTCGTAATATATAATTCAAATAATTGCATGATACAAACTCAAAGATTAAGTAACTGAAGAATGGCTCCTACATCCCGGCCCCTAATTGTCCATTATTCCAAAAAGGGACAATTATTCTATGCAAATATGTTAACAGGAGTCTGAACATGTCTTTATATAGTCCATGTAGGAATCAAAATATTCCAAAAAGGGGGTATGTTCCACGAAAAAGCGTATAATCCAAAAAATGGGTATGATCCACAAAAAAGGTGTAGTCCATCAGCGTATAAACAAAGGTTCGGGCATTGCCCTCGAAAAAGAAAAAACGAAAGTGTGTGAAGAAGTCAGTAGGGGCTCGTCAATGTCAGTCAATCTGCTTCTTTCAGCAAGCATAGTTTGCTGATGGGCCTTTCTAGGGTATTGTACTTGGTCTTGACCTTTACCTTGCGTACATGCCCTCTGCTGTCAGGCATTGTCTCTTCCACCTTGCCCATGAGCCAGGAATTTCTTGGTGATGACTCATCCACAATGAGGACCACGTCCCCTGGAGCTAAGTTCTTCCTTACTTGGTTCCATTTCTGACGTTCTTGAAGCAGAGGGATGTACTCCTTTTTCCATCGCCTCCAGAAGAGGTCGGCCATGTACTGGACCTGCCGCCATCTCCTTCTGCAGTACGAATCCTCCTTTGTAAACAAACCAGGTGGTAGAATGGGTTTTCCTTTCAACTGCAGTAGATGGTTCGGGGTCAGAGCCTCAAGATCGTTGGAGTCATCTGAGACGGTGGTAATAGGACGATCGTTGAGAATGGCCTCAGTTTCACATAGGGCGGTTTGGAGACTCTCGTCATCCAGAGTCTGCTGGCGGAGTACTGAGTACAGCACTTTCTTTATTGAACGTATTAGTCGCTCCCAAACGCCTCCGTGGTGGGAGCCAGTGGGTGGGTTGAATGTCCACTGGATTCCCTCATCGAGCAGTGCATGTTGGATCTTGCTGTGGTCCAGGTTGGAAAGCGCCTCCCGCAACTCCCGCTCAGCTCCGACAAAATTGGTTCCGTTGTCTGATACCATCTCTTTAACTTGACCTCTTCTGCAGATGAACCGCCGCAGTGCTGATATGCAGGAGTCAGTATCCAAGGAGTATGCCATTTCGAGATGAACGGCACGGCTCACCAGGCACGTAAAGAGTACGCCGTACCTTTTGACCAGGCTCCTCCCTCTCTTCACCTCTATAGGCCCGAAATAATCTGTTCCCACATGCGTGAATGCTGGCAAGTCTGGAGAAATGCGATTCCTTGGTAGGTCGGCCATCTTCTGCTCTTTCACTGTGGCGTTAAATCGTCGACACAGAACGCAGTCATTGACGATCTTCCTGGCAGCAGAGTTGGCTCGCATTATCCAGTACTTCTGGCGAAGCCTTGAAAGCATGTGGTTTCTTCCGGAATGACCTACAACCATATGTATATGGCTCAGTAGAAGATGGGACAAATGGCTGGTTTTAGGAAGGATAGCCGGATGCTTGGATTCCTCTGGCATCGCCATTCTACTGACTCTTCCTCCAACTCTCAGCACGCCGTTCAGTAGCATTGGGTCCAGTCTGTAAAGGGTGCTCCTTTTATTTACAGTATTCTCTTTCTTCAGCGCAGATATTTCATCCTGGAAATGCTGCTGCTGTACGTAGCATACAAGTGTCTCCTCAGCATGTGCAAGATCTTCAACTGAGAGACTCTGAGCTCCTAGCTGAGCTCTTGTCTTGTTCATCTGGTCATCCAGATGGTCTTGTGGCTTCTGGTCTGGATTCTTTGTGCAGGTTGCAGCCTGCAGCTCCTTTCTTTTGAGGCTTAGATTCTGAAGTGTTTCTTTGAACTTCAAGATCCATGCTGTAGCCTTCTTCAACTTATCCCATGATGAGAAGTGCTTGATAAGCTTGGCAATGGGATCACTGTCATGATCCATCACGGCTGTACTGAACGTGATAGTGCTCTTCTTAACTTCTGGGTCGTCCTCACAGAGGGGAGGCAGCTCCTCTGGGGACTTTGGCCAGTCTTTCTCAGGCCTCGGTAGGAAGTCTGGGCCGTTCAACCATCGACTGGATTTGAGGAAAGAATCCATGGTCAGGCCTCGTGACGCGTCGTCTGCAGGGTTGACTGCTGTATTTACATAGCGCCACTGTGATCGGTCGGACAGTTCTCGGATGGTCGAAATCCGGTTTGCAACGTATGTCTGGAATCGGCTGGTTGTGTTGTTGAGGTACTTGAGGACAGACGTGCTATCAGTCCAAAAGACAGATTCCAGAAGTTCCACTTCCAGTTCCTCTTTCAGCATTTTATCAATGCGGACTGCAACCACTGCTGCCGCCAGCTCCATTCTGGGTATGGTCATCTGCTTCAGTGGGGCTACCCGTGCTTTGCCCATGACAAAGACAATATGGACGTCACCTTCGAGGTTGGTCAGTCGCAGGTAGCTAGCTGTACCATACCCGTGTTCGCTGGCATCACTGTAGTGATGTAGTTGTGCAGTGTGTGGTTTTCCAAAATTACTGGGTTTAAGGCAACGGCTGATGTGGAGGTTTGACAGCTTGCTTAGATCCTCCAACCATCTCTGCCATGACCGAGCGTGGGCCTCTGGGATCTTGTCATCCCATCCACAATTCATCTTGCAAAGATCTTGCATGATCCTCTTCGCTGGGAGCACCAGTGGGGCGAGGAATCCCATGGGGTCGTAAACAGAATTTGTCACAGACAGAATACCCCTCCTGGTTAAGGGTTGTTGCTTTGTAGCAGTCTTGAAGGAGAAGGTGTCGGTTTCCACATGCCACTGGATTCCGAGGGCTCGTTCCACCGGTAGTTCTTCTCGGTCGAGATCGAGCTTCTTCACTTCCTTGGCTTTATCTTCGTCTGGAATGGCAGACAGAACAGCACGGCTGTTACTGATCCACTTCGTAAGTCTGAACCCACCAGTAGAACAGACGGCTCTGAGATCTTGAGTTAGGGAGATGGCTTGCTCGTCATTCGGAACCGACTTGAGGCAGTCGTCAACGTAGAAGTTCCGACGGATGGTACGTAGGACGTCATCACTAGCCTTACCCTCATTGTCATCCGCTGTTCTCTTGAGTGCATAGTTCGCACAGCTGGGTGACGAGACCGCTCCGAATAGATGGACCGTCATCCTGTATTCAGCTAATGGCTGGCTGAAGTCGTTGTTGGGCCACCACAAGAAGCGCAGGAAATCAACGTCTTGCTTTGTTACTTGGACTTGATGGAACATGCCTTCAATGTCTGCCATGACGGCTACTGGTTCCTGGCGGAATCGAAGGATGACGCCCAGTAATGTGTTTGTGAGATCGGGACCTTGTAGCAACTCATTATTGAGAGATGTCCCATGGAATAATGCAGCGCAGTCGAATACCACGCGAATTTTCCCTTTTTTCTTGTGGTACACACCGTGGTGAGGTATGTACCACACCTTTCCATCTTCTCTGTGCAGCTGTCCTTCTGGCACCCGCTCGGCGTGCCCCTTATCCAGGATGTCACTCATGAACCCTTTATAATCAGCAAAGTATGCCTCGTCCCTCCTGAATCTCTTAATGAGGTTCGTGGCTCGCTGCTCTGCCATCCTTCTATTATTTGGCAGATTCACGTCCTCTTTGCGAAATGGCAATCGTAGTTGGTAGTGACCATCCTTCAACGTAATGGACTTAGCTGCAATGTCAAGGAATTGCTTGTCCTCTGCAGACGGCTCGGCCTTCTCATCGTAGCCTCGCTCTGGGAAGTCTTGGTTGTACTGTTTGATGAGAAGTTCTTCCAGGTTCGCTATGGTGACTCGGTTTGACGTTGTAAGTGGTCGACCCTGCTTGTCAATGGGCAGGCTGCCGCTCAGGGGACCATTAACCACCCATCCGAGACAGGTTCTCACTGCATAGGGCCCGTTTCCTTTGCTGTTAATTATTTCCCATGGCTCCATGGCTTTGACAGCATTAATCCCGATCAACAGTCCAACCTCCTCCTCAATAGTAGTCAGAGGTACATCTTTCAGATATGGCCATTCTTTTAGACCCTCTTGTGTTGGTATGTTTTCTTGTGAGACTGGTATAGCGAGCTGTGTGTACACTTCAGGGAGAGCAAAGAAGTTATTGCTTTCCAAATCACTCACTTCCAGCCCATCCAATCTGTAACTGCTCACAGGCCGTTCCTGGCCCATTGTCCTGAGCAGTATCTCTGTTTTCTGGCCTCTGATATCCAGCTTCATCAGGTTCTCGGTACAGAAGGTAGCAGAGCTTCCATGATCCAGGAACGCGTATGTTCTGATTACTTTGCTTCCTTTAGCCATCTTAACCTGGATAGGCAGAATGGCTAGAGCACATTCCTTTCCTCCGGCCCCGGTAAGCCCGCAAGCCTGCAGTGAGACCAGGGCGCTGGAAACTTCCTCACTTTTAGCTGTGGTGGTGCTCTCTTCCTTCCTGGGATTGTCTGTTCTATTTATGTGCAGGAGAGTTGGATGTTTAAGCTGACAAGCGCGACAAGTCAGGCGATTCCTACACAACTTGCTCATGTGTCCTCTGTTTAGACATGCAAAGCAGATTCCCTTTGTCCTGAGAAATTCAATCTTCTCCTTATGAGGCTTCAGCATCATCTTCTTACAGCACTCCATGGCGTGTTCTCCAGTACAAAATAAGCATGGCTTACAAAATGCATTTGAACTGACTTTGCAGTCTGACTTATTTTGCTTCTCCATTTCCACTGGTGTCACTGAAGTAGCAAAACTGCTTCTGCCTTTGCTTCCGGATGACTTGTATTGATGCTGGGGGTTACCCAGCCTTGCTTTAAGGCCTTGTACTTTTGGAGTAGACTCTTGGATATTCCCAAATACTGGGTCTAGAACAACTCTCACTTGCCGTTCCACAAAGTCAACCAGGTTTGTGAATCTTGCTCTCTCCAGGGTTCGTTCATAATGGCTGCATGCTACAGATCTCCATGCATCTCTGAGCCTGTAGGGTAACTTAGAAATTACCGTTCTCATGTTGGATGGATTGTCCAGTTCATGCATGTACTGTAGGGCCTGCATAGCGTTGCAGCACACACGGAGGAATAATGAATAGGCCTGTAATGCTGCCCCATCCTCAGGTTTGATAGCAGCCCAATCCAGTGCCTTCTGGATATAGGCGCTTGTGATTTTTATTTTATCACCGAAGTGCAGTTCCAGCAGTCGCCTTGCCTCAGCATATCCTCTTGCAGGATCCATGTGCTGGCAGCTGCGTACCAGCTCTCTTGGTTGGCCAGTGGTATATTGCTCCAGATAATATAATCTGTCCCTACTGATGTCCGTGTTGGAATCGATACCATGTTCAAAAGCACTTATGAACGATTGATATTCCATTGGGTCTCCTCCAAATGTTGTGATTTCCCTGGCGGGTAGCAATGACAGCTTTTGTTGGTGCACAAGAAGTTCTGTCATTTGATTCTGCCTGTGCATGACAGTAGCTAAAGCATTCTGGTTACTTTGGTGATCGTGCCCTGATGGTGCACCTGGTTGAATACCTCCCCCTAGTGGACCAACTGGGACATGGGTAACATGTGATGGCCTGGGCAGATATGGACCTGCCTGTGACAGGGGTTGACTGTATTTAGTTTGCATGGAGTAGTCAGGTGGCATCCTTGACCTAGCTCCTAGCTGGGGGGCCTGTTGTGTGTCATCGTCAGGCGGGGGTTGATCTTGTCCTCTTTGCGTTTGGTCATAATACTCATTCATGGCATCTGTAGGAGTCTTTGCCTGGGATTCACATGATTTGACCTCAGCCTGGGATTCCTTTATTTTGTCGTATTTATCAAGGACTTTCAGTTTAGCATCAGATTCAGCAAATGCCATTTGCATTTCAAGTTGTTCCTTTTTTGCATGCAGATCCTTTGTCATCTTTTTCAGTCTTTCCTCTTCTTCCTCTAACTTCCACTTTTCCTTCATGGCTGCTGATTTTGCAGTGAGAGCAGCCCGCTCCGTTTCCAGTGTTATACGCAGAGCAGAGGTTCTTGATTTTGTGGTTTTAGATGTGCTGCTGATGCTGTCCTCAGGTCGGACTTGATCCTGTTCTTTATAATCAGGTTTTATTCTGTTTCGAACATCATCCATAAATGAATTGAATTGATGAACTTTTGGTTTATACCAGTCGTGTTCATCACCCTCTTTTTCATCCTCATATAGTAGTGCTTGAACAGATTGGTGCATTTTCTCGAATTCATTCATTAAGACATCAAGGGCTTGCAATTGTTCATTCACCTTTTCCACGTTTACGTCATCAAGTCCGTCGAACAGCGCCTCCAACTCATTCTTGCGCCTAGTCAATACACCCAGTTTCGCCCTGCGAGAGCCAATCAATTTCACCAGCTCTCTCTCAGCCTCTTGGGCCTTTCCCGCTTCAGACATTATTTATAATTACAGTTGAAATATCACAATAATGTGTGACAGCGTCAGCGATGCAATTTCAACAATTCACGGATTCAGAATCCTCGCAATTGTCATCCACAGTCCACGCGTAAAAGACGCTCCTGAAATGACGTCCTAATGGATCCGAGTTTCATTCATTCAGGCTTATAATATCCCCGCGGGATTCACATGCAGTTCAGTGTTGCGCAATGCAACTACTACTCACGACCACGTAGTCTTGTAGAATTAGGCTTGTTGGAATCCTGCCGCACTCTTTCTCTCTGGGTCCTGGGTGAGGCGAACGTGTCCTCTTCTTTCAGGCGAAAGACTTTAATTTCAGCATGAGTTTTTCTACTTAATATAGTGGCAATTTACAAATGATTTCGTATTTCCTATTTGCCACTTCCACTCCGGATAGCTTTAGTCTACGCGCACATAATAAAGATTCTGATCCGTCCGTCCGTTGTCACAATGAATCAATCATTTATTTCGAAGATGCACAACAAACAAAACTACATGCGGTGCGTTGCGTTCGGTGCCTGCGTGCGTGCGTGCGGTAGAAAAACTGTTTGCTTCCGGTCCACACTTCCCACGCAGGCCACCACCCCTTATCAAGGTAAACCATACAGGTGAATAGCTCAGGTAGGTCTCTTAAAGGGAAAGTACACAAATCATAAGAATAGTTACAATAACCATAATCAGTGTAAATAATATCATGACTTGTCAATCAAGTTATCAGTTTTCATTTTCATATTTCGTAATATATAATTCAAATAATTGCATGATACAAACTCAAAGATTAAGTAACTGAAGAATGGCTCCTACAAGGCCAAACCTACCTAGTGGCTCACAGCGGGCGCATCAACGGCCAAAAAACAATCATTTTATCAAGGGTGTTATTGACTGAAAATAGGTGGGCTAGACTCGTGCCCCTCTGGCTCCACAATGAGCCAGCAGAGTGGAGGAAATTCAGTGGGAGGCCATTTTGATTACACGTTAGTCATACTCATGTCGACAAGGCTGAATAGTAACATTTCTGCTATATGTGATTGAAGTGCGTGTGTGTGTGTGTGTGTGTGTGTGTGTGTGTGTGTGACAGCCGCTGGTGTTTGTGTATTGGAAATGTACATGGTTTGTGCGTCAGTTTGGTTGTTCAATGCCCTGGTTGTTTGTTTGTTTGCATGTGTGTGTTTCTGTGTGTATGTGTGTGTGTGTGTGTGTGTGTGCCTGTCTATGATCTAATTTAATTTGATTTTATTTAATTATTTTCGCTGTACTGTACTTGTGCTGTGCAATCACAATAAATTTGAACCTAATCTAATCTGTGTATGTGTGTGATTGTGTGTGTGATTGTGTGTGTGTGTGTGTGTGTGTGTGTGTGTGTGTGTGTGTGTGTGTGTGTGTGTGTGTGTGTGTGTGTGTGTGTGTGTGTGTGTGTGTGTGTGCCTGCAGCTCTTGTGTGTGTACCCTGCAGCTCTTGAACTTGCACTACCGATGGGGGCTCACACATTTACCGACCTGATTCACATCTCCATGTGGTGGTTAGATTAGCATGTTTATGTGCCTATGTGCGCTTGTGTGTGTGAGCTTGTGTGTGTGCGTGTGTGAGCTTGTGTGTGTGCGCGTGTGACTTATTAAGGAGTGTGTTTTAAATAGCTAGGACACTGTCGCCTGCCTTGTACGCTGTGTTGTATATGTGCCACCACTGATATTGATTCAGGCCAGTTGCTTGAGTATCACCATCCATCAATACGTCGCACAAAAGGTTAAACTCTGAGGAAATGTTTTTCATAACACGTGTTTCACGTCGAATGGAATCTGCGTTTTCCCTTTGGACAAACATTGTTTTTTACTGGTGAGCTTTGTTTTGTTTGTTGGGTTAATGTTTGCTGTGTGTGTGTGTGTGTGTGTGTGTTAGCGTGGGTGCATTTCCCTTGAGTGGTAGAGTGTGTTGAGTGGAGGTTCTTTATGTGAGCACGTACCCTGGCCCTCAGAAGAAGGTCAGCGGGGTCAGACCGACGATGTAAATGTCAGCGTGTCCTCCAGACAGGGACTAACAAGGAGCCTCTCTCTCTCTCTCTCTCTCTCTCTCTCTCTCTCTCTCTCTCTCTCTCTCTCTCTCTCTCTCTCTCTCTCTCTCTCTCTCTCTCTCTCTCTCTCTCTCTCTCTCTCTCTCTCTCTCTCTCTCTCTCTCTCTCTCAGGTGAGAGACGGGAACAAAATGAAAAAAAATTACACCTGGCTCGCTTTCCCCATCTTTCTGAAACCTTTCACTTAACGTCACAAAGCAAAACAGCAAATCGTTCTTCGGCTCCTTCATCGATTTCTTCCGAAGTGTGTTCCTGTGTGTTCCTGGCGAGGATTTTTAAGAGTCCATGCCAAGTTTATTAACTGTTTACGAGAGGTGAAACATCCGGAAGGATGTTCTCAAAGTCTCGCTGTGAGTTAACATTGAAGATATTTTATGTGTATGTGTTTGCACAATTTAGGGGGGGGGACTTTTTGGTGAGATGGAGGTCTGTGCTCTACTGAGGGCCCTCTAGTTTAGTTGATATACGGTCAGTTTAGAAATTCTGGGCTGAGGCACCAATGATACAGTGATAAATAACATGATGAACAACCATCGTGTCTCCATTCCCCTCATCATGCCTGAACTACACTATCAGGAGCAGAAATGACTTCAGAAAATGACTTCAGCCTCCTCCGCCTCCCTCCCTCCGCCTCCCTCCCTCCCTCCCTCCCTCCCTCCCTCCCTCCCTCCCTCCCTCCCTCCCTCCCTCCCTCCCTTCACTCTCACTTGCTGGCAGCCTTTTAGAAAAACATACCGGAAGAGGGGGGGGCTTGGGGCCATGGGCTTGGGGCCATGGCCCGGTCAGTTCTTATCTCCGTTCCTCAGCAGTGCAGAGCCACTAAAAGATGGACAGTACAGTTTGCTCACAGAGAACCCGTCAGCTATCTGCACACGTTTTTTTTTTACAATTCACACACACACACTCCACTCATCAGGCTAATTAAGCACAGGAGAGGATGCTGTTGAGCCATGAGGACTGACTACCACCACTGGAGAACATCACGGACCGGCTCTCTGCACATCTGTACACAGACTCAGTCATGTGGAAGGTTGTCCTCAGTTCTATTTTTGTCTCCACAGTGTTAGGATTGGTTTAACCTATTGCTCCCTCTCTCGCTAACCCTTGTCTATGTCTCACACACACACACACACACACACACACACACACACACACACACACACACACACACACACACACACACAGCCTTGTTATCATCTCCTCCCACCCAGGTCCATGCCGAACACAGAGGGCAAAGTGGAGCGATCTCCTGGTGAGCCGTGTTCCGGCTCTTGATATTAAGATGAATACTTAATTAACCCGGAGCCCGAGGCCACGCCGGTGGTTGCTAATCAGCAGGTGTTCCCTGTCTGCGGCTCGGCCGACCGCCCGGGTAAACAGACTGCCGGTTAACAAAGCCTATACATGAAGCAGCACACAGACTGCTGCCTGCTGTGGTCCATATGCAGAATGAAGCAGTAAACAATGTCTACTGTAGCATATATACTGTATATACACACAGTATATATAGCAGGGGTCCAAGACCCAAATATAACCCAGAGCAGGTGGACACACAGGGCCCTCACACTGTGGTAGGTGAAGCTGCAGCATCTCTGGCAGTAGGAAGAGGAGGAGGAGGAGGAGGAGGAGGAGGAGGAGGAGGAGGAGGAGGAGGAGGAGGAGGAGGAGGAGGAGGAGACCCCATGCATGTCCCAGAAGGCGATCTCAGCTGCCACCAGTCATTCCACCCAGCTGTGTGTGTGTGTTACAGTCCGTTACAGCAGATCTGTTTTCCTCGTCACTTTCTTCACACAACGGTTGGAACAAACTAGAAGGTCTCAGAGTGATTTTCATTTGCGTGTCGACTTGGACATTTAGCAAAGCATCCAGTGTCACCACCATTTTATTCTTCTTAACACTTGAACCACCTCCCCTTTCAACACAGGTCCTTGGCTTCAGGGCCAAGGACCTTCAGGTGTGTGTGTGTGTGTGTGTGTGTGTGTGTGTGTGTGTGTGTGTGTGTGTGTGTGTGTGTGTGTGTGTGTGTGTGTGTGTGTGTGTGTGTGTGTGTGTGTCTATGCATGGGGGGAGAGAGAGAGAGACGGAGAAAGAGCGACAGAGACAGAGATAGAGAGAGCAAAACAAGCAGAGGAAAGGGTTGGAGGCCACGCAAACCGAGCGAGGAAACAGACAAAGAGAAGAAGGAAAACTAAATCCGGGGGGGGGGGGGGGGGGGGGGGATAATATAAACACGAGACAAGTTGCCCTAGACCGCCCTCTCCTCCTCTCTCCACACCTTGCCTGAGAGCTGGATGGATTTGATGGATCGCAAGCGTTGTTAAAACCCAGCGTGAAAAATGTGCGCATTTGTCGGCTATGAATTACACACCAGGGGTTGGCGGGCGCTTGGTTGGGCGCCACAGCGCTACCCAGAGTCCACCTCCCTCCCCTCCTCATAGGAGTGAGGCTTCACAAGTAGAAAGTTTGACTTCAGGTGACGTTCCATTGCACTGATTCTTGTAGGAGGTTGTGAGTTCTCGACTTACGAGTTTGTCTTGAACGCATCATGATTCCACACTGACTGGTCCCACCAGACGCTGCTACGCTACATCCTAATGCATCCAAGTTGTTTTGAGTTGGTTGGCATGACAACCGGTGGACGTACATGTGGAAGGCTACATAGGCAAGACGGTAGTATCCTTTGAACAAAACTTTGAAAAGTAAATAAATAAACGCAAAAAAATTGTAGAAATACTGTAAGAGTTTATTTGTATTTCGGCTAACGCTACAGCCAACAGTAGCCGTGGTAATAGGAGACGGATGGGTTGAAGGGGGCAACAGGGCAGCTGTTACTGGGAGAGTGGACCACCACAGATCAGAGTCTACCTGCTTATCTTCTGCTATAGGGGACCCAACGAGGAACACATCCCTGCTTCTGGTCCTTTAATACAGCAGTCTAACAAAAGGAAGAAAGGAAACAACCCAACAGCATAGAATCTCACTGGCCTCCCTTGTCCTTTGTGAAGTTAGAGGGTAATAATGGATGATTATCTCCGGGGACAAAAAAAAAGTCTTTAGCTTATCAGTTGACATCTTTAGGGCGGCATTGATTTTCACGGGCAAAATCCACGCAAAATCTAAATTCTGGAGCAGCATAATGAGTCTGATGCAGGACCACCATCTATCTGTGTCAACATACAGCCGGGAATTAAACATCCTATCCTTACACTTCAGCCAGCACACACACACACACACACACACACACACACACACACACACACACACACACACACACACACACACACACACACACACACACACTACTTTTCTTGTAACGTAACCCTAAAGAATAGACGGAGGGAAATGGAAGCCCATACGTGAGGACTGAATGGCCAGTAATTGCATGACTTCCAGACTGAAGGAGAGCCAAGAGCCAATCAACTGCTGGCCTTCCTGTTCATATACACCAAGCATCTGAACTGAACATGTCCAACATAAGGGTTAGAAGTAGAGTAACCCTCACAAAAACAATCAGCCAAAAGCAACTGCCTTACTGTATCTGGGAGTTTGCATGCTGCATGCATTTATCATGCATTATCAACCAAAAGTCAAAGAATCCCCAATTACAGACAAACATTTTTAAAGATTCAGATTCAGATTCAGAATTCAGATTCAGAAAACTTTATTAATCCCGAGGGAAATTAAGGTGCAACAGTTGACACAGGGGGAATAAATACAAGGTACAAAAGACGGTTATTAAGAACCATTGCTTAAACTGGGTTATAAAATAAACTACTTTTGTTAAAAAAATTACACTGTTGAGTTATGAAGTTAAGAGAGTAGCTTGTGGAAATTATTTCATTTTTTTACTCCAGGAAATCCTACAGCCCAAACCTGCACATAGAGACTCATGGTATATTTACCGGTAGTTTGCGACCCCGGCATTTAGTTCTGGGTCTGATTCTAGCTCTGTCTATTTTAATTACTTTCCCTTTAGCTGCTCTGCTGAAACCTTCAAACCAACGAGGAAATAAACATGAAATTAACCATGAGATGGGACCCCGAACCGGGACCTGAACCAGCAGCCCCAGAACCCAGTAGACCCCACAGGGACCTGAACCAGCAGCTCCAGAACCCAGTAGACCCCACAGGGATGGGACATTACTATTCTATTCAGAGATTTGTCTGTGTGTGTGTGGGGGGGGGGGGCCTAAACAGCCTAAATGCACACAGCGTTGTAGTTCTCATTGACATCAGGCAGATAGATGGATCCCCTGCTAGTTCTTTATCTGTGGCTCCCCGCTCTGCCCGCTCTCTCCTGTTCATTTATCACCAACTGCTACAGTGAATATGAATCACTGGAGGACAATCATCTCTGAGCCCAAGACCAGCTTTGAGCAAAGAGACGGCCACGGAAATAACTTGCGAAAGAAGCCAAAGCACATGCACGCACACACTCACGCACACACAGGCACGTATGCACACACAAAGATGCACAGATACACACACACACACACACACACACACACACACACACACACACACACACACACACACACACACACACACACACACACACACACACACACCCACACCCACACCCAGATCCCAGTCATCACCAATGGGACCCGGTGAGACTCTACTCTGACAGGGTTTCCCTCTGGAACATTCCATTGAGGAACACTCAGAACGGAACCCAATGAAGAGCCTACGATGCGATCTCCACGAACACATTGTGTTAGCACCTCATACCGCCCCGATACAGAGAGCTGCACCGCCACACAACACACAAGAAAGCCCAGATATCAGATCATACACAGTATTCAATATTCAGTGGAACAGCAGATAGACCACATGCTGTACGACCACACCTGAGAACATCAACCTAGAACCCAGGAGTTGGGCTTGTTAACGCCCATCGACTGCTCTTCACTGAAGGCATTGACTTTCTTAAGCCATTTATCTCAACAACAACCACGGTGACATATCGGGTAATGGCTGCACCGTATTCTAAACTGGCTTCTGACACGTGTTGTGCGTCATGATTAAAGACGTTAAGGTTTTGTTTTTTTGCTGGAAAGTACGGCTTTCCATAAACAGGGCTGTCCATGCAGTAGAAAGGTGAACAACAAGTCACCAACTACATGACCACAGAACAACAGCCTGAGAGACGACAAAAGTCCACCCACCGGATCACAGAAAACTTTAGCTGGCAAACTAATTAGCAAAACTGAATGCTGGTCAAATGGAGGGGAATTGATCATTGTTCATTTGCATATACTAGCCACATTTTAGTGGTATGAAGCCGGCTGGAAATCTGCAAATGATTCTGTTGTGTATGTACCACACACAGTCAACCTTATTAAACCACAGAGACAGAAGTTCGTATAACTTGAGCGTGTCGCTCTCTTTACTCAACTGATTAGGCAGGTGAATCTCATTACATATAACAATGCGCAGGTGCGTAGTCCATACGTAAAACACATCAGATGCAATCACATACATTACACTCCTCCCTTTCAGCATTGATGTTCTCATTTAACTAAGGAGGTGAATAGTAATAAACTACATCTGAACAATTTTTATCATCCTACAACATAATCACATGTTCTTAGTCTTTTGGACAGTATCTCTCTGGTGGTTTACGAACTCTGTCCGGGTAACGCCTGGCAGGCATATCAGTCAAGGTTTCAGCAGGCTCTTGGACTACAGGTGGGTCTACTCCAGAGCCATCTGCCCGGTCTTCAAGGGTGTCGCTGGTGTCAGGGACTCTGTCTTTGAACTCAAGTCCATCCCAGCTAGGGGTAGGCTCAGAGTCCTTGTCTGTCGGCCCAGCTGCATCCAACAGCTGATCAACATGTCTACGCCAGATTGTGTCCTGGCCGACACTAACAGTGTATGTCAACAACCCAGTTTGTGATGCAATGGTGCCTGATTGCCATTTTTGACTATTGTTGCGGTAGTCTCTGGCCAGCACATGCTGTCCAACACGGAAGGTGCGCAAAGATCGCCGTTTTGAAGTGAAGGCAGCATCAAACTGCTTGCGCTGTACATGTCGGTGTAGATTGGGTTTCAGTAAGTCCAAGCGTGATCTCAGTGGACGTCCTAGAAAGAGCATGGCTGGGGTCTGTCCAGTTGTGGCGTGAGTGCTGTTTCGATACGCCAACAGGAAGTTTGCAATCTTGTGCTGAAGCGACCCACCGTCTTTGTCCATGGCCTTAATGGACTGCTTGAAAGTCTGAATGAAGCGTTCGGCTTGTCCATTGGATGCAGGGTGATATGGCACAACAGTGGTGTGTTGGATGCCATTCTTTCTGACAAAACGCTGGAATTCTGCAGAAGTGAAAGGTGTTCCATTATCACTTACGATCTGATGTGGAAGCCCTGTGCGTGAAAACAATGTTCTTAAGAGGTCAACAGTCTTTGCAGAGGTTGCAGTCTTTGTACAAAAAACCTCTGGCCATTTCGAATGTGCATCAACCACAATCAGGTACATGCGGTCAAGGAAGGGTCCTGCATAATCTATATGCAACCGCTGCCAAGGCTTGGTAGGCCACTCCCACATGTGTAATGGTGCTGTTGCTGGTGACTTTTGGGTCTGTTGACACCCGTTGCATGTCTTGGCCAATGCCTCCAACTGCTCATCAATTCCAGGCCACCACACAAAGCTTCTAGCCAGACACTTCATTTTCACCACGCCTAAGTGTCCCTCATGCAGTACAGCCAGGACCCTGGAACGCAGGTTTGGCGGAACGATCACTCTCGCTCCCCACAAGATGCATCCCTGGTCCACTGTGAGTTGTTCACGTCGGCTGGAATAGCCTGGCAGTGATGGATCACCCTTGTGTGGCCAGCCTTTCAGTGTCATGTCGAACACTCTGGAGAGGGTGGGGTCACGGCCTGTCTCACGTGCAATCTCCTCACTTGTTACAGGTAATAGCTCCACCTGCGCCATGTGGAACATGTCCACCAATTCTTTGGCTCTCTCTGGGGGCTGAAACTGAAGAGGTAGCCGGGAAAGCCCATCAGCATTCCCGTGCTGGTTAGTGCCCTTGTACTCAATGCTGTAGGTATGTGCACCCAAAAACAAAGCCCACCTCTGGATACGTGCAGCGGCCATGGCGGGGACTCCTTTTCCTGGATTGAAGATTGAGACAAGAGGTTTATGGTCTGTGAGGAGGGTAAAGTGTTTGCCGTACAAATACTGATTAAACTTCTTCACTCCCCATACTAGACTAAGAGCTTCTCTATCAATTTGTGCATAGTTACGTTCTGCTGCATTTAAAGATCTTGAGGCAAATGCTATTGGTCGCTCTGTTCCATCAGCGAACCTGTGTGATAGTACTGCCCCAATCCCGTATGGGGAAGCATCACATGCCAATTTAAGCGGCAACTGGGGGTCAAAGTGTGTAAGTACATTGTCAGATATAACCAACTGCTTTGCCTGGTTGAAAGCATCTTCACATTCTTTCGACCAGCGCCATCTAGTGCCCTTTTGGAGCAAACAGTTCAGTGGGTGCAGCACTGACGATAGATTGGGGAGAAATTTTCGGTAATAGTTTACCAAGCCCAGGAAAGAGCGCAGTTGAGTAATGCTCTGTGGTGGTGGTGCCTTTAGCACGGCATCAACTTTATCCTTGCACTTGTGTAGACCATGTTTATCAATTATATGACCACAGTATTTGATGGAATCCTGGAAAAACTCACACTTGGATTTGTTGGCCCTTAATCCAAAGTCTTCTAATCTCTTCAGAACTTTTTCCAGATTTTCAAGATGGGCATCGTCATTGGCTCCTGTTATCACTATGTCATCCAGATAGCACTGTGTGCTTGGTATGCCTTGTAGGACTTGTTCCATTGCCTTCTGCCATATAGCTGGAGCAGAAGCTATGCCAAACACCAGGCGGTTGTACTGATAAAGGCCTTTCATGGTGTTGATCGTGAGGTACTTTTTGGAAGACTCATCCATCTCCATCTGTAGATACGCCTGTGCCAGATCAATCTTGGAGAACCGCTTACCCTGACCCAATGCTGCAAAGATGTCATCAATACGTGGCAAGGGGTATTGTTCAGCTTTCAAGATTGGATTGATGGTTACTTTAAAATCTCCACAGAGGCGTATTGATCCGTTCCCCTTCACTACTGGAACAATAGGCGTCGCCCATTCTGACCAGTCCACTTTGGATAGAATGCCCGCATTTTCCAAACTTTGCAGCTCTTTCTCCACTTTGGGGCGAAGGGCATATGGTACCTGGCGAGCCTTGATGAACTTGGGGACTGCATCGTCCTCTAACACAATTTTACCTTTCATGTGCTTCAACGTTCCAATGCCTTCCTGGAAGACTTTTCCGGTGTTCCTCAGTATTTTTCTTAGTCTTTCAGCTGTGGAGCGGCTGCTCTGTTTTTCAGTGTCTGTTTCAGATTGCATTTCTTTAATTGACTGCCAGTCTAGTTGCACTTTACGCAGCCACTCACGCCCAAACAGGGGTGCACCTCCTTTTTCAATAACATACAGCAATAGCACCTGCACTTGATCAGCATATTTAACGTTCACTGTGATCACGCCCAGTGGTGTAATCCTCTCCCCAGTGTATGTTTTCAGCATCACAGCAGTAGATTGTAATTGCAGGTGTGCAAAGTGCGTCCTGTAGTCTTTATTGGAGATCACAGACAAGGCAGACCCAGTATCCAACTCCATGTTCAATGTAACCTCTTCCACTTTGGGTGAAACCCAGATGATTCCCCTGTCGGATTTGTTTAATGAACACACATCAAAGTAGGCTAGATCTTGGTCAGAGTC